>OY882862.1:96914711-97019711 GCA_963693515.1 Pipistrellus nathusii
TTTGTTGATGTCAGAGAGGAAGGGAGAGAGAGAAACATCAGTGATGAGAATCACGGCCGGCTGCCTCCTACATGCCCTACATTGGGGGTCAAACCGACACCCGGGCAGGCGCCCCGCCGGTTCCTGGGTGATGCTCAGCCCCTGGGCCAGGCCACGGGGAGGGCGGGCTCTGGGGGCCGTGGGGCCTCAGCGGCTGCAGCACCCTCTCCGCCCCCAGGAGATGGCCGACTGGTTCAACGCGCTGCGGGCCGCCCGCTTCCACTACCTGCAGGTGGCCTTCCCGGGCGCCAGCGACGCCGAGGTGAGTGGCTGCCCCGGGCCCGGGCGGGGCGGGCTGGCCACGGGCACCCGGACCCAGAGGCCCCACCCCACCTGTGGCCCCCACCGGTGCCCTGACCTCTGTGGCCCGGAAGCGGCCTCGCCGCCCTCCTCTGTCCCGAGCTCTGCCCAGGCCGCGGGGAGGGCCGGGAGGGGGCCAGCCGCACAGCAGGACCTTCCCCGCAGCTGGTGCCGAAGCTGACGAGGAACTACCTGAAGGAGGGCTACATGGAGAAGACCGGGCCCAAGGTGCGCACCAGGCCGGCCGCCCGCTCGGCCTCAGTCCTGGGGGTGTCGGGGCGGGGGCCATGGACGTGGCGGCGGCCAGGCCGGGCGTGGGGGGAGGGACGCGGCCGGTGCCAGGCCGGGGCAGTGCCCCAGGAGCAGGAGGAGGCCCGCGCCCGGGCGGGGGACGGGGCGGGGGCGAGGCGAGGGCCGCGTCCGGACCCGCCGCTCTGCCCGCAGCAGACGGAGGGCTTCCGCCGGCGCTGGTTCACCATGGACGACCGGAGGCTCATGTACTTCAAGGACCCGCTGGTAGGCCGGGCCCGGGCGGCGCTGTGCGGGAGGGAGGGCTCGGTCCAGCCGGGGCCCCCGCACCTGGGGACCGGGGCCGCCGTCAGCCTGTGCCCCCCGCAGGACGCCTTCGCCCGGGGGGAGGTCTTCATCGGCAGCAGCGAGTGCGGTTACACGGTGCTGGACGGGCTCCCGCCGTCCACCCAGGGCCACCACTGGCCCCACGGCATCACCATCGTCACGCCCGAGCGCCGGTTCCTGCTGGCCTGCGAGACGGAGCCGGAGCAGCGGGCGTGGGTGGAGGCCTTCCGGAAGGTGGTGGACAGGCCCATGCTGCCGCAGGAGTACGCCGGTGAGGGCGGGGCCGGTGAGGGCGGGGCCGGGAGCGGTGAGGGCGGGGCCTGCGGGGCGGGGCCTGGGCGGGGCCTGGGCGGGGCCGGCGAGGGCAGGGCCGGGGCGGGCTGGTGAGGGCGGGGCCGGGGGCAGGGCGGGGGCGGGGCCGGGGACCGGAGGGGCGGGCCGGTGAGGGCGGGGCCGGGGGCGGGGCAGGGGCGGGGCCGGGGACCGGAGGGGCGGGCCGGTGAGGGCGGGGCCGGGGGCAGGGCGGGCGCGGGGCCGGGGACCGGAGGGGCGGGCCGGTGAGGGCGGGGCCGGGGCGGGCCGGTGAGGGCGGGGGCGGGGCGGGGGCGGGGCCGGGGACCGGAGGGGCGGGCTGGTGAGGGCGGGGCCGGTGAGGGCGGGGCCGGGGCGGGCCAGTGAGGGCGGGGGCGGGGCGGGGGCCGGTGAGGGCGGGGCCGGGCGGGGCCGGGGGCGGGGGAACACCGGAGGGGCGGGCCGGGGCGGGGCCGGGGCGGGGCCGGGGCCCGGGCGGGTTCGGAGGGGGGGGCGGTGAGGGCGGGGCCGGGGCGGGGCCGAAGTGGCGGGGCCGGTGAGGCGGGGGGGGGGGGGGGCGGTGAGGGCGGGGCCGGTGAGGCGGGGGGGGGGGGGGGGCGGTGAGGGCGGGGCGGGGCAGGGGTGGTGGGACCAGGCCGGGCAGGGTTGGCGGAAGACAGGGGCCGGGCTGAGTCCGGCAGGGCAGGGGGGGGGGGCGGGGAGACACTGAGCTAAGGGGGGCTTGGGGAGGAAGGGGAGGGCCCGGCATCACTGGCGGAGGGCTCGGCTGTGACCAAGCCCCGCGCCTTCCCTCTGCCAGTGGAAGCTCACTTCAAACACAAGCCCTAGAGCGCTGGCCTGGACTCGCCGGCAGGCCGCGGGGCTGCTGACCGAGGGGCTGCGGACCGGGGGCCGTGGACCCAGGAAGCGGCCTCCAGCCGAGGACGGCCCGGGCTCAGGCCCAGGCTCAGGCCTGGGGCTGTCTGGGCTCCGCGGGGCCCTGAGCCTTCACCACCGGGACCTGTTTCTCAAAACCTCATCGTGGGCCAACCTGTATGACCTCTGACCCCATTATGCTGCTGTCCCCTCCCTGCCCGCCCCGGCCCACTGACCACCCGTCCTCCCCTACCATCCCTCCCCCTCCCCAGCAGGACCCACCGACCAGGAGGCTGGGCTGTGGGGCAGCCGGTGGCCTGCAGGCCCCTGTGCGGCCCCTCCCTGGCCCCTCCCTTCTCCCCTCCCCAACAAGTATTTATTGAGCCTCTGCTGTGCGAGTCGTTGGGTCTGGGGGCCGAAGGGGGGGACAGAGACCTGGCCCTCAAGCCATGGGTCCTGGGGTCAGAGGCCCACCGAGCGCCCAGCCCCTGGGGCACCTCACAGGCTCAGTTCAGGGCTCAGCGCTGCCCAGGGACCCCCGATCCCAGGCCTGACCTTGCTCTGACCCCTTGGAGGAGGCAGGCCTGAGCTCAGCTCCCCGGGCCCCAGCGAGCTGCTGTGGAGCAGTCACAGCCTCAGACGTCCCAGGTGCCCTGGCTCCCCACCGTGGAGGGTGTCTGTGAGGACAGGTGTGGGAGGAGGGGGTGGCATGGGGCCCCGTTTCCCAGGAGGCCCAGTGCCTGGGTGAGGCGGAGAGGTCACCTTCCAGACACCTTGTCTGCCTCCAGCCCCAGCCCTCGTCCTGTCCAGCCCACCATGGCCCCCAGGGGAGCCCAGGCCAGGGGGAGCTCCTCAAAGTGGGGTGTCTGCTCCCCTCCAGCCCGTCACAGCCTGGAATAAAGTGGGCTGTGTTGTGGCTTGATCGTGTGTTGGAGGCTGTGTGGGCCGAGCCCAGGACCTGCCCACAGCAGGAAGGGGGCGTGCCCAGGACGTGGAGTCACCTAGGTGCAGGTGGGGGCTCCAGGGGCTGCTCTCCTCCTTCCCTGAGCCCACTCCTGCTGGCCAGCTCGGCCGGGGCAGGTTCTCAGGATGGCCAGTAGGAGCGAACACTTCCTGCCCAAGGTGCCCCACCCAGAGCGGCAGTCGTGGGTCCTTCCTTAGAACCGGCAGCCCTGCCGTCCACCTCACTCACTGGGTCCGACCCTGAGGCCCCACCAGGCAGGGCCAGCTGCAACCGCCCCCTCAACCAACCCAGACCCGCCCTGAAGCCAGAGGCACAAGTGTCTGAGCCTGAGCGTGTCTGTAAGCGTGTCTGTGCCCCAGGAGACCAACAACTTGACGAGGAGTCGGAGGGCAGCGTTCAGCCTGGGGGAGGGCGGAGACCTGCCCACAGGGCTGGTGGGCGGGGCCATCCCAGTGGTGGGCAGAGGAGTCAAATGCAGGCTCCGTGCAAACAGCCGTCCTGGCCTCAGCCCCGTGCTGACGGAGCCGCCGGCTGGGCCTCTGGTGGACACGGGCACACCCGTGCTCCCTAGTGTCGGCACCGTCCCAGCCCCCTTCCCTGCCCCGGGTGCTGCCGGCCCAGGCCACGTGGTCAGGACAGACAGCTGTAGCCTGGGACTTGGGGTCCTGGGGCCGAGGAGGGAGAGGCAAGCAGACCCTAAGGGGTGCCTGGCCTGTTGTGCACAGCTGCCCAACGCGCTGTGGATTCAGCATCAGCCCTGAGCAGTCGCAGACTTGCATTCTGCTCTGTCCCAAACCTACCCCATTGGGTGCAGTTCATGGTTTCAAACCTGGCGAGACTAGGGAGTTGTTGTGGGCTCTGATCATGCACCCCACTTTCCCCATACCGCTCCCCCCCATCCCGAGAACCCTTGTGCAGCTGGGAGGGGCTCCAACCTCAGGGCCCGCCAGCGCCAACGACTCCCCGGCTGCTCACAAAGCTGTGACTGAACCTCCGGCTCAGAGGTTCCCATGGCCAGAGCTGCCCCCCTCTGCCCGGCCCGCCCAGCCCAGGAAGGACAGCACAGCCAAGCCCAGTAGAAAGAATTTACTGAAATTCAACAATGAACACATCCCTTTAAGTTCCATTTTACAGCCAATAGAAGGTCTGGTCCGCTCCTTCATGCATGATCGCTGTGTAATAATCTACAACTCTGACTTTAATCGTGAAAAAATAAAGTGTCCCGGCATCACCGGGCCTCTGGTGGAGCGAGGGCGCTGCTCGGGGCGGGCACCTGAACAAAGGCTGCGGGAAGAGTCGTCACCAGGAAATAAATAGTGCGTCCCGGGCGGGCGGCGTCCGGCAGCGCCGACGTCTGCGATGCCGTCGTGCGGGCACGGCTCAGGATTTGGCACAGGCATCCACGTGGCGGCCGGTGGCACCCCCGCCCCGGGCCTGTGACCCGCGGCACCCAGAGTGAACCCCAACAAAGGACGGAGAGGTTGGCGCGCAAGCCTGTGCTTTATTGTGGGTCACCCGAGGCCACGCTCAGCCCGCGCCCTCAGCCAGGCACGCCGGCGGCCACACCACCACGGCGGCCTGGGAGCGCGGCCAGGCCCTCGAACCCGCCGCCAGACAGGCGCCTCTCCGTGCAGGCGGGCGTCAGTCGAGCTCGATGGGGCTGCTGTCGTCCTGGCTGTCCTCGCCTTCCTGCTCCGAGGAGCCCATGAGGCTGCTCAGAAGATTGCCTGGAAGCAAATGCTCGTCTGAGGCCCCGATCCCCCTGACCCCTGCCTCCCACGTCCTCCTGACAACACCCCCAATCCTAAAAGGTCACGTGGCTGCACGGACACACACGGATGGCCACGGAGCCCGTGAAAAGGGACGTGCGAGTCGGCCACCACGAGGCCCTCACACCTGGGCTCCCGCCCGCACCTGGGGGAACGCTGTGGGGCAGCAGCTGCCAGTGACACGGAACCAACGTGGGCCCGGCAGCTCCCGGCAGGGCCTGCACCCACGCACAGGAGGCCTCAGACACAGCACACCCATGTTCACGGAGCCAATGGCGGGAGCTGGCCCATGTCCCACAAGAAACACACGTGCATGTGACGCCCACGGACTGAGCCTGAAAGGGTGCTGCCGCCGGAGCGGGCGGAGGGGGAGCGGGTGCAGGGGCTGGGGCGGGGCAGGCGGAGGGGGAGCGGGTGCAGGGGGAGGGGGGGCAGGGCAGGCGGAGGGGGAGCGGGTGCAGGGGGGGGGGGGCAGGGCAGGCGGAGGGGGAGCGGGTGCAGGGGCTGGGGCGGGGCAGGCGGAGGGGGGGGGCAGGGCAGGCGGAGGGGGAGCGGGTGCAGGGGGAGCGGGCACAGGGGCTGGGGCAGGGCAGGCGGAGGGGGAGCGGGTGCAGGGGGAGGGGGGGGCAGGGCAGGCGGAGGGGGAGCGGGTGCAGGGGGAGGGGGGGGGCAGGGCAGGCGGAGGGGGAGCGGGTGCAGGGGCTGGGGCAGGGCAGGCGGAGGGGGAGCGGGTGCAGGGGCTGGGGCAGGGCAGGCGGAGGGGGAGCGGGCACAGGGGCTGGGGCAGGGCAGGCGGAGGGGGAGCGGGTGCAGGGGGAGGGGGGGCAGGGCAGGCGGAGGGGGAGCGGGTGCAGGGGGAGGGGGGGCAGGGCAGGCGGAGGGGGAGCGGGTGCAGGGGCTGGGGCAGGGCAGGTGGAGGGGGAGCGGGTGCAGGGGGAGCGGGCACAGGAGCTGGGGCAGGGCAGGCGGAGGGGGAGCGGGTGCAGGGGGAGGGGGGGGGCAGGGCAGGCGGAGGGGGAGCGGGTGCAGGGGCTGGGGCAGGGCAGGCGGAGGGGGAGCGGGTGCAGGGGCTGGGGCAGGGCAGGCGGAGGGGGAGCGGTTGCAGGGGGAGCGGGCACAGGGGCTGGGGCAGGGCAGGCGGAGGGGGAGCGGGGCAGGCGGAGGGGGGGGGGCAGGGCAGGCGGAGGGGGAGCGGGTGCAGGGGGAGCGGGCGCAGGGGCTAGACGTGAATGTCCACACGGGCCTTGAACGGCACTCGGAGGCGGTGAGAACGGCAGTCACGTCATGTGCCCATCACCACACACAGCTGAGAAGAGATCTGCCTTCTTCCCGGGCGTGGGTTGGGGGTGTAGGGGGGAGGAACAGGGGGGCAGCCGGCCCTGTGGCCCCCTCCACGGCCCTGCCCCGCGGGCCTTACCTAGCAAGCCTCCGTAGGAAGACGCCTGCTTGGGCGGCACCCCGAAGAAGAGCTGTCCTATCCTGTCGAGGTACTGACAGAGCGAGGCACATGTGAGGGACGGGCCGGGGCCCCACCGCCCTCCACGGGAGGCCCCTCCGCCCAGCCCAAGGCCCGCAGCCTCACCTCGTTGTACATGGGGTCCCGCCGGAGGGACGGCTGGTACTGCTCACACAGCACCGTGAACACAGTCAGTTTGCCTCTGAAACAAGACAGCAGGGACAGCTCTGTGGTCTCCGGACACGGGGGAGGCGTGGGTGGAGGACAGAAATGGCCCCCACACCCCACGCAGACGCCAACACCCACTCATAGCCCTACACCCACACCCTCCATTCGCACACACACCTTCACTCCCACACATGCACACCAACACACATACACCGACCCCTGCACACGCTCACACATCTATGCACCCCATACCTACATGTGCCCATACTCCCACACACGCTCACATCTATGCACTCACACATACCTACACACCCACAGACCCCTGTACACGCTCACACATCTATGTATACCCCACTCCTACACACACCCATACTCCCGCACACGCTCACATCTATGCACTCACACATACCTACACACCCACATACTCCTGCAGACGCTCACACATCCATGCATACTCCCCACACACATCTTCACTCACCCCCACCCTCACTCACACATGCACGCCCCCTCACTCACACACAGACAGACACGCACACGCCCCCTCACCCGTCCAGGGCCAGCAGCAGGAACCAGATGAAGTTGAGCAGGGGCTGCATGAAGGGAGGGCCGTCCTCGATGGACGGGTGCTTCTGCGTGTACGTCGTGAACACCACGGACGCGCTGCTCTTGTTCTTCAGGCAGAGGAACCTGGGGCGAGCACACGCCGTCACACGGGGACAGGCCACGTGGGGGACGCGCACTCCCGGCCCGCCGATCCCTGCGTGAGCACGCGGGCTTCCCGCCCCCGGTGACGCGGTGACACGCGTGGGAGGACAGGGCGGGATGAGTCTGTCCGCACACCTGCCGGCACTGGGCCAAGGACCTGAGGGTCCAGGGAGGACACGTCCGCGGCGGGCGGGAGGCGGGCAGGCGTCACGTTTTTAGGCACAAAGGGGGCTCCCCAAGAAGGGGCTCAGACCCTCGATGCAGAGCCAGGCCCACCCCGAGGTGTCTGCTGAACCACCAGCTGGACAGTGAGCGGAGGGGGGCCTGGCACTGCCAGCCGGTCGGGCCTGACGTGCGAGCAGGACCTTCAGTCACACGGCACCGCCCCGGCGCCCGGCCACACGGCAGGCGTGTCTGTGGGAGGAAGTCCACGTGTCCCACGGGAAATGCTCCCGTCAGGAGGGACGGGCTCAGGCTGGGAAAAGGCAGAGCGCCTGCAGCCAGCGGCCCTGCCGAGGGGGGTGCCTGCCCTGCGTGGCCGAGGGGACCCCGCACCTCTGTCCCCCGCGGTGAGGCCCACTCTTTCAAGGTAAACGGAAGGAACCGGGACCGGTTTGGCTCAGTGGTAGAGCGTCGGCTTGGGGACTGAAGGGTCCCGGGTTCGATTCCGGTCAAGGGCATGTACCTTGGTTGCAGGCATATCCCCAGTAGGGGGTGTGCAAGAGGCAGCTGATCGATGACTCTCTCTCATCAATGTTTCTAACTCTATCTCCCTTCCTCTCTGTAAAAAATCAATAAAATATATATATATATTTTTTTTTAAAAAAAAAAGACGGAAGGAAAGAAAACAGGGAGGGCCTGACAGAGTGTGCTCAGAGGGAAATCTGACGCAGACGCGTCCGGAGAGGCCACACAGCCTCTGAGAAACCCTCTGAACGCAGCTCACACCACATCTCGAGGCATGGCTTAGACTGCTCATCACCATCCTCCTGACACCACTTGCCAAAGGCACAGAGATAATGGGGGATAAAGACAGAACCAAACAAAAGCCAGCGGGAACATAAGAACCTCCTAGTTCCTAAACACCCAATGCCCTATGGTGACCAGAGGGCACGGGGACTGGCCGTGAGCAGAGCCAGGCGCACGTGGGTGGGCGGGGCCGTGCGATTTTGTGCGCTGGGCTTCCAGTGTTGGTATAAAACACACAAACCTCCTCCTCTCACTGCTCAACTGGAATGTCACAGAAGCCCAGCTGCAACGCTCCTGAGAGCTGGGAGGAGCGGGGTCCGTGCAGGGCCCAGTGGGATGTCACATGATTCCAGGGGGGGCACCCCCCTCTGTGCGGGGCCCGTGGGAGCAGGGCAGAGGCTGCGGGACACCTACTGCAGGACAGCCTGGGCCACGAACATGTCCACCTCGCTGTGGAAGCCACGGGACGTGGAGTACTCCACCAGCATGTTGGCGCAGCCCTCCCCGTCGGCCGAGTGCAGGAAGTGGTAGCGGGACTCGCAGTAGTTCTGCTCTGCAAAGGGAGCGGCTGTCACTGTGGGGCCAGCGGAGGGCAGCCCGAGCATCCTCGCGCGAGTCAGGGGTCCCTGCACCCCCTCCCGGGTCCTGGCCCGGCCTGTGCAGCGACGGCCACGTGCTGTCAGCCACGCTCTGCCGGGACCCTCTGCCCAGCCCTGCAACAGCAGGGCACAAGAGGCCTGTGTCCTGGTTTCAAGCCGTTACTATGATACACACATGCCCACACTCTCAGTCCGGCTGAGGCCGCACCGTGCCCGCTACTTCACAGCCACGGGGCGGGGCGGGGGCGGCCCCACAGACACAGGCAGGAGCCGGTGACAAGTAAATGCCGCTGGCAGCACAGGTCTGAGTGGCTCCACCGGACCCTGCACACGCCCGCTTCCCCGAGGAGAAGGCAGGACTGGGTGGCCGGGAGGAATCCTGGCCCTGCGGCAGGGAGACCGGACAGGGCTCTGGGCAGAGGCGGAGACAGACAGGCTGTGAGTGAGGACCGGGGGACGGACATCAGGCTGAGGCCCAGGGACAGGAGGACAGGCCCGGGTGCAGGCAAAGGCGCTCACAGGACGTGAGGCGGGAGGAGGGGCCCCGCGGCTGCCTCTGTGTTCTGGCCGCCGCTGTCCATCGCACACTCGCTCGCAGGCTGGCTCCGGGCAGCTGCTGGAGGGCAGAGCCGCTGCCTCGGCCTGGACCTGGAGGGCCTGGCTTCACCTGCACAGGCTGCCCCCGCACCCCCTCCGGCAGCCGTGAGGACAGGGGCGCATGCGTCCCCACGTACAGCCGGGGCGTGAGGGGTGGCGGGAGGCACTGACGCACATGCCTCACCAGGCGGGCGCGGCCGTGGACCGTGAGGAGCCGCACTGAGCGGTGCGTCCCGCCGCCTCTCCCTGCGCCGAGCAGACGGAGCCAGGACACGACTGGACGCTGAGCAGAGGCGGGCGGTGAGAGCAGCCCCTGTGCGCGGGAGCGTCCCCACGGGTCCGGTGGAGGCGGCTCTGCAGGGCCCGGCAGGGACAACCCCGCCTCAGCCGGGGCGGCCTGCCGGGCGACAGCCCCGCCTCAGCCGGGGCAGCCTGCCGGGCGACAACCGAGGGTGGTGGCACGTGTGGCGCGGCTCAGTTCAGCGACAGGGAACGGGTCCTCGCTGGCCATGGCGGAGCTCAGTGACAACCAGAAGCCCCTTCCCAGCCACGTGCCCAGACCTACCTCGCCACAGGGTGAGGGCCAGCAGCTGATGCAGCCGGGGGTGGCCCAGCCGCCCGGAGCCCCCGCTGGACCACTTCAGGGCCCTGGACACGAAGGCCACGCGCTCCGGAGAGTTGGGGTCCATCAGACTAAACAGTTTAGCCAGATTTTCTGAGAACAGAGAGAGAGCCCTGTTCAGGGGGGCACCGGACTCAGCTTCCTACAACGCCCCGAGTTCAGACACCACCTCCACTTCCCTGCTGGGACCCCCTTTCTCCCCCGGCTGGGCCCACTGCGGCCCAGAGCGCCCTCCCATGCCCAGAGGAGCCTGCCCGGCGGGTGGAGCACAGCTGGGGGCAGAAGCCACTGCAGGAACCCCTGGGACGGCCGCCCCGTGTGGGGTGCGTGTGGGGGGCTGCGGTGTGAGACTCCGCCCGGAATGCGCACGGTGAAAGGAGCCTCACCCAGCAGCTCGTTGGCCACCTCCACCTCCGCCTTCTCCAGCGACTCCAAGACCAGCATGGACAAATCCGCAGCGCTGTTTTGCTACAAAACGTGGAGACAGACAAGAACCAGGTGGTCAGAGAGAAAGCTCTGTGTCGAGAAGACAGCCCTCAGCCCAGGCGACAGGCGCCAGCCCGGGCGCCCGCCCGCCCGCCCCGCCCCGGGGAGCCCCGGGGCCGCTCACCTGGCCGTGGCTGAAGAAGAGCAGCGCCCCTGAGCACATGAGCTCGCGGGCCTCGGCGTGCTTGTTCTGCGACATGTACCTGCAGGAGCAGAGCCAGGAGGGGTCGATGGCGGAGCGGGCACACACTGTGCGGGGTCCGTAGGGCCCACCACCCGGGTCCTGGTGCCCTGCCCTGCCGGCCACACGGAGCCCTGCGGTCAGCGACGGGGACAGCAGGCCGGCCTGCAGCCTCGGGACTGGGGCGACGTCAGCAGGGCCTCAGGCCGGGGTGTCGGAGGGACCACAGAGGCTGGTGGTCCCCCACTCATCAGGGCAGATCCCAGGCCAGGGCGGCCTAGGAGGGGACCACGCCCTTCGGGCTGTGCTTCCTTCCATGAGGCACCGCTACTCTGGCCCTGCGGGGGCGCCCCCTCCGAACGCGGGGGTCAAAGGGCAGGGCCTGGAGGCAGCGGCTGGACAACGGGCCGACCGCACGGCGTCCAGAGCAGTGCAGCCTGGGAAGCGCAGGAAGCGGCGGGCACGGAGCTGTGCGGGCGGCGCGGGGGCACCTGTGTCTGTGGGCCTCAGGGGCCACGGAGAGCACGGCCAGGAGCCCACCCACGGGCGCACCACGGGGGCAGAGGCCAGGCCGCGGCTCCCTCCCCCGGGGGCGATGGCGGGCTGTCCCCGTCCCCACAGAGACGGTCTGTCTGTCAACAGGCCCACAGCACACCCCTCCTCCAGCAGCCAGCCGGCCGCTCGGCGGGGGACTCCACGGCCCGTCTCTGCCTCAGCACTGCTGACAGACACACACATCTCTGCCCTCATCTCACACACACACACACACACACACACACACACACACACACACAGCACCCACAGCCACAGCTCCCCCTGCATGGACCCCAGGGCCAAGTGTCCACCCCACGGGACAGCACATGAGCCCGTCTCGGTTCCTCATGAGACCACTGGGCCCAACATCTCAGAAACCAGACGACGAAGAGAAGCCCCCAAAGGCAGGCGACCCCACTCCTGGGACACGGGAGGACGGGGTGGCCCAGCTCTCAGGCAGCGGCTCCCATGACCACAGGGACTCCCTGCCCCGGAGGCGCAGGTAGAACCACACCTTGTGTACAGCGCCATCTACTGGCCTCAGCCACCTGTGGTCGCCCACGACTGAACCATAAGCCCACCGCGCCTCGGTGAAGACCGGTGCCCACCACCGGCAGCACAGGAAACAGCGCATCTCCAGACAGCAGGTCAGTCACGCAGAGAATGCACAGCCGCCACCACGAAGCGGCAAGACCCCTGAGACTCACACAGCACCAGCGCGCAGTGAGCACCTGACCCGGGACAGACACTGTGAGAGGACAGACAGACATGGAGCGGAGGTCCCCATGAGAAGCCGCCCAGGGCGATGGGGCAGAGCCGAGCCCCTGGGAGGATGACAGATGGACAGACAGACAAGACTCCATGGAGAGGGAGTGCTCCATCATCCAAAAGGGAAAGAGAATCTGGGACAGTGGGGACACCTGTGGGCAGACGGAGACATTCCGGAGATATTCAAAGCCGGAAGTAACAAGACCCTGTAAAAAACTCACAAGTTAGGGACAAACCGAGTCCTCCCGGCGGCCGGAGGGCCGTCACCAGAGGAAACCCAGGCCCCAGGTTCCTGGCGAGAGCAGCAGAGGGAGGAGGGTGCGCTCAGCACAGGAGCACCAGCCTCAGGAGGAGGTGGACAAGGTGGACAGGGCGCTCCTAGCCTCTACCTTCAAACGGGCAGAATGGGGTTAAGCACCTAATTAAGCACAAAAGGGGAAGGGCAAAGGGCCTTAAAGTGGCCACAGCTGGCGTTCCCTCCGAGCCGGCCCTGCCTCCCCACCTGCCCCAGGCCCCTCGGCTTCCTGGCTCCCGGCTTCCAGGGCCCTTCCGTGGCTCTGACTTGTTCCCTAAGCCCGTTTCGTTTAGGAATTGCTTTTCCTGCCGCTCAGATTGTCCCAGTACGCGTCCTCTCGCAGTTTAAAATCTACAGCCGCTCCATTCAGTCTCCGAGAACAGCATGGAGGTGACAGGAATACCGGGGGGGGGGGGGGGGGGGGGCGGGGCATGAGCCTGTGGGCAGACGGAGACAGAACAAGGACGGCTGTATCTGAGACACATACCCAGAGCAGAGGCGCCAAACACGGAGAAGAGACACGAGCTAACGTCAGAGCAAGGCCCCCCCACGGCGACAGAACCGGAGGAACAGCGGACGGGCTGCCGTGGCCACCAGAGCACTGGGCACCGGACGGCTCCGTCTCAGGCTCAGAGCAGCCGCCGGCCAGAGCCAGGCCCCAGCTCCAGAGACTGCGGATTCGGACGAGGGGACTCTAGCACCGGCTCTCAGATCCGGAGGAAGCAGGTGCCGCCACGCTTACGTCAGACAGGACAAACGTCAGGTGAGAAAGGTAACAGGAGACAAAGATGGACGTCCTATCCGGAGAAAGGCCATCCATCACGACCAACCTCTCCCAACGGGCCTGACCGCAGCCCGCAGGCCGGGACGGCGGCAGCACCCACCGCGGAGGCTTTCCGGGGAAACCTCGCCCGTCGGACCGAAGGCCCACACCGCAAGGTGGGACGCTCCATCCAGAAGCACATGGAGAGGCGTTCAGCATGGCTGATTAGGAAAAGGCAAACGCCCCCCACGGCGCCGGCGCCCACCTGTCGGAAAGGCTGTCAGACAGAACCAGCCCTGGGTGGGCATGAGAACAGGCGCCTGCCACGCTGGGGGCGCCGCGCCGCTGGTGCAGCTGCGCGGGGAACAGCGTGACGTTTCCTCAGAACAACTACAAACAGCGACCACATGACCGGGCAGTCCCTCTGCTGGGTGTTTACCCAAGGAATACGGAAACATCAGCTCAAAACGACACTCACACCTATGTCCGTGCAGCGTCACCGGCAACAGCCAGGACGGGAAGCAGCCCGCGTGCCGGCGATGGGCGCTGGCCTGGCCGCAGCTCATGGCTGGAGCGCCGTCCAGTACAGCAATGTTGGGGTTCAATCCCTGGTCAGGACACGCAGAGTCAACCAATAATGCATAAGTAACCAGAACAACAATCCATGTTTCTCTCTAAAATCAGTAAGAAATTAACAAGAAGCTGTGATGCATACACACCATAGAGTATTTTTAAAAAATATATTTTACTGATTTTTTATATAGAGGAAGAGTGATAGTTAGAAACAACGAGAGAGAAACATTGATCAGCTGCCTCCTGCACACTCTCTACTGGGGATGTGCCTGCAACCAACGTACATGCTCTTGACCAGAATCGAACCTGGGACCCTTCAGTCCCCAGGCCGACGCTCTAGCCACTGAGCCAAACCGGTTTTGGCCACACCATGGAGTATTTCTCAGAAATAACAATGAATGACATCTCACTCCTGTGACAACATGGATGGCTGGATGGGACAGAGCTGTTATACTGAGTGACTTAGTTCAGACAGGAAGACACACACCACATGGTTTCACTCACACGTGGAACCTAAAAGCGAAGGGAACAAAACGGAAACAAATTCACAGATACAGAACGAAGGGGCTGCTGCCCAGGAGGGTGTGGGGTGAACTGGGTGGAGAAGACTGGCCTCGGGGGAGAGCTCGCTGTAGCGCTCGCCGACGTCAGATTATAATGGTGTGCACCTGGACTTTCGTTGTAACCACCGTTCCCAATAAATTTAATTTAAAAAATATATATTTCGCCAAAGCCGGTTTGGCTCAGTGGTAGATCGTCGGTCTGTGGACTGAAAGGTCCCGGGTTCAATTCCGGTCAAGGGCATGTACATTGGTTGTGGGCACATCCCCAGAAGGGGTTGTGCAAGAGGCAGCTGGTTGATGTTTCTCTCTCATCAACGTTTCTAGCTCTCTCTCTCCCTTCCTCTCTGTAAAAAATCAATAAAATATATTTAAAAAAAAAATATATATATATATTTCATTGATTTTTCTTACAGAGAGGAAGGAAGAGGGATAGAGTTTGAAACATCTATGAGAAAGAAACATCAATCAGCTGCCTCCTGCACACCCCCTACTGAGGATGTGCTGCAACCAAGGTCCATGCCCTTGACCGGAATCGAACCTGGGACCCTTCAGTCCGCAGGCCGAAGCTCAATCCACTGAGCCAAACCGGTTAGGGCACCAATAAATTTAATTTTAACAATCACTATGGCCTGGCCAGTTTGGCTCTGTGGATAGAGCGCCGGCCTGTGGAAGGAAGAGTCCTGGGTTTGATTCCTGTCAGGGCGTGCTGGGGTTGTGGGCTTGATCCCCCATTGGGGGGCGTGCGGGAGGCTGCCGATCCATGATTCTCTCTCATCATGGATGTTTGTCTCTCTCTCCCTCTCCTTTCCTCTCTGAAAAAAATCAATTAAAAAGATCAGTGTCAAATGGCGACAGACACACATAAAGTCTCAGCTGGGGTCCCCCACCTCGCAGAACGCACCGGAGCCGAGGCTCGGCGGGGAAGCTCAGGTGACCCACCAGCAGCAGAGAATGCGTTTTTGTTTTTTTTTAAATTATGATTTTATTGATTATGGTCTCACATAATTGTCCTTATCCCCCCTATTCCCATCCCAAACCCCTCCCTACATATGCCCCCACCCCCCTGCTGTCCATGGCCACTGGCCAGGCCCATAGGCATGCACTCAAGTCCTTTGGTTGATCTCTTCCCTTTACCCCCACCCTCCCTTACTTTCCCTCTGAGGTTTGAGAGTTTGATCGCTGCTTCTCTTTCTCTGGGTCTGTTCTTGTTCATCAGTTTATGTTGTTCATTATTTCCTCTGAGAATGCGTTTTTAAGGCTTTCTTTTAAAAACTTCATTTGGGAGGCAAACAGGTTACAGGCCACAACCAACCATCCAGGCATCAGAAAGCTGGGGGCAGGAGACCCGAATTCAGGCCCCAGTGGAGGCCCTGGACAGGTTGACGGGGGACGTGGCCACAGGTCCCTTCCTGTCCACGGGAGTGCCGCCCGGAGACCCTGCTGCCTCCCTCGTGGGACTGAGGCTCATCCTCCAGGAACCAGCGGCCACGCCCAGGCCCACTCCTGTGGACACAGCCCCCGGACGCCCATCTGCCGGCTGCCCCTTCCTGCTCTGCTCCTTACACTGGGGGCACCGTGTCAGCGGGTTACGTCATGACGTGATGCCTCACCCAGCGGGTGTGGGCAGCCAGATGGGTCCATCCGCACGGTGGTCACCGCCCGCAGTAAAGGAGGAATGTGGACCGTGGGGAGTGAATTTACTGTCAGAAAATACACACCGGCCTCGGGCCGGAGCGGGTGGACCGGAGAGAAGCTGGAGGCCACGGGCATTCTCAGCATCGCTCCCGGGGCGTGTGCGTGTGCACGTTCCGTGAATATTTAAATGTAATAACTTAAATAACGGATACGTTTACTTGCAGGAAGGCACTAAATGTTAGTATAGGAATCCGACTGCTCCAGGAGCTACACGCCGTGGGGGTTCCAAACCAGAAGGCGGCCTGAGCAGAGCTGTGCGGGGGGCAGGAACCTCGGGTGACCCACCAGGAAGCCAGGGCTCGGCTCCCAGGGCGCTGCCTGCGTCACGGGCCAGGCTCAGAGCAGAGAGGCGGCGGCCCAGGTGGAGGAGGGCGGCAGAGCCTGCGGGCACCTCCCCACCCCCAGGCCAGGGGAATGGACCCTGGGCCCAGGGCCTGGCCACCGGGAGGCCCCGGAGGGGACCGCCCGCCGGTGTCGGGAAGGCCCAGGTCTGCTGAGGAATCGCCGGTGCAAACCCCGGGCACGGCCAGCGCCCGCAGCCCGCGGCCTTTTACTGCGACAGGAACGGGCGGCGGGACCTACACGCGGCGCCGGCATCGGAGAAACAGCTTCCCCCGCCCGCCCGCCCGCCCGCCGCCCCGCAGGACAGGCCCGGCGGCGGGGAGGAAGGCTCTCCCCCTCCGCTGGCCTCCGAGCGGCCATTGTCTCCCGCCCGCAGCGCCCGTGTCCCGGGAGCGTCGCCCGCACGTCCAGTCCGTGTGTCGGTCAGGCCCACGCGCCCTGATACGCGCCGTGACGGGGCAGCCGCGCAGCCCGGGCCCTGAGCCACGCGGAGGCGGCGTCTGCTCCGTCCCCCGCACCCCCACCCCCAACCCCCACCAGGCCCCCGCACCGAGCCGCCCCCGCCGCCCGGGCCGGGCGCACGGCCGCACGTGGGCAGCGCAGGTGCCGCAGCCGCGGGAGGAGGCAGGCACGGCGCCCGGCCCCGACCCGACAGCGCGGCGAGCACGGGCCCGACCCCGGCGGATGGCTGCGTTCCGAGGGCGGAGGGCCGTGCGACCTGGCGCGGGGGCTCCGCGCCAACGGCGCTCGGGTGGGGACGGCCGGGGCTGGGCAAGGGGAGTGAGGGGGGAGCCGGCGGGGAGCCCCGGGCCTCGCCCGCGCCCCGCCGCCCGCCGGACCCGCGGCGACAGGCAGCGGCGCGGGCCAATGGGCGGCGGGGGCGGGGCCGGCGGACGGCGGCTACCTGAAGAAGAGGGTCCGGTACATCTGGTGCGCCTCGTAGTACTCGCCCTTCTCCACGCTGGCGCGCAGCTTGCCCTCCACGCGCTGGACGCCGCCGCGGTTGCGAGCGCCGTTGCGGGCGCCCTCCTGCTCGGCCATCGCCGCCGTCGCCGCCGTCGCCGCCATCGGGCCGGCGCTCCGCGCAGGGCTGACGCTGTCGCAGGCTTGGTCGGCAGCGCCTCTCGGCTTCCGTCCCGGCGGCCGCCCGAAGTCCTCTACGGTGGCCGCGAGGAGCCGCGCGGTCGGGGGCGGGCGCGCCGACGGGCGGCCACGTGACCGCGGGCTCCGCCGGGACGAGCACGTGACGTGGGCGGAGGCGGAGCCCTGTCGATCACGTGACTAGAACGCGCGCTGACGTCACAATGGCGGCCGCGTAATCCCCGCAGGCAGCTGCCGGCTCAGCGGTCGTGGGCGTGTGTAAACGGCTTGAAAAGAAAGGGTTTTATCCGCTTCGGTGGCGGCGGCATGTCTCAAGGCCACACT
Organism: Pipistrellus nathusii; assembly: GCA_963693515.1. Taxonomy (NCBI): domain Eukaryota; kingdom Metazoa; phylum Chordata; class Mammalia; order Chiroptera; family Vespertilionidae; genus Pipistrellus; species Pipistrellus nathusii. The sequence continues at coordinate 96,932,268 of OY882862.1, forward strand.
CGGCGCAGCGGGCGGGCACTGGGCGCTGCAGACCAGGCTCAGATCGGCCGGGACTGGGCCTTTGAGGGCAGCCTCCTCCTGCCTTGCGCCCCAGCTCCGCGCCCCTCGCCCGACTGCTCCGGACGGCCACCGACTGTGGATGGTGCGTGTCGTGAGCCCACGCCCGTCCCTGCCCCCGAGGTCACACTGCCACGGCATCCCCACTGGCCTGAGCGCGCAGCACATGCCGGGTGTTTGGAGGGAGCGGGTGCAGAGCGGAGCGGAGCGCCTGCGCGGGAGGGGAGCGGGTGTGCGTTAGGCGGGCACACCTGTCGCCAGAATAGAAATGTGGCGGACCGGGCGCTGTGGCTCGGCGGCTGAGTGTGGACGGCTGAGCTCCGAGGTCCGGGTTCATTCCCCCTCGGGGCACATGCCGGCCTTGCGGGCTCCGTCTCCAGTGGCGGCGCGTGCAGGAGGCCGCTGATCAATGATTCTCATCATGGATGTTTCTCACCCTCCCCCCAAATCAACAAACTTTTTTAAAGGTGGGGCGGAGCGGAGCCTTTGCAGCTCTGCCCTCCCAGGCCTGCAGCCCCGCAGCGCCCAGAGCCCTACACGCAACAAGAGCATTCAGTCCGCACAGCGTGGGAGACAGCACGATCCGTAGTGCGGCCCCGCCCTGTACTTGACTAAGGAATCCGTTGGGGTTAGTCTGGAAAGCGGCTCGCCACGCCCTTCAGTAACCAAAGACCCGGGACGGAAACATTCCTCCGAGATGCATCTCATTTCCCAATTCTCTCCTTGTCGCGCAGCCCCTGCAATTCGACCTATTCCCGGAGAGTCCCGACCCCAGGGTGCCCTGCCGCCACGGGCTGGCCTAGCTGGGTGAGCGTGAGGCGGTTACAACAGACACACGTGCGAGAACACGCAAACCTAGTCGTCCCACCCACAGCTGCCCGGGCATAAACAAAGCAGACTGGAGAAAGAAATATGCTGTTTATTATTCATTTGAAGTATCACATGCACTCTTAAAAATTAAAAACTCTTTATTTAAACATTTCAATAGCATCTTAGTTTGGTGGCAGCAACAGGAGCACTACCAGACATTTGGAAAAGCATTTACAAAAATACACTGCACAAAGTCCTATCTTGCATCTTTAAAAATAAATTAATATTCAAAATATGTCCACCCCAACTCCCAAATTTAGTTTTATATAGGAAATTTTGACTCATATTTATCCTGTAATATAGGAAACATCTGTATACATTTTACCCAACTTAACTGCATAGGCAACAGCCCCAATTCTAAAAGAAAAAGAAAAGCTACCTAGTTTTTGTGTATTTGAGGACTATTGCGCAATATACATAAAACTCCAGAAAACCTGTCAGCACCATCATTTTACCTTCTTTGAAAATACATTTATGGTATACCAAGAAGCTGTCTTAACCCAATAAAACTTAACTTTAAAACATCAGTAACATCTTAAGTGCCTTGTGGATATCTCATGTATAAAGTCTGCTCAACGTTAAATAGTCTCAGTGTTAAATAGCCTCAGTGTTAAATACTAATTATGACCAAAATGGGTCTCCCAGGAATGGGAGAAGAATGGCCACGACAGATTAAGAAAAGGCGTGCCACCCGAGCCAGTGAAAGAGGACAGTGCAGGATGTGGTGGCTCTGGCACTGGCCACGCTGGACCGCCTCCGACACCACCAGGGGAGGGGGAGCATGTTAGTGTTTGCTTTTGCAGATTGGACTGGAGGTCGTTGTTCCTGTTCGTACTGAAAGCGGGGAACCTGAGCCTGCACTTGTGTGTGTTTACACCTGGACGGACAGACACACGTTAGCCACGCGAGGTGACCCTCTCCTATGTTCCTGCTGGATTCTAACACTCCAGGCTCTGACTTGGAGAACCTTTCTCAGTGCAGCAAGCGAAACAGAAAAACATCTTTCACCACTTCCCACCTGGTGACATGAATAAAGCACCACCCACCCTGAAGGAAAGGAGTTTGAACTCAGTTTGGTGACACTGATTTTCCCCTGAAAGAACTGTGTGCTGGAGAGAAAATAGGCAGCTGCCCCAGAGTCCTTTGGAAGGGCCAGTGATCGGCTAAGTGTAGAAGCTTCAAGAACTCATCAAACCTTTTAACGTCACTTGCTTTGTTCCTGATGTCAAGAAAATAATGAATATAAACAGCTTTATGTTTAAAAACAAATCCCCCAAACAAAGTGTCTTTGAGAGCCATACATTCAAATGAATTTCCGAGATCTACTGTGGCTAACAGGTCTCCGTAAACCCAAGCCTTCAACACGCAGCTTCCCACAGACAGAACAGCAAGGGGCACACACATTCATTGCTAATTCCCGTGTCCTGCTGGCAGTCAGCAGCATTTATTTAATGGGACATCCCATGTCCCACGCCCTTGTCCACGCAGGGAAGGTCCCGTGTCTCGGGCTGCCCCGTATGTACAGAATGTACAGCAGCAGTGAGGAGCGTCTCTACTTGACAGGGTCTCCGTGAACTCGGAACCGATAGAGACATGTGTATTCAGGATGGCCCCAGTTAGAAAAAATCTGAAGTTCCACTATTTGGAAAGCTCTTTCAGGTCTTTTCTGAAATCGAAAGAGAGAAAAAAAAATTCACACTTACTTCACATGAACACTTCCGAACCCAAGCACATCCCCCCAGGCTCCTGAGAGAAAGGGCCAGGCTGGGCACGGGCTGAGAATCCGCCTGAGCACAGACTTGACTTCTGTGCAGGACACGTGGACGGGAGAAAGCATGCACTGCAGAGGCTCTTCGGGAGGAGGAGGCCCGCTCCCGTCCCGAGGCCGAGCCACGCCCTCCGGCAGCTTGCTCATGGCAGCGGGGCCTGCTGTCGGGCCAGGGGCTGGGACCAGTGTGCGTGGCAAGTGCTCACCGGGACAGGGAAGGTCTGGAGTGACTCCCCCTCTTGGTCGAACATGAACTGTCCCAGCAGCTGCCCTTCCTCTTGATACTCATTTTCTAGTCCCTGAAAGCAAAATCAGATGGTCACCGGACCGTGGCAATGACACCGGCAGACGGCATCTCTCCAGCAGGAGCAGGAGACCCCATCTCCATCACTGCGGACCAGGGCCTCTGTGAGGCTGCCACCCAGGCATTTCGTTCAGGGTTTTCGCAACTCCTCGCCCGTGAGGGAGGTGTTCCTCCATCACTGAGACTTGACCGTCCCTCCTCTGGGCTCACGCTGCCTGTAACGCTCCAGAGGAAAGTGGGCAGGGAGGAGGACACCGCTGGGCCCCTGGGGCAAGCACACTCACGTAGACGGAGAAGTTCTTGGGGGCGCTGGTGATGTTGCCCGTGGGCGACAGCGTCTTTGGTATGTGCTCCAGCGTGAAGCTGGTCGGGTGGATCTCCATCGACAGCCGCACCACCAGGTAGCCCTGGGAGCCTTTGAACGCCCAGCAGTTCCCGGGATAGATGTCAGGCTGGGGAGAGGCAACAAGCTAACACTTAAAAGTCGGCAAGTGTGTTGCCATTCGTAAAACAGAGCTGTGAGAGAAAAGACGGTGCCACTGAACTAGAAGGAAAAGCATTTTGTGTGGTAAAAGGTCACTATAAGCCAAATCAAAGACAACCTGGGAAGTGACTGCCTCCCACAGGTGAGGGAGTTCTATGGAGCTCACGTGCCAGTACCGCAGGGAAAATGGGTGAGACGCACCCCTAGGCCACATGGGGTGTCAGTGTCCCCAGCCACAGGAGGTCCAGCTCACACAGGACGGAACCACGTCTGTGCGGCAGGTGGCCCGGGGCTCACCGAGCAGGCTCCCATCATCCCGAGGGGGCCGCCTGTGCCGAGCTGTGAGACGCGCCCGCTCCCACAATGTGCATGCTGGCTGAGCTCAGGAAGCCCAGCCGGCACAGCGGCCTCTGACCCGCATGCCCACTTCCACCCCGGGACACTGGCGAGGGCACAAAAGGACCCGACCCGGAGAGGTGGCAGGAGTCCTTTCCACGGCAGAGGCGGCCCTGCCCTGGCGGGCCTGCGGTGGGGCCCCAACCAGGTGGGAGGGAGGGGCAGGAGGAAAAGGTACACATTCTCGGTTCTTTGTGCCCCTCTGCTTGCCCTGTGAGAAGGGGCCTGGGCCCTAAATACAAGTGGCCGTCTGAAGGACGTCTACCATGCAGGGGACAGCTGCCTCCTGACCTCCAGGGGGCATGCTGGGACCCAGGCCAGCACAACAGCACAGGGCAGACCGTGCACCTGAGGCCAGAGCTGAGGTACACGGGTGAGCGACCTTGTGGATCAGGGCCCGAGGAGCCAGCATCACGCAGGTCAGAGACCAGCGGCACCTAGGACAGGCGAGTGCCAGGGTAGGGCCAGGGCCAGCACTGCCCATGGACGGCACTCACTTCCCACTCAGCTCCTTCCTGAGCTCTTTCAGGCTGAGCATGTAGTTTGTAAGTGAAAGGTCGCTATCATGTGAACGTTTCATGTTAAAAAATAATTTAAAATTTCTTCCAAAAACCTTATAACATAAGGCAGCAGTTTAATCCTGAGGCCGAACAAATGTATCTGATGCTTCACACTCTTCGTCATGTAGCCTTGGGACCTGCGACCAGTGCCAGAGGGAGGCCCTGGAAGGCACACGGCTTGGAATTAGGCGTGAGCAGGCATAGCTGACTTGCACAGTGGGCCCTACAGCTCACTCCTCAGACAAGATGGGACGGAGTTACAAGCCAACCTTGGGGCGAGGGGACAAGAGGGGCAGGGGGTGCTGTCCACCGTGTGAAGACTCACTGAGTGGACACAGACGAGGGCACACACTCCTGTAGGTTCCCTACCCTTCACAAAAAGCTAAAAACACATCACAGAGTTGGTCACAAAGGGCCCCCGAGGATGCCAGCCGCCAGCGCATGCCGCTGGGCGGGGCTGGCAGAGCTCCTCACCTGGATCACGACGCGGGGCGACTGGGAGAAGTACCACAGGGGGATGCCGAACAGGCTGATGAGCGCCGTCTTGGTCTCGTGCGTCTCTGAGCAGCGAGTGCTCAGGATGCTGCCCCCTGGAAGCAGCGACTGGTGTCAGGGTCTGAGCCCGCCAGCCCGCAGGAGGAGCTGGCCTGGGTACTCCAGGTCAGCCCCCCCCCAAGCCCCACTTGGTCCAAGTCCAGTGCCAGGAGTCGCTTGCTTTCAGCTACACAGTGTGCACCGGCCAACACGGGAGACCCTTCAACATGGCTGCTCCCTGCCCGCCTGCACCTCCTGGGACAGCTACTCTGAATAAACTTTTGTTCATGGTTTTTTTTAAACCCTCACACAAGGATATGTTTCTATTGTCTTTAGAGGAAGGGGAAGGAGGAGATAAACATCAATGTGAGAAATGCGGGTTGGTTGCCTCCTGTACTCACCCTAACCCCAATCAGGGATCGAATCCACAACCTAGGCATGGGCCCTGACTAGGAATCGAACCCACAACCTTTCAGTGTGCAGGACGACACTCCAACCAATTGCGTCACACCAGCCAGGCTGCTCGTGTCTTTAAGTGAGTAATAACGAATCCAATCAGGCCTGCTGCCAGCTGGCCCGTGAGGGTTAGAGGGGTTGACTTAATAGGTCCACAGCCAGCTGTGGGAGTACGGGGGTCAGCCCCCCTCCTTCCTATGCTGCTGGGATGAGGCAAACTAAGCAGATGGCTCAGTGGATAGAGTGTTGGCCTGCGGACTGAAAGGTTCCGGGTTTGATTCCGGTCAGGGGCATGTACCTTGGTTGCTAAAACATCCCCAGTAGGGGGTGTGCAAGAGGCAGCTGATCGATGTTTCTCTCTCATTGATGTTTCTAGCTTTCTATCCCTCTCTCTTCCTCTCTATAAAAACTCAATAAAATATATTAAAAAATAAATAAATAAACAGGCGGCGAGTGCGTAAGATCACCACCGCCCCTGAGACTCCAACCCTTCCCCACATGCCAGCGCATTAAGAACCTGCTTTCTCAGGAAAACCTGTAATCCCCAACGTGACACGTTCAGAAGCCCGAGACGCTCTGTAAAACGGAGGCGGCAAAATCTCCCCACCGACCAGACGTGAAGTCACTCAGTCTCTCATGTCCTACGAGCATCCACGATTTCTTCACAGAAACCTCCCGTGTTTGATCCAATGTCACAGAGGTCAGGTGACAAAGGCATGTATGTGGCCCCAACTCTTCCCTGAACCACAGCCTGCTTTCTCAGTACATTGGCCTGCGATCTCGGTCCGGAGCCCAAACAGCCCACACTCTGCTCACTCTGTGAGGAGCCCTGCCTGTCCCGTTTGCTGCAGGCCTATGGCTGCGGACCTGGCCCGGGGACTGTGGTCCCAGCAGGAGGCAGACACTGGAGGGAGCCTTGCCAAGTTCCAGAAGGAGCCCGCACCCACATGCCAACACAGCCTCCTGGAGATGAGGGAAGACACTGCCTGCTGCCTGTGCCTGACCTCCATGCAGGGCACCTCGGCGATCACCACAAAAGCGGGGTCACCACGCAGTGAGTGTCCTCCTGCTGGGGCCTTCAATTCGTAAAAAAAGCGCCCTGCCAGAGCGGCTTCCTTCCCGTTTGGGTGCTTGCGGGAGGCAACCAACTGAGGTTTCTCTCTCACATGGATGTCCTCTCTCTTCCTTCCCCTCTCTCAGAAAAAAAATAAAACCTATCAAGCAACGACACTCAACACAAACAGTACCACCTGCAACGCTGACACACACTGCACAACACTCAAGACCACAGCAACCAACCAACCGCTGTGGGGGACCCTGACAGCTGGAGGAGCCCTAGAGCCACAGAAAAACTCCCCAACTGAGGTTTAGCTGACCCTCACCTAGTGCCGTGCGCAGGGAGAGCCGGCCAGGAAGCCCGAGGGAGTCCCGGGCTGGCCGGAGAGGGGCGGCCCATGGCCGCACCTGCCAGCAGTGGCCTCCGGCGTCCGCAGTGACTCACCGCCAGACTCCAGGGCGAAGTCCACCATGCCGGTCTTGTCCTGGGAATACAGCTTGAGCGCGTTGTTCACGATGATGCGGGCTTGCTGGGGGAGGCAGCACAGGCGGGGACCCGACCCGGGGGAGGGGGACAAGACTACGTGTTAGCGGCAGGGTGGAGGCCCGAGTTTCAGGAGAGCACTGTCAGTAGCTGTGTTGCAGATGACAGGCATGGGGATGTTTGGGAAATCCAAACTGCAGCATGCACCCAGGCAGGGCTGCTCCTACCGCCCCAGCCCCTGGTGCACAGAGTGGTGGCTGTGCAGGTTCCGAGCAGGCACTGCGGCCTGGTTCGTGTGATGGAGACACGACCTCAGGTGTGGGGCAGAGGCTGGCAGAGTAGTCCTCCCTAGCAGCAGCGCCACCTGGGCGCCATGACCTCTGCACCTCCCTGGCTGAGCACCCACCTTCACTGTTCGTCCCGCTGCTCAGGACCGGCCCTCACCACCCTCACTGCAGTGTCAGTTCCCTCCCTCTCCACCTACCGCTTCTGTGATCCCGGAAGTCCCCTCCGAGGTCACCGCGGCCATGATGGCTTTAGAGGTTGGCCCCTGCCTTGTCACAGAAATGTGGTGGGTGATGTTCTTCAGTATCTGCAACTCCAGCTCTCGCAGCAAAGCATGCAGGTCGCCCTTGCTGACAAACTGCGCAGACAGCTTCTGCAGCAGCCAGTCCAGGGAGCCGTCCTGCTGGTCGCCGGAAAGCAGGAGTCTGACCATCTCTCGGACTTGGGCATCGACCTTATAAAATCAAGAGGACACAGGTGAACAAGCTCTACTGCTAAGAATAATATTATCCCACCTCCATCTCTGGAACCAACACAAGCCATGCTTCTGTAGCATGGATAGCAACTCACTCCTATCCCTCTATCATAAACCAAAATAAATCTTCCTCCCCCCCAAAAAAAAGAAAAAAAGAGGACACAGATGAGAAAGCACCGCGGCTCCGGATGCCCCTAAGCTTAGATACAATGGCAGAGTCCCCCAGCTCTTCATGTCCATCATGGAAATGCCACACCCCCCATCCCGCCTTAATATGTTTTTATTGACTTCAGAGATGGAGAGAGAGAGAAAGATATATAGAAACATCAAGGATGAGTGAGAATCATTGATCGGCTGCCTCCTGCATGCCCCGACTGGGGATCAAACCCCCAACCTGGGCATGTGCCCTGAGCGGAAATCAAACCCTGAACTCCTGTTCATAGGCCACACTGAACCACTGAGCCACGCCGGCCGGCGATTCCCCCTTCAGTTAAATGGAAGAGCCCCTCCAGACAGAGGGAGGAGATCAGAGAACAGGAGTGGGAGGGGCACAGCACAGTGGAGCCTGTGCCTCAGGCGGAGGAGGAAGCGCTGTTGTGTCCAGCCTCACCCACCCACACTGAGGCCCCTGGGCGAGGGGCACAGAGCACCTTGAACGGCAGTTTCCAGAAACGCCCACAGGCGTCCCTGCCCCGCACACTTGTGCACAGAACGGCGCCCGGGCAGCCGCGGAAGCAGGCGCTCTCTCGCTCCGACCCCAGAAGTGGGGTGGAGTAGGCTTACCTTTCCGAGGACTGTGTGGGCCTCCTCACAGCTGCTCCTCAGAGGCTGCCAGGCCGCCACGTCCGACCTCAGGTGCTCCAGCTCGCGCTCCAGCTGCGCCACCACGGACAGCAGGTGCTGCTCCTGCCCGGGCATGCTGCGGTCGGGGTGGGGGAGGACATGCTTAGTGAGCTCGGGAGAAGCATGGCACCAGGCAGTGTGGGTGACATAAGCCTGTGCCTCATGCACAGGAGCTTCATACACTCAGGTTGGGTCCCCGAGGACCCCCCTCGCCCAAGGGTGCACCTGCCCCACGTGTGCTGATGAGGCCGGCCAGACACAGACACACACACAGCCAGAGGGGACAAGGTCCCCCGCTGAGCCTCAGGAATCACTGAGCGGCGAAGATGAAGGTATTGCATTTAGACAGACTGGAGGGCAGAGAAGCTGAGAAGAGTGAGCAGTGGGCTGCAGGCCTGTCTCCCACGCAGGCTCTGCCCACAGGACAAGGGCTGAGCTTCAATGCCCACATGCCAGAGCTCGATCCCCCCACTGGGACATGAGCCTGGGCTTATCTGCACCCGAGGGCAGCCGTCCAAGCTCTCCCAGTCAAAGCAAGGGCGGCCTGCCCGTGGGGTGCCGTGAGGAGAGCAGCAGACACACAGGCCCCTCCCAGGAAGACATGCAGCTCTGCATCCCCTCCAGAGCTTGCCACCCCCGGTGGCAGCCCCTCGACATGCCGAACAGGGAGCACCTGAGCCTCCTACCTCTCTGTCCTCCGCTTGGTCTGCTCCAGTTCCTTCTGGATGGCCTAGAAAGCAGGAGAAACCGTCGTTTTCACGATGCCATGCTGGCTTTTCATGAAGCCACCACGTGGGTGACTATACACACCGAGGTAGTGCATAACCTCGCCTGCCTGGGTTCCTCCCCCACAGCCTAGCCCAGGCTGCCGGCTGGAGGGAAGAGGATGCTTTTCAGACACAGAGAGAGGAGCAGTCCCACAAGAGCAACTGGTGCCTGTTCCACATCCGCGACTCAGGACCAGCCCAGGACCCTGGCGGTCGCCTCCATGGCAGCACAAGACAGGAGCACACACGCCACCCGAAGGGCAGTGGCAGGGTCCACTCAAAGCGCACGAACGGGCTCTGTGCCAGGCGGACAGGCCTTCTCGCAACCTCAGGCCCAGGAGACAGGTGAGCCCTGCCTCAGCACTAGGCCTTCTCCCACCTGCTGGACTGGCCTCACCATTCTGACTCGGTGATGGCTGTGCCCTGCCTCGAGCTGGGTCAGCCAACAGCCTCCTGCTGCGCCCTGTTCTGTGCCAGCCCAGCGCCTGGCCTCCGTCCTCTGCCTCTGTCAGCATCTGAGTCACAGACTTTCCCTCCAGAAATTGACTTCTCGTCTGCACACAGGTGCCCCTGGAGGTGGCTGTGACAAGCAGGAGGCACAGACTCAGCCGGCCCCTGGCGTCCGCAGCCCTGCCCTGGCTAACCCTTGGGCGCAGGCCTCCCCTTAAAAGACACCTCGGACCATGAGCTGGACATGCTCGTGAAGCAGCACGGCCACACACGAGACCTCCCAGGGAGACGCTGGCCCGCAGAGGCCTTCCTCACATCCACCAAGGACAGCAGCCGACACTGGCAAGGGCTGTCAAGGCTGGCGTGCCAGCACCAGCCCTCGGGCATTCACGCAGGAGAGCGCGTTGCCGAGGCCACGGTGACGAGAAGGAATACCTCCAACTTTCCCGCCAGCTTCCCCAGAAGGGCCTCCAAGTCTGAGATGCGCGATTCCTGCTGGTGGTGGAAGGTCCCCGAGTCGGCCTTGGAGAGAAATGAGAGGACAAATGGCAGAGAAAGGAAGCGTCAGATAAACCAGGCAAGTTACCCGACACAGAACGCCCCAGTGTGGAGCGCGTCTGGTCACAGTGTGGCAGAGCACCGCAAGGGCTCACCACCCACAAGGCTCTCGTCTCCACTGCCACGTCAGAGACCCGGAACGTGCCAGCAGCTCAGGAGAAACGACCCCCACGTGGCTGCCTGCCGCAGACAAGCTGGGTCCTGCTGGGGTCACCATGGCCACAGGGCCAGGAAACACGGCCAGGCTGACTGAGCCAACCAAACTCAGAGCCTTAACACCAGGGACATGGATTCTTCTTTTTCCAAATGCCACTTTTTTCTCCAAAGGAGAACTCAATGAACCGTGTGCACTGCGGGCCCCCTTCTTGCTTGGGAGCTCCCTGTTACCAGCGTCTGTGCCGCGAGAGCACTCGGGGGCTCAGCTAGATGCCCGGGATCCAGGCTGTGGGTGGGACGCCACGCTCGCCCTGCGGCGCAGCAAGGCAGAGCAGCTGCTGTCCACGGGGAGCCACGAGCAGCCACGTGCATGTCTAATTTACTTGGCATTCTCAAGCAAAGAACTGTCAGCCCACCCCCTCGACATGATGCAGATTTTCTTAAGGTCCGGAATGGAGAGAGGACCAGGTCCCACGGCTGTGTTCTCCTGACCTTGGTCCCGGAGGCGAGGGCCTCCCAGCCTTACCTGGGAGCCCAGCAGCCCGCCGGCTGCCAGGTCCTTCAAGTGCTGCCCCACCACGCTCGTCACCAGGGACGACACCCCGGCGCCCCCGTCGTCCATCTGGTCCACCCGCACTTGCAGCTTCTGGAGCGAAGCCGTCAGTTCTCGCAGCTTCTCATCACGGCTCTGGCACTGTCCGGACAGCGAGGTCACCTGCCTCTCCACCTCACTCATCCAACGCCAGGGAGACGCCTCCGCAGCACCCTAAAACGGGAAGGAGATCTTTTCACAGCAACTCGAGGGAGCCATTAAATGGGCACCAGGGCAAGTCCAAGCTACAAAGCAGAGCCATGGCCGGTGTGGCTGTGGCTGTGGCTGTCCTGTGCACCAAGGTGTCGCCACCTCATTCACGGCCGAGGCAGAGGGTGTGCAGGAGACAGCCCACTGATGTGTCACTCACACATTGATGTTTCCCTCCCTCTTTAAAAATAATAAAAAATCTTAAACAAACCCCCAAAAAACCTACAAGACAGAATATTACGACAAAATGTTAACTATAGTGCACACAAATACATGAAAGGAAAATATGCAAAAATGCCCATTGGTGAATTTTCTTACATGGCAAGCTAGTGGTGACTTTCATTTTCTTCTCTGTACTTTCTACATTTCCCAAAGGAATGAGCACTATTATTCTTCAATGAAATTAATTGAACTAAGGGGCGACTTTACAGGTGCATTACTTGTACTATTGCAGAGCATTTGAAAAGCATTTCCTAAAACAGCACCCTGTCCCTGCAATGTCAGGTTACCTCCGGAGGCTGGCTCAGGTGAGAAGTATCAGGTGTGAACATGTCTTTGGGGTCATCCACTCTCTGTGTTCTGAGGATGTGTGTCCAGTTGAACACAGGCAGGAGGGAGAGGAGGCCGTCCTGGCCTCGTAAGGAAAGGCCGGCACCTTGAAGGAGAGAAAGCCACGCGGTCACAGTCGGCACGGGCACACCGCCTCCCACAAGGCGCACCGAGCACCTCCGGGTGGTGCGCAGTGGCCCTCCCAGGGAACGCAATCACATCTTACTCACCGAGGAAGAGGAGTAGTGGAACGAGCACAATGAGAAACTTGCAAATATTCCGAAGGCACCTAGGAATAGGACATTTGCCGTGAGAAGCACAAGGCAGGGGTCCCCGTTCACTTGACCTCTCCAGGTGACACCTCCCCTTCTGCCCCCGGGTCCATGAGAGGAGCCCACAGGTTAGAAATGCAGTTACAGTTTCCCCACCAGGTGTGTCTGCACGGCAGGAGCCCTGCCTCTAAGGGGTGGCCTGGGCCCATATCAACAAGCACACACAGGTCACGCTGGGAGCACGGGGTGCCTTACTTGGGCCCTGAGGTAACCTGGGCCGTGGGAGTTGCCCCAGCATTGGCAGGGCCTCCTCTCCCATGTGCCACACTCTCCCATGAGAACATGAAAGCATTTCATAAAACATAAAATGACATGTGAATGCAGGGCATTAACATATCATTCTACAAGATTATAAAAATAAACTAAATCATTATAAAACAATAAATCAAATGATGTCCTACAGTTAGCACAAAATCAGTTCATTTTTTGTTAATCCTCACCCAAGGATATTTTTTTCATTGATCTTTTAGAGAGAGAAGAGAGAGGGGAAGACAGAGAGAAACATGCACATGAGAGAAACACATTGATGGGTTTCCTCTTGCAGGCACCCTGACCAGGGGCCAGGCCAGGGAGGAGCCTTGACCAGAATCGAACCCGGGACCCTTCAGTCCACAGGCTGAAGTCCCATTCACTGAGCCAAACTGGCTAGGGCACAAAATTAGTTCTTTAAAACACAAAGCAGTTGTACATCAGTTCTTTACCTTGTTAGAAGAAACACGTTCAGCCAAGAAATCAAAGTCACGAACTGGTACCAGCCACTTCCCAGCCACCAGAAGATGCCAGAGGCTGCCTTCCCTGAAAGAGGAAAACACCAGTCAGTCCCGGGAGCGTTCTCAGGAAAGCCAGGCTCCTAAGCGAACCACTTTGGTGACGGCAAGCTGGGAGCACCGGGGAATCGACGGACAGACGTTTGGGAAGTTGAGGGGTTGCAGTTCAGGAGCAGGTATGTTAAGGGGTGCTGGTCAGCACAGCAGGAATCCACATGCTCCAACATAGACAGCACAGGCTACAGCCACACAGAGTGCGCGTCAGCACACCAGACACGACTGGGAAGGGACACAGAGCATGCATCTCAATTACGGCCCAACCAGGCGCCAAACCCTCAGAGCGCCGGACACTGGGGACAGCCCATGCACCGAGCCCAGAGGAAGCGCTCCAAGGAGGGGCAAGCACGGGCCACGCGTGGGATGGCCTCTGGTTAGGGGAGTCATTCGCTGCGGTGTTAGCGGCCCAGCCTGGGGGAGGTGAGCACAAAGCCAGCATAACCACCTGGAGCCGCGGCGGCCAACCAGAGGGCCGACCACACGGCCTGTGACACAGACCACACTGCAGCTCCGGTCCTCCGCAGCGCCCGCTCCGAGACGTGACCTGTGGCAGACAGACGTGTGCGGGGCACTCACACACGAGACCCAGAGCAGCAGCCCCTCACAGCGACCACACGCAGGACACACCTGCTAGTCTGACTTTCCCCCAGTTCTCCTGAGGAATCAACTCCCTTCTTCAGAAACACAAACACAAAGCATCCAAACAAGACACTGACACAAACTCAGACGAGCTGCTGTGGGAACACCTCCTTTTCTCTTGCCTGCGGACGCCAACGGACGCCACGGCGGGGCAGGGCGGCTGCCCACAGGCTGGCGGCAGTGTCCGCGGATTCACAGGGAGAGAGGTACGTAAAACCCGCAGACACCAGTGAACACGCCAGCTGAGACAGGACCGCTCAGGACCAGGGGACCAATGGGCCAAGGCTGCCCAGTGGGAGGGCTCTTGAAGGCAGCAGCCCCAGGGTGCGAGAAGCAGGCACACACAGTGCACATCATGCACGACCCATTGAGCAAGCCACTCTGCTTCGTTTTTAAAAGTAACTGCTGAGTTATCCACTCCTGTTAGCACAAGTGTGATGACTCCTGAAATTATTAGTAATTCCGACATGGCTGATATGCAAAGAAATATGGATTAAGAGAGTTTTGAAAGTCAACTGTTTTATGATTATTAATTAACAGTTGACTAGTTTTGAAGCTCAGCCTTTTTTTTTTTTTTTTTTTTTTTAAGGCTCCCCTTAAAAGGTGCCCCTTTAACAAAGAAACTTACAGGTACAAACCGGACACCTAACTCTATAAATCTCCCTGCTGCCCAGGGAAGGGCAGACAGCCATCACTGAGCTAAATGTTTAATTAAATCTCAAGTAAGTTCTTTCATCATTCAATTCACACTAAATACACTTACAAATAAGTTTGCAACAGAGATAGTCTCCATTTTTTAAACCAAAGTTAACTAAAATCCTGTCCTTTTTTAATGGGCACCTGAATTGCAAATGTGGACAAGGAACAACAGGCATCTGTGGAGACATGACAAAAATGGAAGAGAGTGAGAGACAACCTGCACGAGACAGGGTGGGCCGCGCGGTCCCTGCTGCCCTCTCTGTCCAGGGGGACCGCAGGAGGGTGGCCGTGTGGGTTTCAAGGTGCTCCGTGCCCGTCCCCCGACAGTCATCGCCTGCGGGTGGTGGTGACAAGCAGTTAATGTGCAAACCTTGTCCATTCAAAAACTGTGCACAACAAAGGCAGTTTGAAAAAATAGGACACCCGATTATGAAAAAGAGAGAAGACAAAGCAAACGAACCTGGTGGCACTGGCTTCTATTGTTGGGGATAAAGCAGCAGCTCTGGCTGCCCCACCCACCCAGGGAGGCGCGAGTTCACCGAGTGATGCCCCAGCATCAGGGGCCTGCGTGCAACCTGGGAATCACCCAGGAGCAGAGTGGAGACAAGGCCATACTTACACGACTCCCCATTTACACTGAGGTCACCGTCCTCTCTGAGAAACTCTGTTACTGTCCTCCTCCCACAGGGATCGGAACGAGCTGCAACACATGCAAAAGAGGCTTAGAAAACTCGGCGTTCCAACGCCTCCTAGGCCCAAAGAGCCGGCCAGGCAGAGCGCATGTGCGGCCACCGGCTCGGCACAGCTGGTGGCTCGCTCAGGCAGGAGCACAGGAGACAGGAAGAGAGTTTCAGGCCCCGCTGGCTAAACAGCACGCCCACCAGCACAACGCACAGGGGCTGCTTGAACGCATCCAAACATTGTTCTAAGCGCCATTCAAATAGGTTGTCTTTGCTTTAAAAGAGAATCAGAGACTGATTGGAAAGGCGACTGAAAGCCCTGGCCTTGGGCTCAGGTGTGTGGAGTGTCCTCCCATACACCCAACGGGTGGGGCTCGATCCCAAGTCAGGGACATGCCTGAGGCAACCGATGGGTGTCCACAGCCCCTCCTCCCGCTACTCCTCTCTAAAAATGAAAATAAATCCATAAGCATATCTTCCCAGGAAGATTTTTAAAAAGTGACTTAACAATGTTTAAACACGGGTCAACTGTCAGAAAACTAAGGCACACACAGAAGACAGGACCCCTCCGTCAGCTCCCAGAGGAAAGCCTGAGCCACGAGAGTCTGCGCCGAGGCCGTGCGAGCAGAAGCGTGCGCGCCGCGCTGGGAAAGCATCATTTGGTGGAAAGAGGGAAAAGGAGTATTGAAGTACCTTGTGAGTCATGGCTTTCTGACTTATAGCTTTCTGATTCACGATCTTTTGATTCATAGCTTTTCAATTTGGGATTTTCTGATTCATAATTGAGCTTCATTAAAACCACTCGAAAAAGTTGCACTAAGAGTGATGAAAAGGATGACGAAGTGTACGTGGCCAGCCACAGAATCCTATCCAGGCCGAGAGACGCACCGCCTATCAAAAAACCGTGGACACAGTTAATGGCCGCCCACAGCCAGCGTTTCCTCCCCGACCAGTCAGAGCCTAACCATGTGTCAGGCGAACCAGAGTCGCTTTGTAAACGGACACCAGACAACCACGTAAGAAGGCGACGGAGGACAAGTCAGAGCTGCCGCCACGACTTTCTCTCCGGCAATTTTCACCCAGGACCCCGTCTGAGCTTCCCTCCAGTGCTGCTCACACACATGCTCAGGCCCTGCGGCAACCCCTCCCCCCTGACGGCCCGCCCACCTCCTGCCCTGCTGCCTGGAGGATGGTGCCAGGTGAGGCCCGCACACCTCCCAGGTCCTTGCCACAGCACTCGAGGGGATGAGGAGACAGGGGCGTGGCCTTTGGAGGCAGCTGGGCACTCACGGAGCACTGCACCAGGCCTGTCACCCAGCACACCTCCATTAGTGCCCGAGCTCCAGGACACACGGTGTGACCCGACACTTTCCCTCTGTGACCCTAATACGCGTGGGGGGGATACAAGGTTCAGCTGCTAGAAACCTTTATTTCTGGAAGAGCTTCCTCACGTCCCTGAGAAGGGTGAGCACTGACCACTGGAGACACCCAGTCTGTGAGGAGGCGCTGAACCTAGGCTTACACGTGCCCTAGGCACAAGCCTCAGTGACTTCGGCTACGGGCAGGAGGCAGCAGGCTGGGCGACGGGGCTGGAGTCATTTTAAAGAAGAAGCAGAGCCTTTTGGCAAACGGCTTCGTAAAGCAGTTGACCCTGGGGGCTGGCACTTGAACAAGGGCCTTGCTCTGCAGCCTGCACTCTGACAGAGGCTGGACAGCAGAGCCATTTATTAAGAGGTAATGCAGGGTCAGTCTCCCTGATAAAAAACACCAAAGTCCAATTTTTACCCATCAGATTGAAAAATGTTTCAAGTATGAAAATATAAAGAACTGGCAAGTCTCTAGGCTGGGACCCCCTTAGAGCCGCAGTGGGACAGTGACCGGGTAATGGGATTCCGGGGACGGCACCTGCAGGCAAGATGGCCACGGCCAGCCCCAGCTCCATTACCCAGCCGGTTGCACAGCTGAGTCTCAGGGTGACAGCCTGCCAGGAGGGTCAGACACTGGGCAGAGCCCGCAGCAGAGGGAGTGCTTGGTGATGCGACGCTGCGTTAGAAAGAAAGTCATCCTGTTACAACTGCCCTCCCCCTCCCCTTTCTGCTTTCCTATTTCGATCCCAACACCGCAGCAGACAGAACCACAAGCGTCAGAGCTGTGACAGGACCTCTGAGTCCTGGTACCATCGTCCATTACGTCCATAGTCACCTGAGGAATGTTCACTGAGCACACTCGCGCTCCAACACGGCCCTGCCCTCCTGGTACCTTCCGTCCCCACCTGGTCACCTGCCAGGTGTGGCTCCAGCCCTGCAGGCGGACCCCCACTCAGACTGAGCGCACAGGAGCACGGACTCGGACACGAGGCGTTGCAGTTTCATCCCAGGGCTCCCCAGCCTCCCACGAGCATGTGAGCAGGGACCACAGGCAGAAGGTTGGGCTGATGTGGAGGGCCGGAGTCAGCAGGAACATCTCAGCAACACGACGGAATCTGGAGGGAGGCCTGCAGCTCTGGGGCAGGAGGCAGCCCCACAGCCTGGCCTGCGGAGGCCACAGCAATTCCAACAGTCACACAACTCCAGAGCCTCCACGCTCCAGCACCTGCTGCCAGTGCCGTGCCTGCCCACGGGCCGGGAAAGCTGCTGCCACCCCAACAGGCCAGGGCTGAGCTGTCCTGGAAATGAAGCTCCCTCAATCATGAATCTGGAGACCAGGGATTGCGGCCTTACTCCTACTGGCATGAGCCCCTCTGGCAGGGGGCGAGAGGACCCAGTGGAGCTGCTCCTTGGGTGCACCTGGGTCTGAAAGTGACTGCACAGTCCCAGCAGCTTCATCGAAGTGCAACTTTATAGACTTTCAGACACTCCTCGGACTGAAACACTAACCTCATGAAATGTAAGTGGATGGCTTGACTGGCGTGGCTCAATGGTTGAGCATCAGCCCATAAACCAGGAGGTCATGGTTCAATTCCTGGTCAGGGCACATGCCCGGGTTGTGGGCTCAATCCCCAGTGTGAGGTGGGTAGGAGGCAGCTGATCACTTTCTCCCTCTCCCTTCCTCTCTGAAATCAATCAAAAAATATTTCTAGCCGAAACCGGTTTGGCTCAGTGGTAGAGCGTTGGTCTGTGGATTGAAAGGTCCCAGGTTCGATTCCGGTCAAGGGCATGTACATTAGTTGTGGGCACATCCCCAGTAGGGGGTGTGCAGGAGGCAGCTGGTCTGTTTCTCTCTCATCGACGTTTCTGGCTCTCTATCTCTCTCCCTTCCTCCTCTCTGTAAAATATCAATAAAATATATTAAAAAAGAAATATATATATTTAAAGAAGTGTAAGTTGAAAGAAGAGGAGGAGCATAGCTACTTTTTGGTGCATTTCTTAAACTTTTACAGGATGATTTTGAGTTCAAGTCTACGACAGAAAAAATGCAGATGCTGAGGCCTGTGGTTTGTAAGAGGAGATGTGGACTCTTCCTACTACTTCAACAAGCGAGTGGGACTTACGTTTCTGACTCCTGTCCCTCGAGTAGACCCTGGAGGCGGCGCCGTGCGCGCGGAGCGTGTCCTGGCGCTCGGACAGCAGGGTGCAGGCCCTGCAGGTGTAGCCGTTGCTCCAGGCTGCGTCTGCGGCCACCTTGCCATTTCCCTGAACGACAGCTTTATTGCCACCTGAAGGTTTCAAAAAGCAGAGGGCCCTGTTGCTCACAACCTGTTTGCCCTCACTCACACTCCGTCTTAAAACGTAGGGCAGAAAAAGGACTGAGTCATTACCTTTAAGATCTCCGTCATCATCAAGACCTAAAACACACACATATTTTTGCAATTGAGCTCAAATCATCAAAACAGAGCAAAGCCCACTCAAAAAAGTAAAGGTTACAATGGTTAACGATTTAGCGTTATGGCGCTGGTCAATATTTACTTCCTAAAATGCCTAACATTCATGGTAATTTCTCCAATACACACACCTTCTTTTGACAAGGTGGAAGGACAATGACGAAAATGCGTGCATGCAGCCACACGCGCACACTGCCCGTGCTAAGGATGCAGCATGCAGGCAAGGTTTGCGGGACCAGCCGTTTCTCAGACACGGCAGCCCCACCCCCCCGCTCGCTGCCTTGCTCCCTAGAGCGGCACGTAGCCCGGGCTTCCGTTGCTGAGGCCAGCAGGACACGGAGGGGACACAGCACGGCTCTGCGCCCATCAAAGCTGCCGCCCACAGTATGCCATTCCTTGCAGGAGTGGGGTTACCCTATGGCTGCCTTCAATCAAATCAGCTCAGTCCCTGTGTCCACCCTGGTGCTGTCCAATGGCTCACAAACACTGCTGAGGCCAGGAGCCTGAGCTCACTGCCCACAAGTGCGGTTGACCAGCAGCTCTCTGCCTGCCACCTGACCAGCAGACGGTGACGCATTCTATGCAGCGTCCTGCGTGGGCTTTGTGAGCCTGAGCAAAACCCTGACCACGACCTCCCTCCTTCCTGAACAATCTGAGCAATAGCCACACCGAAGACAACTCACCCCAGAAGTGGTCCACTTTGGTCTGCTCTTGGATCAGAGACTCGTCCAGCACGGGCGGCCGTAGACAGGCTGCGCCCTGCAGACTGCCGCTCTGGCCAGCAGCAACCTGCCTCGAGGGCCGGTTTACACTAAAGGCCAGTTTGCTCGCACTTCTGTGCTGTTTTGCTGTTCTAAAAAGAAAGAAAAAAGGAACAAGTTCATCGACTTTTTCTTGTAAATACAAAATGATTGTATTTTATACACGCAAAACCTTTGAGAACTACAGCATTAAAATTTTTCTTTAAAATATATTTTTATTGATCTCAGAGAGGAAGAGAAAGGCAGAGAGAGACAGAAACATCAATGATGAGAATCATCAATTGGCTGCCTCCTGCACATCCCACTCGGGGGATTGAGCCCGCAACCCAGGCCTGTGCCGTGATGGGGATTGGAACCGTGACCTCCTGGTTCATGGGTCCGTGTGCAACCACTGAGCCACGCTGGCTGGGCTAAACATAGCGTTTTTAAGGCAGCATCTCTGTACATCTCTCTGCTGTAATCAAGCACCCACTCATCTGGAAAAGGGAGTCCTAAGCTGGGGCCCAAGAGCTCCTTCTAAAATTGCAGTGGTTAGAATTAAAATAGCCTGGTTAAAAGCAGCCTAAGGATGAACATAAAAGCGCATACGATTTCTAAGTCTACTCCTTCCCCTTTACACCAAGTGACCGCACACTCGCACACCCCATTCTACTTCTCAGTCACCAGGAAAGACGTTAAGTCCGCAAGCATTCCCAGTGAGCAGTGACAAAAATGAAGGCTTTGAACACTAACGCTATCGCTAAGACCAAAAGCAGAAGCCCCTTGAAGGAGCAGTGCTGGGTGGGAGCAGGCAGTGGGCGCAGAGGGCGTGCGCATGGCCTCAGGACACCTGGTCGCCGTGGTGTGCACACCACACACCCTAACCACCACAGCTTTCGCTCTCTTGCCGAGTCTCCAGGGGGAGGGGGTGCAAACTCCGTCTCTAAACTCGAGAAGATTCCGACCGGAGCATCCAGTCCCGCTGGGCCAGCAGCATCCCTGCTGACAGCCCCTTCCCGGCTCCCGACAGAAGAGCCTGCAGGGAACCTGTCCCTCACGTGGCCCACAGGAGACTGCAGGCCCTCCATGTCTTGAATGCACACCAAGCTTGCCCACTGTGCTCCTCTGGCACAGGCAGTCTGCACTGCACACGGTTTTAGTAACAGACTGGCTGCAATGGCCCTGCCCCGAACAGCCTCTGGTGGCATGTGTCCATGTGATGGGCACCCACACCTTCCCCAGGCTTGCAGACCTGGGGATCTTATCCTCAGCACACCAACGCCGACAGCCCTTATTTACAGCACAGCCACGAGACCACTGTGGGTCTGGGTGCAGGCCCGCCCTCAAATTCTAGAGGTGGGCTTACAGGCCACGCGTGTGTGCTCTGGCTAAGTGGTGTTAGCTCGTGTGTGAGCACAAAGGCGCGGGGCTCACCTGGCCGTTCTGTCCTTCAGGGAGGCTGTGCCGCTGAGGCAGGAGTCCGTGTCCCCCGCCTGGCCCCCTGCAGGGCCGCACGCAGTGGCAGCCAGGCGCAAGCTACGCCGGGACATTCTCGGAGAATCAAACACGGGGTCCAATCTGTGCTCAGTCTCGAAATCCAGGGCATCGGAAGAGTAACTGGAACTGGAAGGAGAGAAGCGTGTCAGAGAAGCATGCTCACAGCACCGCTTTAAACACACTAACAAGACAGAGGAGTGGGACCTGTGGTGCCTTTTTAGAACACCGGGACCATGGTGACCACTTTTCTACAAGGCAGGCCGACTGCGCCCAACCGGTGTGGGAAACCAGCCCCGGTGCCTGCTGTTTAGTCAGAGCAGACCCTCACAAGAATCCCACCTTCGGACGATCGTGTTGCCCACACCTGATGAAGCAACAGTGTCCGTGGTCCTCCCTGGCGGGAATCACAGTCACGAATGACCTGCAGCTGGACAGGAGGAAGCAGGTGCTAGGCTAGACCAGTGGTCAGCATACTGCAGCTCGGGAGCCACATGTGGCTCTTTGGCCCCTTGAGTGTGGCCCTTCCACAAAATACCATGTTCGGGTGCACAAGTACAGTGCGATTGAAACTTCATGTGCAGTGACAAACCCCACACTCATGCTCAGCGCTGTGCTTTCTGAATATCTACCCCTAAGCTGATCCTCCCACCCTGACCCTTTGTCCCCCATCTCTCTGGACCTTCCCCACAATGTCCTGCAGCCTCAGAGGCCTCCAATCCCATGATCAGCAGCCTCGGGCTGCAACACCCACCCTGTGGCCCACTGTCCCAGGGCCTGGCCTTCTCTCACAGCTCTCTCTGTTCAGTTCTCAGTGGCTGCAAGGACCAGGGATCCCTCTCTCCCCACCCTACAGGTCCTCGCTCCTGCCTGGCACCTGTGTGGGTCACCTGGCCCAGGTGCGAACAGCATTGCTAACGCTGTCCCCTCCTCACTTCCAGTCCACCTCCCCTGCCTCCACCACGGCTCTCTAGTCCCCAAGGCCCTGCTTCCTTCTCCCCTAGGAGAGTAGGCAGCGTCACAGACCGCTCAGGAAGGATCACAGTCACACTGCCATCTGCAGGGCAGGGAACCCCAGAACCCATCGTGCTGCGCCTCCACTCTCTGGGCCTCACTGTCAGGCACCTCTTCTCTCTGCCAGCAGCCTCTCTCTACGGCTCCTTATAGTCCGCATCTAGACACATTCCCCCGCTCCCCATGTGGTAAGTTAAGTAAGTAATCACAGCATGCCCTTCTCTTCCCTTATCAGCCAACCTGTTGGCTACCTCCAACCCCCTTCACTTCTCGACCTCTTGGGGTTAAGATCAGGGGTAGAAGGCCAACTTTCCCCAGACTGAAAGGCCAGCTCCTCCCAGCCAGGCCTGCACCCAGCAGGGTGCCCACCACAGGACAGGAGGCCTGACAAAGCTCCCCAGTGCTGCCACGCCCACCACCACAGCAGCGATGGGAGTTCAGTGAATGGGGCAAGTGGACAACACTGACCAAGCTCCCACCCAAAGGGAGAGACAGACCCCATGCAACCCGCTCAGAGCGCAACAGGAAGCACCACCTGCCTTGCAGTCCTGCCACAAACCACGGAAACCTGGGGTCGACCAAATCTCGCCAGCTAACTGCAGCTCCCAGGTGCACAGATTCACCCAGCAGACACGTCACCCAGCAGACGGAGAGTCCTGTGCAGGTCGACTTTAAAAACAGTTGTTACTAAAAAGAAGACGGCCTGGGAAGATGGTGCACTGACTGGGTGCCGGACTTATGGGAGCTGCTGGGAGTGGTTTACTGGCCAGGGCTCTGCAGAGCTATGCTTGAGTCTCCCCCTTCAGAGACCTGCTCCAAGACAACGCACGGGGGCGAGAAGGGGAGCCCAGGGGCGAGGCTGCTGGTGCCAGGCAGGAGGCAGGGCAGGGCAGTTTCCCAGTAGGAAAACGCTGCCATGCAATGCAGAGCGGCCAGGATGGGAAGGAGCCTTCTGGTGCCCACGGAGACTGTGCAGCGTGAAGCTGGCGTTGCATACAGAGCCGGCACCAGGAGCTCGGACAACAGCCCACCAACCTGGAGAGTGGTCAGGGCATCAGCCACGGGTGCGGGAGCAGGACGAGGAGGGTCTGGAGGGCAAGGCCAAGAGGACAACGTCTGGGAACCCCCTCCTCCACACGCAGCCTCATTCCTTCCTGCACAGACCTGGGCACCCTGCTCCTCAATAAAACCCGCCACTGCCTCCACTGCCCTCGACAAAGACCCAGCACAGCCTGCAGAACCACCGGCCGTCCTTCGTCCTTAAGGCTCAGCCACCCTCACCACCCACTTGCACCTCAGGGAAGGCTGCCAGTTACTGAATGCACAGTGCCGCTGTCCCCACACAGAGACCCAGACACAGCATCTTTTAAAAACTGTTTAATGGGATATAAAAGCTAAAAATAAATTAGCGAGAATAATAATTATGCTCCACAATATAGAATAAGGATAGTTTACTTGAGCTGGCCCACTCAATTTCTTATAAAAGACTACAGGACTTTTAAAAAATATATATTTTTATTGATCTCAGAGAGGAAGGAAGAAGATAGAAACATCAATGATGAGAGAGAGTCATGGATCGGCTACCTTCTGCAAGTCCCCCACTGGGGATCGAGCCCCCAACCCGGGCCTGTGTCCTTGATCAGAATTGAACCTGGGACCCTTCAGTTCGCAGGCCGACACTCTATCCACTGAGCCAAACAGACTAGGGCAATACTACAGGACTTTTAACAAACAAAATAAAGACTATGTTACTATGGAAAGTGTGAATAGAAACACAATCATTAAATGTGAGATTTGACTAATGCCCTTAAAAAGCATTGTCCTTAAAATACCCTCCCATGTCCTTAAAGTTCCATCACCCTTAGTCTTAGAAGAGCCATTTCCTGTGCGCAAGTCCCGCCAAGGTGCAAAGGCTATCTAACTGCCAATCAAATCCCAACCATCCAGTGACCGTCCTTTGGCACATACTTAAGTGTCCCGTCAATCATCCTTTCTGTTTGGTAAACTGGACAAGCAAAGGACAAGTCAGCATCTTCTAAGTGCAGACTGGGGTCAGAGTAGCGCAAGAGCAGAGCACTGAGCTTGGGGAGGGGGCTCCGGCCCTGGCTGCCCCGCCCCACCCTCTGGGGTTCCTCCTCTCTCAGAGGCAGTCCTCCCAGGAGAGTTGCTGGATAGGAGACCAGACGTTAATGTAATAATGTAAGTCACACGGCCCTGATATAACCACCAAGATTCAGTCCCGGGCACAGCCCTCCGGGTGGAGTTAAACAGCATTTCATGTGCAATGACTCATCACTGAGTCATCAGCAACACACCGTTTTTAAAACACCCTCACAATGTCCTCGTCAGTTAGGTAATTTCATAAAAAAATAGTGTAGCCAAGTTTATAGATACTTTCTCTTTCTAAACATAACGTTTCAGCCCCACAGAGGCCCCGTTAATTCAATAGCAGTTGAGGAGTGACAAGATACACACGCTCACCTGAGTGCATATGTGTAGCCAGTGTTCTCGGGCACACACTGAGGCGGCGTGTATATGTGGAGCCGAGAAAAGTCCATGTTCACGGTCTCAACTCATACTGCAGAAGGTGGAAAAAGCAAGTCAGGTTAGGTGAGAGCACACAGGGGGCCTGCCACCACGTCTATGAGCAATTCTGTTTCTTATCTCTAAGACAAAGGAGAGGTTTCTCATAATTACAGAGAGTGCAGGAGCACTGTGCTGTGTTCAGTCCCTAAAGACGGATCCCTCATGCACCCAGGGAGACCCACATCAACTGACGTGTAATTATGAAAACTGGGGCACTTTCCAAAGACCGAGGACCCATTTCACACCTATTTTTAAATTCCTGGAGGGGTCATGTGTCCTCAGGCTTCTGAAATAGCTGTTCGTTGCTGTTAATTAAGTAGACTCTATTGCACAGTCAAGAAGCACCCCTGTGCGCCCCTAGACAGCAAAGTTCCAGAGCCAGAAGCAGCTTTAGGCATTGTTTGTACTTTATTTTCCCCCAAAAGAAAACATTATTTTCAAATTAAAAAGTGTTGAGTTGAACACATTATTTTTCAGGTTGTCACCTAGATTTCTTTGGAATGATTCAACCTTTCCTCTGTCTATTCCCCAGATCCCCCCCCCCCCCCCCCACACACACACAGTTGCTCCAACTTTTTTTTTAATGCACATAGTAGTAATGTGAATCACAATCTGTTGCTGAATAAACTAAGGAAGATAAAAGTAAAAATAAAAACCATCCTGGACAAAATGACTGATTTCTACAGAAATAGAACAATCCAAAAATTTGTATGAAACCACCAAAACCCCCAAATAGCCAGAGCAGTCTTGAGAAAGAACAAAGCTGGAGGCATTATGCCCCCTGATTTCCAACTATATAAAAAAGCTACAGTAATTAAAACAGTATGGCACCAGCATAAAAACAGACGCATAGAGGAATGGAATAGAGCTCGCACACACGACCGATTACGTCACAGGAGAGAACGCGCAGTCGGGAGAGGACGGTCTCTCCAGGAAACGTGCTGGGAAGACTGGGCCGTCTCGTGCAAAACAGGGACGCGGGACTGCTGTCTGACGCCGAACATGAAGACCTGAAGGCACGGCCTGAAACCGTGAAAGAAAACCTACTGGTGCAAAAAGCTGCTGGTACAGTCTGGGTATAACTCCAAAAGCAAAGGCAAGCAGGTGGGACCACATCAAATGAAAAAGCTTCTATCAACAAAATGAAAAGGTAACCAACCAAATGGGAGAAACCATTTAACAAGTCACATAACTGATAAGGGGTAAGTATCCAAAATATATAAAGAACTCATACAATTCAGCAGCAAAACAAACAATCCAAATGAAAAGTGGGCAGAGGACCCAAAGAGACATGTTCCCCAAGGTGTAGGGGTGGCCGACCAGCAAGTGGCCAGGTGCTCACACCACTAGTCCTCGGGGTGGAGCCGGCACGGCAGTGCGATGCCACTCACACCTGCAGGCAGGCTTCGCCACGGAGCCCAGAGCTCCGAGCTGGCGAGGACGGAGGAGAGGAAACTCACGTGCACTGCTCCTGGGATGTAACTGGTGCAGCCACCGTGACAGCGACAGGGAAACTCCTCAAATAGTCACAACTAGAGCTGCCACAGCAATAACAATTCTGGGTTTTTATCCAAAAAAAAAACAACGAAACCACTCACTCAAAGAGACTGCGTACCCATGTTCACTGCAACACATTTACAACAGCCAAGACCTGGACGCAGCCAAGTGTCCGTCAGCAATGAGCGAACGAGCACAGAGGGGTGTGTACACAGTGGAGTCACATCGACAGCACCATGGGCTACTCCGCACTCTGCTAAGTGACGTCAGACAGAAAAACTCACACCAAACCATCTTTCTTACAGAAAATTGATTTTTTGAAATGTTAAATGAATAAACAAAAATATTACAGAACAGAATGGTGGTTGCCAGAGATGGGAAGTGGGAAAATGGGTGAACTGTTTGGAGTTTTTATTAGTTTAAATAAATTGAATTTTAAAAGTAAAATGACTGATTTGTATAAGCTAAGACAAATGTACTTCAATTCATACCAGTTTCTGTGAAACAATCTAAATATTCTTTAGAAAATGAAGTACCCATAGAAATAAAGGCCAGTGTTTATACATAAAAATTTTACTATTCCTACTAATTTCAACAAATACCACAAAACTCCTGCATTTTAACTAACACTCCAACATTGCTTGGTTCCTCCTGGGACCTAGCGCACCAGCCCAACAGAACACACGTTCAGTACGCATGAGTCTCTCTTCCCTGGCCCCAGCCACACAGCTGAGCCCTCTGACCCCTGTGAGACATGACTTCGCCCAGGTGGCTGCTCCGTACCTTTCAGAGGCCTCGCTCCCCGGCTACTCGACCCCACCCTTCCGTGTGGCTCAGAACAGGTCCCAGGAGGCTCGGTCACCAGGAGCCAGTGGATGGGCTCCTCCCACTCAGCTCCTGGTGGCACCCAGCCACACCCAGCAGCAGGGCGCTGACGGAGGATGTTTACTTGCGACTCCCTAGGCAACCAGGGCCTGCTGCACAGGACTGACGCCCCATTGCCCTTTATCTTAGTCCCTTTTAGTTATTCACTAACAAAACCCAAACTTCTAACTTCATTCCCAAAGTGATCTTTCACGAAAACATTTTAAAATATTTTACAGACTGCATTGTGACCATCACTGACCCAGGCTAACCAATTCCGACCCGTTCCCTACCGCTGACAGCACCAAGTGGCTGACAGTTCCCAGGACTGGCTCACAGAATCCCTGGCGCCGATCAGTGATGGCGTTTAGTTTACAGACCAGGACTTGATGGGAGGCACCAGGCACCAGCTCCAAGGGAAGGAGCCCTGCCACAGGGCTCACATCCCAGCCCTGGCATAGGGCACAGCAGGTCTGGCCGGGGCTCAGTCACTGGGCCTGGTGAGGACACAGGAGCGTGAACCTCCAGCCTTTATTTAAAAAGTTACATGAATACATTCTCCCATTGTCATCCATTTGGAGAAGCAGACTGGGTCCCTTCTGATACATAACAAACCATGTTTTCAGCAGCTATCAGAGGTTCAGAACATGCTACAATCACGTGTTTCCATGAGACACAGGCTAAGCTGGGCCTCATCCCTCCCCAGGTCAGTGTAGGCCTCAGCTTAAAAAGAAATGTAGCTCCTTATCTCTGGAACAAAGTTCTATCAAAGAGCCGAGGGCCATGCCTGGCCGTGATGGGACTGCAGCAGTAAGAGGCTAAACAATCGCACAGCTGACAACGGGAGACACAGCCGAGTAACAGACACAGGGGTACATTTTGGTAAAACAGCTACACGTGTGATAAAGTCCCACAAGGAAGCCCACTGGAGGAACAGCAGCAGAGGCGTGGGGAACCGGCAGTAGGCTCAGGCCGAACGATGGAGAGCCCACTGATGCCCACGGCCAGCCTCAGCAGCACCATGGCACAGGGTGCTGATCAGAAGGCCTTGCTTCTCCCTGCTCAGGCCGGTTTGCTTCATAAGAGCACGATCCCATGTTACGTTCTCAGGGACTAGCATCTAGCATAAGGCAGGCCGTGCTGGCGCAGAGCTGCCTGGGCCCTGGGTCTGCACAGCCCAGGACCAAGGGAAACGCATGGAAGGTGAACCCGACACAGAACCAACGCTCCCTTTGACCTCAGCTCTAGCTCTGTGGAACGGTCACATAGCCTATGCTTTAAGTTTTTAGGAAGGTCGTTTTCTTCTGAGTTAGCAATCCCTGAATCGGAAGGCACTCACTCACCCCTGGCAGAAACAAAAGACAGAGTCCCCTGAGCAGGCGGCCGGCTGGGACAGCTCACTGCAGCCAGCGCCAGCCTCTCCGGAGCCTATCTGCGCTGCGAGCATTTCTACTGAAAGCTAAACCCGGAGCTGAGTTTTCAGAATGCAGCTTCCAGTCTCCTTCACATCACTGCTAATTAAAGCCCACATGTGACATGAGAGCCTTCCTATTTGTCTCCGGGCCAAAGGCGCCTGAGACCCGCAGGAGGACTGATTGCTTTCAGCCTCTGAAGAGTATGGAGGCAGCACACGTTTAATGGCGTCAGAAAATCCTGGAAAGAACTGGAAGTTAGCATTTTGCAAATGATGTGACAAAGGGGGGCCGTGTCCAGGCTTCTCGGTCCTCATTTTCCCATCTCTTCTGGGCCACTCCCTTCGTTCCTCTAACGCCTTGTCCCTGGCCCGACCTTGTCACAGGCAGGTCCCAGGGAGTGGCCTGGGCTGCAGGAGGGAGGCTGGGAAAGGGGCTGGGGCTGTGCAGGGCTCTGGGCCCCCAGGACTCTCCCAGGCTGCCCAGCCCAGCAGGCAGCACTCAGGGGACAAGAGAGCCTCTCCTGTGTGGAAACCAAGACCAACAGTCATTAATATAAATGCAAGGAGTCCACAGAAGGCTGGGTTTGGGCTCTCCTCTGATATTCACAGGGTGAATATTTGCATTTTATTACCTACTGCTGACTCAATGGCCTAAAGCAGTTGTCGGCAAACTCATTAGTCAACAGAGCCAAATATCAACAGTACAAGACTAAAATTCCTTTTGAGAGCCAACTTTTTAAACTTAAATTTTTTAAAAATATATTTTATTGATTTTACACAGAGAGGAATTGAGAGGGACAGAGAGTCAGAACGTCGATGAGAGAGAAACATCGACCAGCTGCCTCTTGCACACCCCCCACTGGGGATGTGCCCGCAACCAAGGTACATGCCCTTGACCGGAATCGAACCCGGGACCTTTCAGTCCGCAGGCCAACGCTCTGGCCGACGCTCTAACGCCACTTCTTCAAAATAGACTCACCCAGGTCGTGTTTTGTGGGAGAGCCACACTCCAGGGGCCAAAGAGCCAAGAGTGGCTCAAGAGCCAGTTTGCCAAGAATGGGCCTAAAGCAAACTCCCCAAACCTGACGATCTCACTGTTTACTGTAAACATTGCCATTGATATGTCTGTTTGCATTCCTAAAAGGCAAGTGTGTATTCTAGTAAATAAAAGCAGCTTTTCCCTGGCCTCCCCCCATAATCAAATTAACATTTCTTTTATTTGTGTGTCATTTCTTCTATTTGTATTAATTTGTGTGTCAGCTCTTTCTCCAAACCTCTGAACCTGTGGCCTTTCACACTCCTGACCCGCACAGAGTACTTCTTAGGGTGGACAGCTTTCGATTTTGAGCTGCCAGACCTAACAGGAAGCTCACACCCCAAGAGATGTGCGCCAAGAGTGCCACCTGCAAGGGAGCAGGAAGCCCCATGCTTAGGTGCCAGGCCTCCTCCACCTGCTCTGCTAGGGAGGCCATGCAGGCCAGCAGCTCAAGCCAATGCACACGCCCTGTCTGGGCTGCAAACAGAGCTCAGCTTCTTCTTAAATTACCTCGGCTCCCCCCTCCACACCCTGCACCTGCTCCAGCAGCCCCGTACGTTCACACCAGGTGGGAGAGGAACGGAAGCTCCCTGTTTGCACCAGAACAGCAGCACTGTCCGGCTCTGAACGAGGTTGGCCCCACTCTTTCCTAGGCGCTCAGTCTGGAGGGAAGGGGCACGGTGGCAGAGCCCCTCACCACTGCCAGCTCCCATGACGACTGGTGCATGAGCAGGCAGGAAGCAGTGGGGCTTGCTGGGAAGGCACTGCCAGGAAGAGGCCGGTGTCGGCGAGCTGGGTTAGTTGGGTGAAGCAGCTGCGCCTAAAGGGAGCCCAGCTGAAACAGGAGAGCTGACGCGGCAGACCCCTCAGAAACTCCTCACCCTGTGGAAATGGCACGCCACCCCTGACTCCATCCGAGCTGTGCGCAGGGAGCAGCATCCAAGGCGACAGTGACAGGCAGGGCCCTCCTCCCAGCTCAGCACAGCTCGAGGCGCCATCTACCACAGTGCTCTGGAGAGCTGACCCACAGGGCTCCTTCCACAAAACACAGGCCCCCAGGGCCCCTCTGAGCTGGGCTGTCCCCTCAGGACCTTCCAGAGAAGGGGGGGGAGTAGATAATACACAGACACACACACACACTCCACCCTCACCGCTCCTTATCACCTGGGTTGGTTTCAAAGGGCAGCTGCGCCATGCAGCCTTTCAGAGGTAAAGACGCATGTTCAAAACTAAAATCCCAAGTTGCCCCTTTAAAAATCAGTACGAAACCTCAACATAATTACTCTGCTCAGGATCTTAATTCTGTAAAACCAGATGATGTGAAGACTAATAAAGACATTCGTTATTTCTGCCTATCGATTTAACAAACCGCAAACCCGCTCAGACACGATTATTTCTGATTGTTTAAAACAGCCCATCAGAAATAAGTGACTATCCCCTGAAAATATGTGAAAGGGCTTTCTAGGATGCTATGATGTTATCTGTACACCTGAGTGTGTTTTAAACATCCAGGAAACCCTACACCAAGTTTAATGATAAAAGACAGAGAATGGGACTTCTCCTGATCACTTACCCTTTCTGTACTGTTTGAATTTTTTTTAAGAATTGAGTATTGGTTGTATAAAAAGCAGTTAACCCACCACACGTTATTTTCAAAAAGAAAAAAAAATAGTGCTCAGTATGAAGCAGAATGGGGCAGCCAGACTCGCTGGGCGTGGCTCAGCTGTGGCATTCATGAGCTGGAGGGGGTGCCCGAATCCCACCCCAGGGCTGCTCCTGGGAATCCACACGGTACCCACCTAACCCTCCTGAGCAGCCGCGGCGCAATCAGTTAACACACTACCCTGCTGGGCACTGCTGTACGCAGGGTGAAATGCTGTTACAAACATAGCGATTAAACTTAAAAGTAAGTAAAACAATAAAATAAAAAATATAAGTCAGCTATTTTTCAGCAGCGACTCTGTACCGAAAGGCAGTTTCTCACCAAGATGTGATGTTTCTCTCCTTCTTTTGGAAATGATTAAACAGCAGGAAGAGGTGGAGGCTGGATTGCTTGTTCACGTAACAACAGGGCGCCGAGTTCCAGGAGGAGGATTCCTCCTGGAGACCTCCCCTCCGCCTCCCAGGATGTGCTGCAGACCTTTTCCTCAAGAGCGCCCGCTCCTCTGACAGCCACGCTCCCCGTGTTTCACCAAAAGTCCAAAGGCAAAGGGTGTGTTCTGTGGGGCCTCTCAGATCACAGAGCACAGACAGGTTTGCTGAAGCCTGGGGCCCAGCACGCAGGAACAGTCAGACAAGTACACTGGCGGGGTTAGGAGGCTGCCCACCGGCTATTCCTCAGGGAAAGAGCGTGTCCACAGCAAGTACCCTCAGCAGCACTGCTGTGCACTGACGCGTGGGGTGTCCCACACCCAACAGGTTCCTAACGCTGGGAGCAGCAGACTCCCGAATCTGTTGCTGAGTTGGCTGACTCTCATGTCCGGCTTGGAAAGGCCTTCCCTGGCCCAGAAACACGGGGGCAGTCAGTCCTGGACTCTTACTCTCCAGCCCAGTGTAACTCACCTACCCACCTGTGCTGCCTGTGCAAACAGTGAAGCCGGCACCTGTTTACCTCCTGGAGAGCATTTCTGCCTGCTTCTGCCTCGGAATCACCTCCCTGTCCTGTCACTGGCCTGCCTCCTCCCAGGGCATCACCCTCTTGCCTGGGTTCCCCTGACGACCACCTCTCGCTGGCGCTAGACCCTGAGCTCGCGAGGCCAAGAACTGCACCTTTCCTGTATACAGCACCCGGGACTTAGCAGGCTCCCTGCTCTGCCCTTAAGCTGAAAAGACCCTGAGATCTTACCCCTCTGCTCCTGTCCAACCACACCCAGTGCTGAATGGACCAGGAGGAGCAGGACCGGGCCTCCTCAGTCCTGCCAGGGCATCCAAAGCACCTCTCTCCTCGCCCATCACAACAGTGGTGTCAGCCGTACCACTGGAAAGGATAACTAGGAACAGCAGTCCCAGGACGGCATGCGTACTATAAATGCCAAGTTAACCCACCACTTCCCCATCGTCCCCCAGTGCCTGTCCTCCACAAGCCAGCAGCAGGCTAAAAGCGAGTGCTTCTAGGACTAAAAAGGCCTGCAGCCTAAGCAGCAAGTGAAGCAATCATTAAATTGATCTTTTTCATCGTCTGGATATAGCTGACATCGCCCAATAATGTTAACCAAGGATGCAACCAAGCAAATGGAATGACTGAGAGCAAAGCAAGCAGCCAAGCACAGCGCTGTTTTCAGGTCCGACCCTGGGAGTGCCTCTGACCCCACTGCCAATCCCTGACCTGCACTCCATCACTCCCACGTGACTGACGTCCGGGACCCGTGGGCTGATTGGCACAGAGTTCTCGCCTGCTACCTAGAACTCAGCGATGACCACTCACTGAGTGCGTGTCCTCTGCGACTCAGTGCAAAGCCAAGCACCAGCTGCCCAGCGCGCTTCTGAGGGTTCAAGCTGCAAGCCACGCAGTTACTTCCTGAAGGAGAGCCACTCCCAGCATCGATTAGAGTAAAGAACACTTACACTATTCTTTCTCAGAAAATCCTACGTTCGTTTCAGTCCAATGGGAGTGAACAGTTTCCCACCCAGACCCAGCAGGTCTAGTCTCGTCTCCTCTATCTGAATATCAAGTCCGATAAGCAGTCAAAATAACAATGAGTTCCACATTTAGGAAGCGAGGAGAAGAGGAAAATGAGAGTGTTTCCAATCAACGAAACAAGGCTGCGGCCCCGGTGGCAGGACCACGGCTGCCACGGACACCCACAGCGGCGAGCCCAGTCGGGCTCACTCGTGCCTGGCCATCCCCCCTCGCTCCCATCTGCTCCAGGAGCCAGGTGTGACCCCGGGCTGTGTGCTGAGCACTCAGCCCAATCAGCAGCCGCCGACAACAGATGCCGGTCCCCTGGGCTCTCCCTCACCTGAGAGGCATAGGTAAGGGCAGGCATTTCCTGCGGGCAAATTCAAACCAGCTCTGTGCACGGGATCTGGGGACCATTTGATCACCATAAATTCAGGATGAGGAACAATGGCCGACACCCTGTCAAATACCAGCATCCTCTGAAACTAGATTACAGAGGAATGTCCATTTAAAAATGGCTTACTGACACAGATCTTAGCTCCCCTCTCTTCCAGACGCCCCTCTTGGAGAGGACTTTTTAAAAGGCATATGTATACACCAAAGAACAAAACCAAGGGAGAAAAGACAACGGTAAAAAACCTGGAAGCTATCAAACAATGGGGGAATGAAAACTGACTTAGGTCAGAAAAAGATGAACCAAAGGCTTACAACGAGGAACACTGAGAAATAACCCACTTTTCATCACAGACCCCCTTCCCCACCAAAGACAAGACCGTGGCACCCACATACATTTGCAAGTGAGGGCGCAGGACAGAACCAAATTCTATAGGAACCGAATGCGGAAAGTCTGGTTAAGAAGCAGTTAGGGCCGGGACCGGTTTGGCTCAGTGGATAGAGCGTCAGCCTGCAGACTGAAAGGTCCCAGGTTCGATTCCGGGCAAGGGCATGTACCTTGGTTGTGGGCACATCCCCAGTGGGGGGTGTGCAGGAGGCAGCTGATCGATGATTCTCTCTCATCGATGTTTCTAACTCTCTATCCCTCTCTCTTACTCTCTGTGAAAATCAATAAAATATATAAAAAAAAAAAGAAAAAAGAAGAAGCAGTTAGGCAAAACCACGTGATCCTCTCAACTGGCAAGAAGGCACTTGTGCCGAAACCGGTTTGGCTCAGTGGTAGAGCTTCGGTCTGCGGACTGAAAGGTCCCGGGTTCGATTCCGGTCAAGGGCATGTACATTGGTTGCGGGCACATCCCCAGTGGGGGGTGTGCAGGAGGCAGCTGGTCGATGTTTCTCTCTCATCGACGTTTCTAGCTCTCATCTCTCTCCCTTCCTCCCTGTAAAGGATCAATAAAATATATTTAAAAAAAAAAAAAAAAAAAAAAAAAGGCACTTGTGGAAACCTGACAAGAGGCATTTACTAAACCCACAGCTGACCTCACACTCTGCGGGAAGACCAAAAGGCTTTCCCCTGAGACCATCAGGAACAAGACAAGGAGGCCTGCTGTCACCACTGCGCTCAGCCCCCTGGGATTGTAGCCAGAGCAATCAGGCAAGGAGAGAGCAAAGAGGCGTCCAGAGGAAGAGCAAGCTCCCTTGGCTCATCGATGCCATCATCTCACACATAGAAAATCCTAAGGTACTCACAAAACACTATTACAACTAATAAACTGTAAAAATTACAGGATACAAGGTCAACAACACAAAAATTAGTTGCACTTCCATACACTAACAATAAGCAAACTGAAAATAAAATTAAGAAAACAATTCCTAGCCGAAACTGGTTGGCTCAGTGGATAGAGCGTCAGCCTGCGGACTGAAAGATCCCAGGTTCGATTCCAGTCAAGGGCATGTCCATTGGCTGTGGGCACATCCCCAGTAGAGGGTGTGCAGGAGGCAGCTGGTTGATGATTCTCTCTCATCGATGTTTCTAACTCTCCCTTTCCCTTCCTCTCTGTGAAAAATCAATAAAATATATTTTTTTTAAAAAGAGAGAAAAACAATTTTAAAAAAAGAAAACAAGAAAACAATTCCTCTAATAACAGCATCAGAAACAAATAACAAACTTAGGAATAAATTTAACCAAGGAAGTGCAAGACTGGTGCCCTGAACACTAAGCCCTAGCTGGTTTGGCTCAGTGGATAGAGCATCAGCCTGTTGATTGAAGGGTCCCGGGTTCGATTCCAGTTAAGGGAACATGCCCGGGTTTCGGGCTTGATACTCAGTGATGTTTCTCTCTCTCCCTCTCCATTCCTCTCTGAAATAAAAAAAATATATATATATATATTTAAAAAAACAACACAACACTGTGAAAGGAAGAAGACATCAAGCAGTGGGAAGACAGCCCCTGCACGGTCGTCAGCCTGGTGATGCTTCCCTGTGCTACATGGAGCCAGTGCAACTACCAAAATTCCCATGGCATTTCCTGCAGATAAGGCAAAGCTAATTCTTAAGTTTTTATGGAACTGATGGATCCACATGCTACAAACAACCTTGAAAAAGAGTTGGAAGGCTCACACTCCGAACTTACTAAAACCACTATGTTATTGGCATGAGGACAGACATATAAACCAACAGACGGAGATCCAGAAATAAACCCATACATTTATGGCCAACTGATTTCCTACAAGCAGGCCAAGACCACTCAAAATAGCCTCTTCAATAGTGATGCTGGGACAACTGGATGTCCCCATGCAGAAGGATGGAGTCGGAGCGTGCCTCACTCCAGAGTTCACTCAAAACGGGTCCACGACCTAATCGCAAGAGCTAAACTACTGAAAAGCTCAAATAAAGACACAGGCAAATTTGTATAAGCTTTGATTTCACCATGGCTACTATTATCACACCAAAAGCAGGAGCAATAAGAAAAAACACAGATATCGATAGATTGGACATCCTCAAAATCAAAGCGTTAGTGCATCCAAGAACACTATCGAGAGTGAGGAGGCCACCGAAGAACGGAAGACAGCCTGTGGAAAAGGGTGCGGTGTCCTGAGCCCGCACAGAACGCTTCGACTCCCCAAAGAGACGGCGGCCCTTTAAAACGGGCACAATCTGCACGGACAGCTCGGCAGCCACACACAGGAAACACAGAGGCGCTCACCATGAGTCAACAAGGAAACACAACCGCACCCACAGGAGATCCCCTCACAACCCGCCTGGGACACCATGACTGAGAACAACATTAAACAGCCCGCTGGTGTGGCTCAGTGGTTGGGCCTGGACCATGGACCCATGAGCCAGGTGGTCACCTTTCCATTTCCGGTCAGGGCAGTAGGGGGGTGTGTGCAGGAGGCAGCCGGTCAATGGTTCTCTCCCATCATTGACATTTCTCTCTCCCTCTCCCTTTCTCTCTCTGAAGTCAATAAAATATGTTTAAAAACAAAAACAGAAACAAAGTGTATTTTTAAAAAACCCATACAGCAACAAACACGTGCTGCTGAGGATGTGAGGACACTGGGAGCCCTGCCTGGTTTGTGGGGTGCCAGGCGGGCAGCCGCTGTGAACAGGGCGGGATTCCCCGGGAAGTCAGTTGCCCTGGACTCTCAGTGCAGCCCCACTCCCAGGAAGGCACCAGGGACTGCACACAGGTGCCCACACGGGATGCACATGGGCCACAGTGGAGCTGGTCTCCAGAAAAGTGGAAACAACCTGACTGCCCACTAACCAAGACCAGCCAGCTGCGGGGTGGTCGCACAGCAGAGTGCCACTCGGCCACAGAGAAACGGGGTGCGGGTGCAGGGACCTGGCTGTGGACGGGGGGGGGGGGGGGGGGGGTGTGTGTGTGCGGGGTGCAGGACCCGGCTGTGGACAGAGGGGGGGTGGTGCGGGGTGCAGGGACACCGCTGTGGAGGGGGGGGGTGCGGGGTGCAGGGACCGGGCTGTGGATGGAGGGGGGGGTGTGTGGGCAGGTGCAGGGACCGGCTGTGGATGGGGCAGGGGGTGTGGGTACACGGACC
The DNA here is from genome assembly GCA_963693515.1 of Pipistrellus nathusii. Lineage (NCBI taxonomy): Eukaryota > Metazoa > Chordata > Mammalia > Chiroptera > Vespertilionidae > Pipistrellus > Pipistrellus nathusii. The sequence goes on from OY882862.1 coordinate 96,969,336, forward strand.
CGGCTGTGGAAGGAGGGGGGGTGGGTGCAGGAGCCCAGCTGTGGATGGAGGGGGGTGGGTGCAGGGACCCCACTGTGGATGGAGGGGGGGGGAGTGTGCGGGGTGCAGGACCCGGCTGTGGACAGAGGGGGGGGGGGTGTGCGGGGTGCAGGGACCCGGCTGTGGAAAGGGGGGGCGGGGTGCAGGGACACCGCTGTGGACAGAGTGGGGGTGGGTGCAGGGACCTGGCTGTGGATGGGGCAGGGGGGGGTGGGTGCAGGGGCCCAGCTGTGGAAGGAGGGGGGGTGAGTGCAGGGGCCCAGCTGTGGATGGAGGGGGGAGGTGTGTGGGCAGGTGCAGGGACCGGCTGTGGATGGGGCAGGGGGTGCAGGGACCGGCTGTGGATGGAGGGGGTGGGTGCAGGGACCGGGCTGTGAATGGAGGGGGTGGGTGCAGGGACCCGGCTGTGGATGGAGGGGGTGGGTGCAAGGACCGGGCTGTGGATGGAGGGGGTGGGTGCACGGACCCGGCTGTGGATGGAGGGGGTGGGTGCAGGGACCGGCTGTGGATGGAGGGGGTGGGTGCAGGGACCGGCTGTGGATGGAGGGGGTGGGTGCACGGACCCGGCTGTGGATGGAGGGGGTGGGTGCAGGGACCGGGCTGTGAATGGAGGGGGTGGGTGCAGGGACCCGGCTGTGGATGGAGGGGGTGGGTGCAAGGACCGGGCTGTGGATGGAGGGGGTGGGTGCAGGGACCGGGCTGTGGATGGAGGGGGTGGGTGCACGGACCCGGCTGTGGATGGAGGGGGTGGGTGCAGGGACCGGCTGTGGATGGAGGGGGTGGGTGCACGGACCCGGCTGTGGATGGAGGGGGTGGGTGCAGGAGCGGGAGCAGGAGCAGCCGCCGTTTGGGGAGGGCACAGCCCGGCACCCGCTTCCACGGCCCGGGCGGGCGGGCGGGTCAGGCCCGCACTCGCGTCGCAGGGCCCGGACCGACGCCCGAGGGGACGCGCCGCTGAGGGTCAAGGTTCGGGGGAACCACCAAGGCGGCGGGCGAGGGGACAGGCCGACCTCAGGCTGACCTCCGGCGGGCGGCGGCCTGAGGGCGAGGCAGCGGGAGCGCCCGCCGCCCGCCCGTCCGTCCGTCCGTCCGCCCGCCCGCGGGAATCGGCCGGCGCCCCGGCGGCGCGGAGGGAGGGAGGGAGGGGTGAGGGCGGAGGGCCGGCGGGCCAGGGACCGGCCGGAGGGGGCGGGCCGGAGGCGGGGCCGGGCCGAGGGCCGCAGGCCGCGAACGAACGCCTCCGGCGCTGCGGCGGGGGCGGCGGCCGTTGGCGGCGCAGGCGGCCGCTGTCTGGGCGTCCCCGCAGCCCCCGCCGCCGAGGGGGCGCCCACCCCGCCCCGCCCCGCCCGCCGCCCCCGAGCCCGCCCGGCCCCCGCCCCGCCCGGGCCTCACCTGCCGCGCGCCGCCGCCACCGCCGCCGCCACCGCCGCCGCCGCCTGAGGCCTAGTCTCCGCCGCCCCGGCCTGGCCGGGAGCAGACCGTTCCGGCGCCAGCCAATCACGCGCCGCGTCCGGGACTGGAGGCGGGATCAATAAGGACGTTCGCCAATCCCAACCGCGCTACCGGAAGCTTTTAGCCAATGAGGATGCGGCCTGTCTAGAAGCACGGCCAATCACAAGCAGAGGCTGAGTCGCGGGGCGGGGCCACGTGCGAGGTCGGAGGGAGGGAACGAGCTGGGGCGCGGCGGTGTGTCGGGAGGAGCCGGTGTCCGGGGGCATCGCCCGCCCCGCGGCCCTGACGGCCGCCCTCGCCGCCCTCGCCAGGCCGCGGCTGCGCTGCGAGGGAGACCGGAAGCCGTGCTCTCTAGTCCTCGCTTTGCAAAGGAGGGAGCGGCTCCGGCGGCCGGGGAGCTCCCAGCGGAGGGCGTGGCCCCGCGGGACAGCCGCGCGGTCCGGTGATGGGGACGCGGCTTCAGCTGCGTCTGCACGGGGTTCACCGCGCCCCTGCACCCGGGGCTCCCCGGGGCGTGTTTCCAGGCGCCGATCCCCGCGGGGCGGGGGCTGGACCGGCGGGAGGTGGGGCGCCGAGGGCGGCGGCTGCAGGTTGCGGGGAGGAGCCTGGGTTGAGCAGAATGAAGGTCCGAATTAATTAATCACCTGGCCACCTGCCCCTGGTGAGGGTTTAAGGAACACACGCGCGGTTTATAAGACTAATGGTAAAACGTCTCAACATTTTCAGATGTTATTTGTGCCCTGACCGGTGTGCCTCAGTGGATAGAGCGTCGGACTAAAAGGTCCCAGATTCGATTTTGGTCAAGGGCATGGACCTTGGTTGCGGGCACATCCCCGGTAGGGGGTGTGCAGGAGGCAGCTGATGGATGTTTCTCTCTCATCGATGTTTCTAGCTCTATCCCTCTCCCTTCCTCTCTGTAAAAAATAAAATTAAAAAAAGATGTGTTAATTTGTAATATTTTGGATATATTAGCTAATTAAAACACATCAAGTTGACTGTAAAAAAATCCATAAAATTTAAAAAAAAACGTGTTAATTTGTAATATTTTGAATATATTAGCTAATTAAAACACATTATCAAGTTGACTTCATCTCTTTTTTATTTTTGTTGTTTTCAGAGAGGAGGGCGAGGGAGAGGGAGAAATATCACTGATGAGAATCATCTGTGGGCTGCCTTCTGCACGCCCCCTCCTGGGCATGGAGCCTGCAACCCAGGCCTGTGCCCTGACCAGGAAGAGAGGGGAGACCTGGTTCACGAGTCCACACTGTACCGCGGAGCCACTCCAGCTGGGCATCATTTGTTCTTTTTTTAACGTGGCTGCTGGGAAATGTATCGGTGCCTGTGCGGCTGGAACGCCATTTCTAGTGAGTGGAGGCATTAGTGGAGACTTCTGGGTAAGGATTCTGCCCTAGCGGTGGGTCATAGAATCAATCTTCTTCCTGCCAATATTACAAAATGGCCAAAGACAGTTTTGTTTTTTAAAAAAAATATATTTTATTGATTCTTTACAGAGAGGAAGGGAGAGAGATAGAGAGCTAGAAACGTCGATGAAAGAGAAACATCGACCAGCTGCCTCCTGCACACCCCCTACCGGGGATGTGCCCGCAACCAACGTACATGTCCTTGACCGGAATCGAACCTGGGACCCTTTAGTCCGCAGACCGACGCTGTATCGCTGAGCCAAACTGGTTTCGGCCCAAAGACAGCTTTTTAACAAAGTTCAGCCTTGGCTGATGTGGCTCAGTGAATTGGGCATTATCCTATGGACCACGAGGTCCTGGGTTCAAGTCCTGTTCAGGGCACACACCCAGGTAGCTAGATCCCCAGTAGAGGTGTGCAGTAAGTAGCCAATTGATATTTCTCTCACATCAATGTTTCTCTCTCTCTCTTCCTCCCCTCCCTTCCTCTCTCTCTAAAATCAATTTTTTTAAAAAGTTCACCAGCAACAATGAACAAGGAAGATGCGACCTCACATGAATGAGTGTAAGAGGGGGAGGAGACGAGATGCTGGTGAGGATCAGTGGGACCCTGGTAGGTGCCAGATCATAAAAGGGAGTCCACAAAACCCAGAGGGTCCTTAGATGTAACCCACCCACCGGGGCTGCTGGGCAGGCAGCAGGTGGCTGGACACCGTGCCTGGATTCCCCCTCATGGGGCTGCGTCCACCCTCACTGCCTTCCACCTGGTTTGTATTGGCTTCATCGGGTCCAACTGGTTGGTCTGATACCCACTGGACTGAGCTGGCTGGAGCTAGTCTGTACCAGGGAGTTGGTTTAAATGAGCCCACCTGGCACCTCAGTGGCTCTGGTGGGAGGGCTGGTCCAGCTCCTCAGGAGGGGAAGGGGGGAGAATTCTTCAGATGACCAATCGGTGGGGATGGTCACACAGGGAACCTTACTGGAACCTGAGTCCTTGCAGGCTCACTGCAGGCTCCTCCAGCAGCAAGGCCGGCCCTTGAAGGCTGCTGACGGAATCATGGGGACCAGGGCACGCCACCTTCAGGAAGGGATGAGCCGTTCACAGAGAACCGTGCGTGCTGTACGAGTCCACGTGTGTGCACACACGCACACGCGCCCACACGCACCCCGACATCAGGCACAGAAGCATCCTGCCGGGGGCTCGCTCCAAGCAGGAGTGTCACAGGCTGGTTACACTGTGTTTTGCTCAACAAACTCAATAAAACTGTTTTTGAGGTGAATGAAAACCTGAAGGAAAAGGAACCGTGTGATGTGTGAATGAGATCGTCAAGGAGGGAGGAGGAGTTTTTAAGCAAAACGGAAAAGGCACAGACCTTATGGCTGACATTGACGGCTCTGATTACATCACAATGAAAGATATCTGTTCAATAAAAGATGCCGTGAGCCCGCCAGCAGCCAGGTGACAGAGCAGACGGTACTTGCAATGTTAAAAACAGGCAAGAGGCTACCACTCAGAATATACGAGAAGCTCCTGCATATCAAGAAGAAAACTGGGCCGGGACTGGTTTGGCTCAGTGGATGGAGCGTCGGCTTGGGGACTGAAGGGTCCTGGGTTCGATTCCGGTCAAGGGCATGGACCTTGGTTGCAGGCACATCCCCAGTAGGGGGTGTGCAAGAGGCAGCTGATCGATGACACTCTCTCATCGATGTTTCTAGCTCTCTATCTCTCTCCCTTCCTCTCTGTACAAAATCAATAAAATATATTTAAAAGCAACAACAACAACAAAAAAACACACAACTGGGCCAAGGAGGTGAACAGGCAATCCACAGGAAAAGGAGCCAGAATCCACAGGATTCACCCGCCACAACCCACCCCTGGTTCCCCATTCGCCACTGGGCGATTGGAGCCTGCCGTCCAGGGGAAAGGGACAGAGAGGTTGGCTGCGGGCTGGGGGCAGCTCCTTTGTTGAGCGTCTTCCTCCTGGTGGTCTGTGTGCATCATAGCGACCAGTCGTTCCATCGTTCGGTCGATTTGCATATTACCCTTTTATTAATATAGAACGCTTGATCTCTATTAAAGATTGTTTTATACTTAAAACTTTTCTTATGAACACGACTAAATGAATATTATGTGTAAAAACAATGCAGCATTTACAAACAGCAGATTTAAGGTAGAGAAGCAACACATGCAAGCTTTATCAACAAGGAGCCCCTTTTACACTTCACCAGTGGGCGTGGAATAAAACACTGGGTGTAAAGAATGAAGATGACACGTCGGGGTACTTTCCCCAAAGGGTGAATGGGAGGAGGGGGTGGAGGCAGCCAGCTGGAGCTGCGTGACCTTGAAAGGTCAAAGTCTGAGCCTCTCTGAGCCCAGCCCCGCTCTCAGCAGGGATGAGGACGTCTGCCAGGGCCTGTGAGAGCTGAGATGTGTGCCTGCCTGGCCTCTGGGAGCGCCGGTAAACAGTGCCCTTTGTTACGAACGAGGACACGGGAAACCTGCCTCACTGTGCTGGGGCTCAGGGCGGCGGCAGGGGGGCCCAGTTCTCGGAGGAAGACACAGACCCGGCCCAAACCCACTGATGTCTGGGGCCGGGCAGGGGCTAGGCCCCGAGCGGGCGGGCTGACCGGGGGCAGGTGGGCTGGGCTGGTTCAGAGTCCGTAAAGCTCAGGTGTAAACCGGCAGGCCCAGCTCCTGGGTGTGGTGGGGCCTGGCTCTTAGCCACCTGGACATCAACCCCCCGTTCCCACAGACACGGGACGGTGAGCAGGCGCTTGCCAGAGCTGGTGCCCAGCTGCCCACGGGCTCCAGTCGGTTCCGGATGCTGGGGATTTCTTCCCTCCCCATCCCGTGCCGCCTCAGGCCTGCTTCGGGGAGAGCTTGGCGGCGGCTGTGCCAGCTCTGCACAGGAGCCCGCTGCCCGGGGTTCTCTCTCAAGACGGACCTGGAGCCAGTGTTCATCTGCCTGTGGGCACACAGCTGACCAGGCGTGTGACATGCTGCACCTTCCGTCCTCTCACTGCCACTGAGCAGCGGAGCCGGTGGGACCGCTGTTTCATCATGAGGGAAACTGAGGCAGGAGCCACACCCGCAGCCTGCCTGGAGGGGAACTAGAGGCAGAGACAGGCAGGCCAGCTCACTGGCTCACGCCACGAGCAGACCAGGGAGCACCGTGTTCTGGGTGAGCTTAGGACCCCGGGGAGGGAGAGACAGGCAGGCTGGAAACCCGAGCCGGCTGTGCCTGGAGGCCAGGTGTCCAGAGACCAGAGGAGGGCGGTCCACCAGCCCAGAGAAGCAGGCAGGCAGGCAGGCAGACCAGCACCTCACAGGCTCAGGAGCCTGCCCAACCTCTGCCCATCCTGAGCCTCCGTCCTGCTGGGCAAGGGGCGGGGTGCCCACAAAGAAGTGCCAGTTTCCTGCCCGGGCAGTGCCCCATGGCCAGAGTGAGGCTCCGGGAGCTGGTGTCCCCGGGAGAGGGAGGCAGGCCCATGACAGAGAGCCGAACATCCTACGCTGGCCAGCTTTTCACCACCAGGAACCCCCGCGTCACTGCTGACCGGGTCTGTCTGTTGTGGGGGTGGTGAGGTGGGCGCGTCCAGATGGCTGGCATGCGACGGACCCCACGGCCCTGGGAGGGTCATTCCTGGTCTGCCTATGGTGGCTCCGAGGCTCCTGGCTGTGGCCGCAGCCTCGTCTGTGCCCGTCTCACTGGTCTTCCGCGCTTGTCTCCTTTTCTCCCTTTTCTCTCTTCCTCCTCCTGGGGACTGGCCTTTGGAGTGGGCCCCCCCCACCCCCGACCCAGGGACCTCACGTCCAGCGCTTCACCCTGATTATATTTGCGACGACTCTCATTCCAAACGAGGTCACGTTCGAGGGTCCTGGTGGCACATCTCTTCCACCTGCTAGTTGTTTCACAAAACACTCCGATTGTCTGCTAAGCAAATTCACCTGTGCCCCGAAAAACAAAATAATGACCCTCCTTTCATGGCCACAGGTGCCCCTGAGCATCTAGAAGGGGCTTAGGGGACGCAGCCACCTGCCTGCCCGGAAACAAAGACAAAACAGTTATCCACACTCGGCTGTCACTGTAACAAACAAAAACGCTGCTTCTTTAAAGCCATGTTTTTCTTTCTTACATAGTATTATGTAAGCAAAACACGCATAGACTCGGTCAGTGTAACTGGTAGTCCTCAATAGCAGGAATCACAAGGGAAAAACAAGGCCTCCAACTGCTGGATGTGAAAATGGCAAAATGAAGCAACACTGCGCCTCAGGGAGCTGTCTGCAGAGACACACGGTGCCACGGGACCTGATGGCCAAGAACATATCTCTGGCGCCTAGCTGCACCGCCACGAAGCCTTCCTGTGCGGTAGCACTGCCCCTCCCCACCCCCAGCACCCGTCCTGGGGTCTCCATCAGCCCTGGCCCCCGGGGCCGGGCCACGCCGCCTGCTCAGCTGACCCTGTGGACCCCTCACTGCACAATGGCCACCCCTCTGAAAAAGCTACGCCAACAAATATTTCTCAAAAACCTAACACGAGTAGCCCAGCCGGTGTGGCTCAGAGGTTGAGTGTTGACCTATGAACCAGGAGGTCACAGTTTGATCTTCCTGACGAAGAGCTACTAAAAGCGTGAATGAACTTCTGTGCGGGGAGGGCGTGTGGCCAAGGAGCTGGGTGAGGAGCCTGCAGCGTCTCTGGGGGAACTGGGCTGGGAAGCAATCCTGGCACAAAACTTAATAGATTTGGTTTTTTAAAATGTATTTTTATTGATATTAGAGAGGAAGGGACAGATAGAAACCTCAATGAGATCCACTGCTTCCTGCACGCCCCCTGCTGGGGATCGAGCCCACAACATGGGCATGTGCCCTGACCGGGAATAGAACCCAGGTATCCACTGAGCCAAACTGAAAGCATGTGTTTTTAATCTTAAAATGGACTGAGTAACAATGGCCAGCACTTGGGAGCATGGCCTGATGGGCTGGCTGTGGGCACACCGGTCTTGAATTCACATGGCTCTTCCAGGCGAGGACCCCGAGGCTGCGGGGGGGGGGGGGGGGGCACTCTGCTTGGAAGTGGGGAGATTAACACTCAAAACCCACGTCCCTGTGATGTCACAGCCGGAGCTTCAGCTGCTGTGCCAACTGCCCCTCATAACCAGTCTAGGAGACATGCAGCTATTTAAAAGTTAAAACCCCCCAGAGATCACTTAAATTCAGAGAACAGGCTCAGTCTGTGCCGTCACTCTGCTGTGGACAGTTATGATTCTGTTATAGAAGGCAAACCATGAACTATTTATAAACTGCTTTCTCCTGGGCCGCGGAGAGAGAACACACAATTTCTGCCCGCCTCCCCACAGCCTCACTGAAATGCTGGGAAAAGCACAAGAAGGAAGGTGGGCAGTGGGGAGAGGCATCACAAGTGAGATATCAGCGAGGCAGGGAGGGAGGAAGGCGAAGGAGGCGGTGGGGAGGAAGCAGCCCTGGTGGAGGCGCTGGGGATGGGCGCTGGGCGGGGCAGCAGGGGATTAGCTCAGTAGGGTGGGAACAACTGCTCCCTCCCACGCCAGGCCAGCAGCTGGCAGCTGGCTTGGCCCCTGCCTGCCCATGGCCAGGTTTCCTCCCTCAGCCTGGCACCAGGGAAGGTCTCTAGCAGCTCCTCCCCTTCCGGGCCAACAGCTGCCACAGGCAGCTCCTGCCAACCTTTCCATGCAGGATGGGGGGCCTGTCCGGGACACTGAGTGCCCTGGCTTATCCAGTGAGTTCTGAGCACACACATGATGGGAAGGCTCAGAGCACACAGACTCTCACTCACAACACGGTAGGGACATCAAATGGCCCAACTGCCCTGGCAGACAGACGGCGGCTCAGTTGGTTGGAGCATCATCCTGTTCACTGAAAAGTTGTAGGTTCGAATCCTAGGACGTCCACTGGAGCATCTCACCAGCCTGCCCATTTCTGAGACACGAGGGTCAGCCCTGATGCTGAATGCCCCTTGCTCATCTGTCCCAGGAAAGTCACCCTAACCCACATGTATTTTGCAAAAATAGTGAAAACAGCATTCCATTTACTTTTTGCCCAGTTTCCTCTGATGTGAACATTTTAGGTAATTTTACAACAATCAAAGCAAGAAAATAAGTGCTGGTATGATTCTATCTCAATCTGTTTGGGCTGCTATCTATACTAATAAAAGGGTAATATGCTAATCAGGCTGGGTGATCGGACATCTTCTGGCCATCCGACTTCCTTCTAGGCAGTTGGGGGGCGACCAGGTCAGCAGGGGAGCAGTTGGGAGGCAGCCAGGATGGCAGGGGGGTAATCAAGGGGGGACCAGGCCGGCAGGGGGGCAGTTAGGGTAGATCAGATCAGGCAGGCAGGCAGGTGAGCAGTTAGGAGACAGTGGGACTGGATTGCTGGTTTAGGCCCAACCCCTGTAGGAGAGGGTGCAGGCTGGGCTGAGGGACCCCCACCCATGCACGAACTTTGTGCACTGGGCCTCTAGTAAAAAAATAAACAAGCTGTTATGTGTTTATGTGTCAGTGCTGGAGGCCAGCAGATGTGGTGTCCGGTGGGACCGCGTGAGGCCGCCGAAGGCTCTCCCCTCGCTGTGTCCTCAGTGGTGGGAAGGACTAGGGAACCCCGGGGTCTCAGTAGAAACGAGGGCATTGATCGATTAATGAGGTCCCACCTCCTAACACCATCACACCGGGATTAGGCTTAAACACATGACCGTGGGGAGATGAGCATTCAGACTATAGCAAACACTGCCATAAACGCAGACTTTATCCCGACTCCACGCTCCCCATTATGTCCTCCTGGTCCTGCCAATCCCGCAGCACGTGCAGTCGGTGGTGTCTCCGTGGCCCCCGGGGGGCTGGGCAGTCCCTCCGGACCTGATCCTCTGGGCTTGGCTCTTCCGGGGAGCGGGGCTCAGTTCCGTCGCAGAACGTCCCGTTGGGGTTCGCGGATGCTTTCCCGGGAGCGGACCGGGGTGCTTTTTTGGCAACAAAACCACAGCAGCGCCTGAGTCCTGGGGTCGCCGGGGTAAGGTCAGTGGTCCGCCGCCCCATAGTGACGTCACCGCGCTCTCTATGATGACGTCACCGCGCCCCCTGTGACTCACTCCTGTCCGGGGATGGGGGTGGGGACCTGCCTTGACAGCCGCCTGTGGTCTCAAACCTGCCGCGAGCCCAGCCTCCCGCCTGCGGACCGGGGGCGACGGGGACCGCGCTCCTCCGCCGTGGCCTGGCCTCCGCCCGCCTGCGGCACCTGTGGCCGGACATTCCCGAAGGAAGCGCTTCCCCGCCCCCGGGGGTTCGAGGACGAGACTGTAAGCTACGGTCCGAGGCGCTGGCAGTCGTCACGCTTCCCGCCCGAGCCCGCAGTTTGCGCGGGAGGAGGGCGGGGGGAGGGCCCAGGGCGGAAGCTGCCCCAGAGGCTCCCATGGCGACGCCCGCCCGGGACGCACCTGTCGCCGGACCGCGCGCCCCATCTGCGCATGCCGGCCGCACACGCGCCCGATTGGCCGAGCCCGGGTCACGTGGCCGCTGCCGTGCCCTGCCGCTAGGGCAGCTGGGAACGACGGCCGGCCCTGCCCTGCGCGTGCGCGAGTCGCGGCCGCGGCGGGACGCACGGGGAGTCGGGGCTCGTTTTGCGCTCGCGGCGGCTGAGGCCTTGGGCGGCCCCGCCGGGCTCCCGGGGCGGATGCAGGTGGTGCCTGCTGGCGCGGCGGCCCCGAGCGAGCGATTCCTGATCTTGGCTGGCAGTGTTTGCCGCAGGTTTCGGGGTGACGGACCCTGGGCGTGACGTCAGGACCGGGCGCCCCCGCGGCGTCCACGCCGGGCAGCTGCCGGTCGTGGCCAGCGCGGCTGTGTCCTGGCACCAAACCCAGAGACGCGTCCGCAGGGACGGGGCCCAGATAGCTGGTCCCGACGCTGTAAACGGCGCCTGGGCCTGAGCGAGCCCCAGCGGCCGCTCGGAACCAGAACCGGAACCGCTCAGTCCGCCGGTCACGCCGTGGTCGCCCGCGCTCGGACTTCGCCAAAATGGCAACAGCGTAGAGAGCGGGAACAGGAGGAAACGGACACGATGGGGGCATACGTGGAGAGGGGTTTGGGATGGGAATGGGGGATGAGGACACTTTGTGATAGCATAATCAATAAAGAAATTAAAAAAACAAATACTAACTAGGAGGAAGGCTTCGCTCAGGCCAGGGAGGGACTTGGGAACCGATCCTTCCGTCTACGGTTACCGCCGCGGGCCAACACCTCGCCGAACCTGCTCAGGTGACACCTTCCAGCACATTCGGACAGCCCTGCGGACACCAAACGAAGTGCTTTTGCTGGTGGACAGGTTCCAGGCCTCGGTGCCCTGCCAGCCCTAGCACCGTCATTTGCTTATCGGGAGGGGGCCGAGACCCCTGGGTCCAAGGCCACTGGCACCACCAGGCCATGCGAGAGGCTGAGAAGCTCCTTCAAGAGTGCAGGCTGCATCCTCTTAAAATGCCTTTGAGGTCATGTGACTCAGGCGTCAACACGAAGTGCCCCCCAGAAGCCACCACTCCATACGGAAGAGCCAGCCACTGCCTCTCTCCTGCCAAACCTCACCAGGCCACCAGGAGTTCTGGGTGGACTGGTGCCTAGAGAATGCTGGGGATTCGGAAAGGCGGGAAGACTGACCTTTAGGAAACATGGGGTATCCGGGCTGCCAGGCAGCTGGAAGGGACCCTCTTCTCCCTCTGGAGCCGCCTCTGGGCTCTCTCTGGTTGGAACACTTCATTAGGATACAAGTCACTCACACACAGTCGGGAGGAGTGTGCCAGGCAAACACCCCTGTGGACTCGGTGATGGGAAAACAGAGCAGCTCCACCCGCCCTCCCTCCACAGCCTCCGCTTCTCCAGCCCAGCCTCTCAGCCTGCTGGTCCCTGTGCCTTCGTCCTCTGCTCCTCCTTTCTGTGGCAGAATAAATAGTATTCTGCCAGTGGGTAAACAAATACATAGCTATTGGTGGACATTTGCACTATTTCCTGTCTGGGCTGGGAAAAAAGCAGCTGTGGGTAGTAGGGTACAAGTCTTTGCATTTTTCAAGACAACTTTATTTTTAAGTCCTCACTGAGGGTGTTTTTATTTTAAGAGAGAGGGAGAAAGAAAAACATCAGCTGGTTGCCTCCCACATGTGCCTGGAACAAGCAAATTTCTGCAGCGAAGGAAACCATCAACCATCAACAGAACAGGTGGGGCGAGTTGAGTGTGTGGTCCTCTCAGCTGAGCTCACGGCCATTTATTTGTGGTCCCTGTGACACCCGAGAGTTGACCAAACGGAAGATGGGTCCTCAGGCTGGACGTGAAAACGCCTGATGCTTCGGGCAGGGGTCCTCCCACTTCAGGGGCATCATCCCCTCCAGGCGACCACGGGGCCCCACCTCTTCTTATCCAGGAGGTCTGGGCTGAGGCCCAAGAAATGGCATTTCTAACAGTTTCCATGTGACGTGGAGGAAGAAAAAGGCAGAGGCTATGGAAGGCAAAGGGCAGTGTGGGAACCAATACCTGAGTAAGTCCATCCCCAAGGGCCTCCTCCATTCCTGCAGTCATTAATCATAGAAATGCCTCAGAAAGGGGTACAGATGGGCAATGTCAATGGGGCCAGGGATGTATCCCCATGGGGCCTTGGCTGTGTGCACAGATCACATCCCAACACCCAGCCTCTCCTACAGAGCCCAGGGCAGCCTTCTGATGGCCTGCCATTTCGGGGGAGCTCCTGCCACCTGGTGTCCAGAATGGGCACTACAGTGAGCGGTGACCCCTCCTTTCCCTCCACAGGCCCAGGGTTCTCCAGGCTGCCTCTCCCCTGAGGTTAAATCTAAGGAAAAAATGAACTGTTCCTAAAAATTTCAACTAATTATCAAAACACATGAAGACAGGCATACAAAACAATTACAATAAATATTTTTAATTAAGTCAAACACCAAAGCATAAATGTTAATATTTGTTAGAAAACACAGCATTTGGCTTATGAAAATAACCACTTTAAATGAAATCTTTTAGGCACTTGGGTGTAGAAAGTGCTGGAGAATAAGGTACAATCTACATTCCTGCTACTGAGAGCAACGAGAATCTGATCAAATCTTCAGCTTTCAACACTGTTAGCATTACTGACCTAAGAAAAGATACTGACTGAATTGGTCCATAAAACATTTTAAGTTCCAGTATATTTTAAACGGGAAAAATTTCACTAATAGTTAAGATTTCAAATTCCTTTAAGTCTGTTCACTGAAGTGTCAGCAGACAGAAGCCAAAGGAAGAATGAAAACTTTAAATGCCTTTGGCTTTCATGGCCAGGAAGCCTGCGGTGGCACTGAAGCAGATGGAGCTGGAGTCTGACCGAGCCCACAGCGCAGGGAGCGTGGGCCTGCCTGCAGTGTGCACGGTGGACATTCTGTTTGAATGTCAAAACGAGTGGTAGGCTATTGGCTGACCTTCCAATGAACCCTATAAAAAGGACATAAAAGTGCAGAGCCACTCGGAGAACCTTATTTCAGAAACTGTGGGGTTTGAAACATCGTCTGACACTGCACATTTTTTTGGGAAATACATTCTTGCTGTCAGTCGTCTTGCCTGTGTCCCAGGCTGTGGACAAAAGGCGCCCTGCTGTGGGTGCAAGGCCGCTGAGCCCAGCCGGGGGACGAGGGCTGGCACTGGCGCCCACCTCAGCGGGGGGACCACGGCCTGCCTGGAGCTGTCACGGGGCGGGCGGCTGGGCTTGCAGGTGCTGCAGCAGCCGCTCGCAGCGGGTGGGGGAGCGGTGCTTGTGCAGGACGGCCTCGGTCTCTCGCACCAGGAGGTCGGGGAACAGGATGCTGCCCGCCTGGAGCACCTCTGGAAAACCAAACACCCGGTGCACAGTCAACACCACCCAGAACAGGAATCCCGGGACACAGCATGGCACGGGCAGCGCAGACACATGGCCCCTGGGACAGAGCCGAGGGCCCGTCACCCCTTGTCTACAGTGACAAGGCAAGAACACAGTGGGGTCAAGAGTCTACTCAATGCCTGGTGCTGGGAAACCTGGACAGACAGATGCTAACCATGTGAAATCAGACCACCCTCTCAGACCCACACAAGAACACACACCAGATGGGTTAGCTAACGGTAAGACCTGAAACCCTAAACTGGCGCAGCTTGTGACACCCTCTTAGCGACAGTGTTTGGATGTCTTCTCAAGGGCAACCAAAGGACAAACAAATGGGACGTCAAATAAAGCGTTTTACAATGGCACCTTGCTCAGTACTGGTTTTGGAAAATACATCTTTCAGAAACACGTTATTGATGTCAACACTAGAGGCCTGATGCACAAAATTCCTGCAAGAGTAGGTCTTCCTTCCCGGCTGCGGGCACTGGCTTCCCTCACAGCCCTGCTTCGTCTGGAAGGACGTCTGGTCTAATTAGCATTTTATGCTTTTATTATTATAAAAAGAATGGGCTTCCTGTTACATTTTTAAAATATATTTTTATGGATTTCAGAGAGGAGGTGAGAGGGAAAGAGAGAAACATCGATGATGAGAGAGAATCATCGATTGGATGTGTTCTACATGCCCCCTACAGGGGATCAAACCTGCAACCCAGGCATGTGCCCTGACGGGAATTGAACCGTGACCTGGTTCACAGGCCGATGCTCAACCACTGAGCCCACGTGGCCAGGGCGGCTTCATGTTACTTTTAACAAATAATCAACATCTCAAAATTTATTCTATCTTAATTTCTTTTTCTTTTAAATTAGTTTATTTTTTTAAATATATTTCATTGATTTTTAACAGAGAGGAATAGAGAGGAATAGTTAGAAACATTGATGAGAGAGAATCATCGATCAGCTGCCTCCTGCACATCCCCCCACTGGGGATGTGCCCGCAACCAAGGTTCATGCCCTTGCCCAGAATCGAACCCGGGACCCTTCAGTCCGCAGGCCGACGCTCTATCCACTGAACCAAACCGGTTTCAGCCTATCTTAATTTCTATTACAGTAACCATCGCTGGACTCACCCAAAGACCAGCATTCTTTGGGGTGTCCAGCGGCTCTGAGGGACCCCCCTGCCCTGCCCGCTGTGCTTATGCGGCCATCTGACAGCCACGTAGAGCGGCTCGTACCCAGAGGCTTACCCAGGACGGCGTCCTGCACGGCGCTGTCGGGGTCGTCCAGGTACACGAGGAGCTCCTTGTACAGGTGCTGCACGTCACGCTGGTAACAGGCCTCGGCGCCGTCATTCCTGATGCACTCCAGCCAGACGGCCAGGGCGGAGGCGGCCGCCAGCCTCACTTCAGTGGAAACATCATCCAGCCGTTTCAGGAGTTCTGGAGGGAGGGCAGCGCGGGGTGGGCCGGCCTGTGCAGGTGCTCACCAGGTCCCAGAGACCCACCCTGCACCCGAGGCCCTGCCCTGCACCTAGAGACCCGGTCTCACACTCGGAGACAGCATCCTGCACCCGGAGGTCCCGCACTCGGAGACCCCTTCCCGCACTCGGAGACCCCGTCCTGCACCCCGAGACCCGCCTGCCCCCAGGCCTCCTGTGTAAGGTGCTGAGGGTGCCACCGCGGACACTGCTGAGCCCCAGCCCATCTGGACACCTGCCAGGTTCCAGGCCACTTGGGCCCCATGATGCCGATTCAAAGCCTATCACCCACAGGCCCAGGCCGCCACCCCCCCCTCATCGAGCAGACAGCACGGGGTGGGGGTGTCTGTGGGCCCCGCCCTCTGAGGCTCTGGGGATGAGACACAACAGCTGCCAGCGGAGCCAGCCTTGTTCCTGCTGAGCCTCCAGACCTCTGCTGCTGACAGCACCCTCCTACTGCGGAGTCTCCCCATTCATCTAACACGCTGTCTCACGTGTCCCCAAGAACGTGGGCCCCACAACTGGGCGTCGTGTGGCGACTCAGCAGGTGCTGGCACACACCACACGCCGGGGACAAGAGCACGGAAGGGCAGTGCAGCCTGTGGTAGGGGCCATCCTCAGATGAGGTCACGACCTCTCACCCCTAAACCGTCTCAGCAGGTCCAGCCCATTGTAATCCAGTGCCCCAAGTTTTCAGTTTCAGGAACTATTTTTCACCCCCAGGAACTCTCACCACCATCTTTTAAAAGCCTCGCCACCTTTGTGGCATGCAGCACAGATCACAAAAACGAGCTGAACAAGAACCGCCCGGGCATCCCCTCCCCAGTCTCCGCGCCCCCCCCCCCCCCCCCGAGGCGGCTGCCCGGGCCTGGGCGTCAGCCCATAGTCCACCTGCACTTCCTAGTGGATTCTTCTTCCCATGACCCTTCTTTCTATCACCGTTTTGATCCTCAACTTGTTTGTAATGAGCGTTACCCATGTACCTTTCTGAGGTCCTCAGACACATTTTAAAAGATAACAGGGTGGATACCGTTTTGCACTCGGTGGGACGGAAGGAGCTAGCTTTCCCGCCTCTGGAGCCTTGAGGCAGGACCTCCGGGCTCAGGACTCTGCCTGGCGGACGAGGTCTGGCTCCTGCATCAGGGATCCTAAGAGGCAGTGGTGCCAGGGATTCAAGTTGAGGGGGCACATGCCTCGCCCAGGCCTGGGCTCTCACCCAAGGGTCCCGGCCGCACAAGGGCTGCATCCTGGCAGCTGAGGGCACCTGAGTGTCCGCCCGCTTCTCCCTGTTCTCACCCACGTCCGGCCCATCTGCCTGTTCCCCACGCTGGTTACTCAGTGACCTTTGTATCTGTCACTGATGAGTTTGGCCTCCTAACGCCAACTTCACCGGAAGTTAAAGTAGCATTTTCTAATTTTCCAATAAAAGAAAACAGCTCTCAAGTACATGCAAATGCTTTGGGAAAGAAGCACGTCCTACCAGGATAAATCTTGGTGAACTTGTTGGGCTCAGTCGCACCGCCAGAGGATTTTAAAAACGCGCGAACGATGCGGCAGGAGGTCAGCCGGGTCATCTGGGAGTCTTCCTCCAGGGCGGTCAGGACCGGGGGCAGCAGCGTCTCCCGCACGCCCTCCACCTGCGGCACCAGCACGGGGATGTGCACCGGCACGCACCGGCCGGCACGCGCCCGCCGTAAGCACGGACAAAGGGGTCTGGATGCTATTTTGGAGTTTCTACTTAGGCAGACAAAGCTGGATTTTAAAATCTAGATAATTTGAATAATTTTTGTTTAACTTGGCCAATTGAGTTTTAAAAATCATTATTCAAAAAGTCTCACCGAGACACAAACCCCGCTAGCCTGCTATTTCCTAGTGCGACTGCCATGTCCGAGCAAACCTGGGGCATTTTAACTGAAGCCAGGTTGTCTCAGTGCCAGGGGGAGCCCACGGGAGGGGAGCCACAAGCAGAGAAACGACGTGACACTTCCTACTGCTCCCTGAGCCCCCTGCTGGCCGGGAGAGGAACACACACGTTGTCAGGCTCCTTGTGAAGAGGAACATTCAATGTGCAAACCTAAGAGAACCCCCAAAGGACCAAAGAAAAACACCCCTGACTCTGCACCCCACCATCCCACCCCACAGGACCTCCGAGAGGACCCTCAGCCCAGGAGCCCGGGAAGACGCCCTGGCCCTGGCCCAGGACACCCAGCCGCACCTGGGAGGCCGTCAGGGCCTCGCTGCTGAGGAGGGCCCAGAGGCAGGACACGGCGGCTGTGCGGATGGCTGCGGCCGTCCTCCCCGCGCGCCACTGCAGGCTGGGGACCAGGATGTCTGCGACCATGGCGTCGAGGTGGCAGTGCAGCTGCCTGAGGAGGAGGAGCAGGTGAGGAGGGGCCTTCACGGAGCCGCCGGCCCTGGGGACGAGGCCAAGCAGACAGCAGAGACGAGCGAGCGTGGCACCGAGCCAGGGCGCTCTGCTCCCGGAGGAAGGGGCGTGGTCAGTCCGGCGAGTGCCCAGGCCCCTCTGGCCTCTCCTGGGAGCTGCCTGGGTCGGGAGCCCAGAGGAGCCCAAGGACCCGCTGGTCCGAGCTTCCCCGCCACTCCCCCGGCTCTGGGAGGAGCAGCAGCCACTGCACAGGCCTACAGGCCCCACCACGCCCTCCTCAGCAGGAACCCCAGGCCTGCACCGGGACCCCCAGTGCAACGACAGACGCAGACGGTCCGCCAGCTCAGCAGGGGGCTGCCTCCCCGTGGTGACCCACCACTTCGATGACACCAGGACACACACACCAGACCCAGCCCGGCTCTGGTGGCCCCAACGGCAGGCGCCAGCTCCCTCCACACCGAGACGAGCCTCCTCCGCTCACAGATCAAAACACACACGTCACTGAACAAGCAACTCCTCCCTACGTCCCCGCATCACTACGAAGCACACTACAAAGGGGCTCAGGTCTCTGTCCCCGCTGTCCAGAGCTGGGGAGACGGGGTGCAAGGCCGCGGCCTCCAGCAGGAGGCACTGCAGAGCGGAGGACAGAGGAAAGGACACAGGACGCCTTATGCCCTTTAATCTAAGCAGAGCTGCGGTTCCCTGGGCGCTGACAGGAGCGTCTTGGAAAGATGTGCTTGGTCCTGTGGCTCTGAGTGGCCCAAGGACCAAGCGCTGGCCTCCAGGAGCCGGGCAGTGGCCTGCAATGCGTCTCACCCTGACCTGCCCCCGTGGCACAAAGGCTGCGGCATGAACACGCCCCCAGCACCAGCTTCGCGCAGGCAGGCACCCGCCAGCCCGCCTGCCCGCCCGCCCGGGAAGCAGCGGGCTCGCCTCCGCCGCCTCAGAGCTCGGCCAGACCGGCGCGCCCTGCAGAGCCGGCACAGAGCCCGGCCTGGGGACCTGCTCGTTGTTCTGAGGGCTCTGCACAGAGGGGGCCGCGCCACTTAGGGCAGCCCCCGGAAACGCCGTGCTCATCGGAGACCACGTACGTCCTCAGGGCGAGGAGCCCTGATGATGTGTGGGTCTGCAGAGACGTGACGGGGCTGGAAGCCAGCCCCTCGCCCAGAGCACGGCTGACTGATGAGCGGACACCACAGTCGAGGCTCCGGACAGCGAGTCAGACAGCAGTCGCCATCTCACAGCCCTAACGAGCACACCACGTGCGACTTAACCTCCTTCTTCCCGCGTGACCACACCGCAGACTTTCTTCCCAACACCGGTTCCTGCCAGCGTGAGGCTCAGCACAGTTCCCGTGAGAACTCTGTCTACACTCGGCCACCGGTCAGCAGGTGAGTGTCCTCGGACCCGCGGGCACAGGGTGCAGGTGAGCCCCTGGCAGGCACTCACACAGCCTCCGGTGACCCCGCGGGCCTGCGAGGGCGCCAGGCTGCACGCCGCATGCTCACGGTCCCTCCGCGCCAGCTTCTGCAGATGAGCTGGAAAGCGGGTTCCTGACCGATGCCCGCTGGAGGCCCAGCGGAGAGGGGTCCACGTGGCAGCCTGAGGAGGCGTCTGGGCGGCCTCGACAAGCAGGGCTCCCTTAGGGACGGTCCCCACAGCTCCCAGCGTCCACCTGAGCCACTACCCTGCTCTGCAGATTTAACGAAGGTTGGGGGGCCCTGGAGGCTCTGCCCGCAGGCCGCTCCCATCTCTGCAGTAGCACGGCAGCCAGAGGCTGGAGGCTCCCACCACCGAGACTCCACCAGTTCTGAGTGGTGGGAAAGGAGCCAAAGGCCTTTCAACGAGCACAGCTAACAGAAGCACGGACGGTTAACACTCCCTGAACCTCCGCTCAGTGGATTCTAACGACCATCCCCGAGCAACTGGGACCAGCCTCCCGTGCGCTGCCCGCACTGGCCACCTCACCCTTCCCTCCCCGAGGAGCTGCCGCAGCAGGGACTCTCGTGGGTGAGGCGGGTGCAGCGTGGGGGAGGGGGTGCAGCATGGGGGGGTGGCAGCGTGGGGGAGGGATGCACTGTGGGGAAGGGGTGCAGCATGGGGAGGAGGTGCAGCGTGGGGGGCTGGCTGGTGTAGCGTGGGGAGGGGGTGCAGCGTGGGGGAGGGGTGCAGAGTGGGGGTGTGGCGTGGGGTGGGGTGGGCCGGGCCGCAGGGGGAGCCCACGTACCCTTGGGAGTCCACGGTCTCCTTTGCGCTGAGCAGTGCCCGGGACAGCACGGAGAGGAGCCTCAGGCGCATCTGGGGGTCTCTGTCCGGCTGCAGGCAGCTCCGGAGGATGGGCACCAGGTGGGGCAGTGCTTCTCCGAGGGCAGGGCCTGGAACAGAGCAGCCGGTTCTGTCCCTGTGGGAGGCTGGGAGGCAGGAGCCCGCACCAGAGAGGCGAGCAGCCCCCTGCGGGCAGGACAACCCCTCCCCATCGCGAACGTGATTATCTCAGCAAGGTCACCGAGCACATTCAGCCCCCACTCACTCTGATCGCTCCGTTTGTAACTTCCTACTTCTTATGTTTTCCCAAATTATTAGAAATTAAAGCCCAGCAATGTATTAAACATCAACAGAAGTCAATCACTAAAGAAACGATGGGGTTCCCTGAACTCACGCCAGATCAGACCGGCCACAGCCCCATGCATGCGCATCCCCATTCACCCCCACGCGCACACGCACGCCCATGCATGCACTCCTGAACACACAGAGGGGTCAGAGGAAACCCAGTCAGGTGACCGAGCTGTGTGGCCCGTGTTTTCTGGGTAGAACATGAGGTGTGGCCAATTAGTGATGCCGCCGCCACGAGAACCAGCTTTTGGAACTGCAGGTAGGAGCTCAGCCCTGTATGTCCCGCCACGAAGCAGGCTGGTCCCTGCACACCTGCCCGGCACCCCATCTTGTCTGTGACCCCGGAGCACCTGACTTGTGGCCTGTTTGAGGAACATCATAGACACACGAAATGGAACAGGTGACACGGGACCCTCCAGAGCAGCAGGGGACAGGAGGTGCTGTCAGTCACATGGGACAAACCTGCCCAGGCTCCCACAGCCCGGGGGACAGCCCAGGGCAGCCGAAGGGGCTCAGGAAAGCAATACGGAGACTAAAGGACACCAACACGGAACCACTGCCCGCGCACTCACCCCTGTGCACTCTCACAGCTGTACCCGGCTCGGCCCGCCTGTCTGCACTGAATCGCTGGAGTTCCGTTACCGATCTCCCCCTGTCCCCGCACCCTTCATCCAGGGAAGGCCTGGCAGGAGGTCCCCATGGGGGCGCTGGGCAGGCTTACCTGCGCGGGCCACCAGCGTGCTGAACTGCAGGAGCTCCGGGGAGCGTGCCGTCCAGCCCTGCTGGGAGCTGCCCAGCTGCTCCAGGAGGGGGCCCACGTGCTGGCGGTAGAGGTCCTGGCTGTCGCCACTGCTCTCCACGGCGGCCAGGGCGGCCTCGGTCTCCTGAATCTGGGAGGGGAGTCACAGCTGGGCCATCTCCGCCGCTCAGCCACCGGCCACGTCCCCGTGAGGTGTGCAAACCCTCGGACACGTTCCAGGGACCTAGGACTGCAGGGGCCCCGCTCCCCAAGTGACGCAGCAGCCCTGGGGCATACGAGCACAGACGCCCCCACCCCGCATCCTTTGCTCAGCACTCGACCCGACAGACCCCTGGGCGACAGTAACTGCTGTCCTGGACAGAGGGTGAGGGAAACGGGGGGCTCCCACGCACCCCTCCCTGCTTCTCCTCGGTGGGGACAGCCAGGAAGGTCCTGGGCAGGTTTGTCCCATGTGACTGACAGCGCCTCCTGTCCCCTGCGCAGCCGGCAGGTCTGTCTGCAGACCTGTGAGCCGACAGCTGTTACTACCTCACGCCAGGCCCCCGGAGACGGCCCCTGAAAGGTGGTTGTTAGAAGGACGGGGAGGGAGGAGCCCTGTCCACAGGCGGCCCGCCTGGGCTCTCGGAGCAGCTCCTGGGCCCGCGGGGACGGACGCCCGTTTTAAGCCTTAAGACAGGGCCAACGGGATGCGCAGCTGCCTGAACATCACACAGGCCATGCTACCGGCCTCTCCAGCCTTCAGCTGTGTGTGCATGTGCGTTAGCCGCGCTCACCACGGGTCTGTGTGGGCGAGGACCCTCCTCCATGCTCCTGCAGCGTCGCCCACACTAGGCCGTCTTCACCGAGACCGGGAAGCTGGCGACTGTGGAGGGCACCGGGTCCTGGGCACCCCGAGGCCAGCTCTTGGGGCTGGTCTCTCGTCTTTGGGATTTACAGTCATGTGTGCATCGGCCAGAGGGGCGTCCTCACCTACAAGGCCAAGCGGGTCCCTGCAGGCTCACCTGGTCGCCGAGGCCGGAGGCCCCCGGGAGTGCCATCACGGTCACCAGCACCTGCATGAGCTGCAGGCCGCAGCCCCGGCAGTCCTCCCCGCACGTGGACAGCGCCGCCTGCACGCACCGCAGCAGGTGCTCCCCGTAGCGCAGCTGTGAACAGAGCGGGAGCTGTCAGCCCGCCCCTGGGCCACGGCCACGATGAGCCACCGGAACAACGCGTGGTGCCTGGCTGTGGCGTCCAGTGCCAACCACGAAGGGCATTTTTTAGACAAAGGCCAACCGAACAGATTGGGAACGGACATGTTCTTGCTAATTTCATTAATTGCTCAACAGTATTTATGGGTGTTTTTAAAGTTCTTACGTGTCAGTGATGCTAACTCGTAACGGAGCATTTACTAGAGAAACAGCTGGACATCCTGGATTTGCTTCAAAACAAATCCAAGTTCAAGAAAAGTGGGGGCGGCAGCGCAGCGGGAGCCAGTGATGGGCGGTGTGCCGGGCCTGAGGTCTGTCTGGCTGCTTTTGTGCGTTTGGAAGCACTTCTGTGTCTTCAGGGACAAAATGGCTCCCGATGGGCGCGAGAGGCAGGCGGTGACTGCGGGCCGGGCCGTCGGCACTGCCTGCAGGACCTGGATGCCGGCCCCAGAGCAGCAGTTTGGTGCTTGTACCTGACCCCTGACATCTTCCACAGTCAGATTTCTCTTAGCCGGGGTGGGTGATGGACTTTTCGAGGATGTGGTTTTGTCTAGTTTCTAAAAGGCCTACAACGTATGATTAAGGAGAGGCCATTTTAACATCATTACATTAAATATAAATTTGCTTTCTAAGACTCGGAGTGCAGACCACTGGTCCGGCCTAGGCGGGGCTGTGTGATGGGACTTTATCAGGGAGGCGTCCCTCTGTGAAGATTGTGAGACCGTTGCGGTTACCATGACGGCACCCCACCCGCCCTTACGTTCTCCGAGCCTTGGCGGATGCGCTCCCCGGCCAGCTCCGAGGCGATGGCCGTCAGGTGTGGCCGCAGGGCTTCCCGCGGGCAGCCCCGGATGAGTGCGGCGAGGACCAGGAGGCCGGAGGCGGAGGGCGACTTCCTCAGCATCGGCCAGAGCAGCTTCAGGAACACCTCCGGGCTGACGAAGGTCCCGATGAGCTCCGCGGACCTGGTGCACTGGGAGGAAACCGGGCTGAGGGCGCCGCGTCTGCTTCCTGACCACAACAGCCTGGGCCTGCGGGCCGGTGCCGGACCAGGCCGAACCAGGCCGGCTGTGCTCAGAACGTCCCTGAACAGAGCTGACGCCACTGCTGGTGGGAGGCTCAGTTCTAAGGGTCCCCTGGCTGTGAGGAGGGGGGACAGCTCGCCGCACAGCTGGGTGACCCAGGTGTGGGGAGCGAGAACACCCCCAGCCCAGGCTGTGCATCTCCGGTCGGCCTCAGGACGGAGCGCAGAGCGGGGTGGGGCGGGTGCGGGTGAGGCGTTGGGGACGGGGAGCGTTCTGGTCTGGCCGAGGGCTGGGTCCTCGGCTGTCACCCTAGAAGGCGCGCCGCAGGAAGGGGAGGTGGGGAAGGCCGGAGGGACTCACGCTGCTGACCACGGCGGCCTCCTCGTCGGCGCAGGCCAGCAGCAGGGTCCGCAGCAGGACCTCCAGGTGCTGCGTGGCGTGGTCCTCGGCGTGCAGCAGCAGCACCGCCAGCAGCTGCGCGGCCTTCACCCGGGTGCCCGCCACCCAGTCGGTGACGTCGTGGCAGATGGCGGGAAGGATCTTGGAGAGGTTCCTGAAGACGAGCTCCCGGCAGCCCAGCCCTGGGCGCGTCTCTGGTTAAGAAGGCGAGACGTGACCGCGGCTCAGAGCCTCTCCCGCAGCTGTGTCCGCTCCGGGACGCCACGGACACGAGCCGCGGGTACTGAGCCTGTGGCTGAGGCCACCGTGCCGCAGCCGTGTCAGAACTCCATGCCTCTCACAGCCAAGGAGCACGCGTGCCTCAGGGTCCCGTGTGCACCCCTCGCTGCAGGGTCACTCCCTGTGGGGCTGCTGGAAACACACCCGCGCATATCCGGGACCCGCCAGTCCACAGGCCAACGCTCTATCCACTGAACCACACCAGCTGGGCCAGATCTGGTTATTCTGAGGTGGACACAGGAGAGGCCTTTGCCTCGCAGCAGAGGTGTGACTGGCCCGGGAGGTGCCTGAGGCATGTGGACGAGCACCTTCCCGCCCAGAGCATGGACAGACGCCCAGAGCTTGGGCGACAAGTCCTCTCCTCGGGCAGGGAGGCCACAGGAGCCCGGCTGGGTGGGGCACATGCAGCTGCCTCCGCTGTGTACAGACTTAACTGCAGTCGGAAAACAGAAACCGACCTCTCGCTGTTTCCCCGAGTCGGGCAGGCCTGCAGGCTGAGTCCCAGGCCCACACCCAGGCAGGCAGCGTGCTCAGCTGTGCTGAGGCAGAGCGCCGAGCGCGCCGGCGAGGGCCTACCCTCCGTGCAGGGGCCGGGGACCAACCCAGATGGGGGTCAGGGAAATGACCAGGAGCCCCACCCAGCGCCCGCGCTCAGCATCTGCCCAGGAGGACGGCCACGCAGAACCTGCGTGCAGGTGGGGACGATGGCCTCACAGGAAGTCACCCCATGACACGGCCGTGCAGACGGACGCAGACTCGGCACCAGGACCCTGCCCCAGGAGGGCAGGCACCAGCTCTACGCGGCTCGCCCCTCCTCCTGGGCCGGCTGCAGCAGCCTCGCTCGTCCCCGCCCGGGAAGGCGGCACCCACCTGGCGAGGGATGATGGGCAGGCGGTGGGGAGGCGAAGTCGAGCTTGTCCTTTAGGTCCTCCTCGTTCTCCTTCTGCCACTGCAGGCCGGCCTCCGCCCAGAGGCTGGCGGCCTCCTGCCTGCGGACAGACAGATGGACAGTCAGGGAGGACGGGCCAGGACTGCCGGGTGCTTGCTCACTTTACTGGCAGTCTGAGAGCTGACTAAGGTCGGTGCCCAAAGCCCTTTTATGCCACGTGACCTCACACACACAGACCAGGGCACGG
Source organism: Pipistrellus nathusii (assembly GCA_963693515.1). Classification (NCBI taxonomy): domain Eukaryota; kingdom Metazoa; phylum Chordata; class Mammalia; order Chiroptera; family Vespertilionidae; genus Pipistrellus; species Pipistrellus nathusii. Next base: position 96,994,415 of record OY882862.1, read on the forward strand.
GCTGGGCGCCGTGAGCACATGACAGTGTCAGTGACGGGCTGGGAAGGCTGGGCCCTGCCAACCAGCCCACAGGGACAGGCAGCGAGGGCGGGAGGTCAGCCCCACCGCCCTGTCACTCACACGATGTGCGGCATCTCGTCGTCGAGGCTGCTGAGCAGCAGGGGGATGAGCTTGTGGAAGAAGGAGTACCGGTCCCGCAGTGCCAGCAGCCAGCTGCCCACCACACGGGTCACCGCCTGCCGGACCTGCGGGACAGAGCCGGGTTCACGCTGGGCAGACAGCGCCGAGGGCAAGGTGGCAGGGCCACAGAAGATAGCTCCGGGCCGGGGCCAGGGCTGAGCCGGTCCCAGAGCTGCTCCAGGCGCTCGCTCAGCTCCCCGGCTGATCCCGGCCCGGCCGATACTCCGGCTCGACCCTCTGCTGGTGAGAGCAAGCCTCCCGCCCCAGCACACTGGTGTCCGCAGCGTTCTGTGCGGGAACCTGATCTGTGGGGGAGCCCGGTTCTGTGGGGAGCCTGTTACCAGTGGGGGAAGCACGAGGGGCAGAGACGTAGCTTGGCTGAAGCCCTGCCTTTACCTGACCCCTGGCAATGTAGCTCATGATCAGGAATTTGGTCCAAATTAACAACAACAGCAAAAAAGATTAAAATGGCAAACTATGTTCTAAGTACACACATATATATGTTACACGTTATATGTATATATATATGTGGGCTAATCCTCACTCGAGGATTTTTCCCCATTGGTTTTTAAAGAAAGGAAAGGAAGGGGTAGGATGCTAAAAAGGGAGGGAAGAAACATTGATGTGAAAGGGAGGGAGTGAGAAACATTGATGTGAGAGAAACACATTTGCCTCCTGCACACGCCCCGACCAGGGACAGAAATCAAACCTGCAACCCAGGTACGGTGTACCCTTGACCTGGAATTGAACCCAAGACCCTTTGATGTGTGAGCCAACGCTCTAATCACTGGGCCACACTGGCCAGGGCACGTTCCATCTATTTTACCAAAAATTTAAAAAATGTAGTATGTCAAAAACATTGGACACTTTAAATAGTGTTACATGAATTACGGCTTAACAGAAGTGTCTACCATGTTAAGCGCCCAGTCACCAGTAACTGACGCTATAACTTTCTGTCCGGAAGACAAAACAGGCTAAGTGCTTAATGTGTTAAAAACTAAACAAGCCCTAGCCCAGTGGTCGGCAAACTCATTAGACAATGGAGCCAAATAGCAACAGGACAATTGAAATTTCTTTTGAAAGCCAATTTTTTAAACTTAAGCTTCTTCTAATGCCACTTCTTCAAAATAGACTTGCCCAGGCCACACTCAAGAGCCCCGAGAGCCACAGTCTGCCGACCATGGCCCTAGCCAGTATGGCTCAGTGGATAGAGTGTTGGCCTGCGGATCAAAGGGTCCCCGGTTGGGACTGGTCAAGGGCATATACCTGGGTTGCAGGCTCCTCCCTGGCCAGACCCTGGTGGGGGCACGCAGAAGGCAACCCATCCCTGTTTCTCCCACATCGGTGCTTCTCCTGTCTCTCCCCCTCCCACTTCCCCTAAAAGTCAATGGGAAGGTACCCTTGGGAGAGGATTGACAAACATAAACCAAACCACCAAAGTCAAGTGCCTGGGAAGAGCGCCGGGCGCCTGAGGGGAGCAGCCTGGGGCCACAGCTCAGGCCTCGGGCAGGAAAGTGCAGACGAGACACTGAGAGGCTGAGACACGGGGTTCCACGCACGGAGTAACCCTTCCACTGTCAGGGAGCAGGGCCACGCCACCCAGGGGCCTCAGAGCTGAAGGCAGGGGCGCCTCCCAGCCCTCTAGGACTCCTGCCTGGGCTGCAGCCCCTCCCCCCTGGACTGAGCACGGGGTCCCCTCCACGGGCCTCCCCGGGGAGACAGCCTGCCTGCTGCAGCCCTCCTCTGCCCCTTGGGACGCTTCACCAGCGGACACGCCCTCGGGGGTGGCTTCCCCACTCGGTCCGCCCCTGGGGGCATGGTGAAGACGCCTCTGCACACAGACGCTTACAGCTCAGCTTCCCGCCTGCCCCTAAGAGACACAGTGCTCCTCGCCTCCTCGCTGAGGGGTCGCCGGTGCGTTCGGACTGTGCAGCTCCCGGTTCCGGGAGGCGGTGGAGCAGCACTGGCGGAGGCACGGGTCTGGTGTGATGCACGTCCTGAGGGAGGAGGAAGCCGGCACACAGCCTGCGGCCGCTCACCCAGAGGAGGGGCCTCTCACCTGTGGGACGTCGTCGAAGAGCCGCTGGGCAAAGTGAGGGAGCACGTCGTCCACCGACTTCCCGCTGCCGAACTGGATCACCGTGCCCGTGGCCTCGACGACAGCCACACGGACCTTCCAGTGCTGGTGCGAGATGCTCTGCATCAGCGGCCCGACCAGGGACTCGGACTGCATGTGGAAGTGGTCTGCGGGCGGGAGGCCAGTGAGCGGCTGCCCGGTGGGCCCCTGCCCAGTGCGTGGTGCCCGGGACGGGTCCCAGCCCCGGGGCCTTCCCTCCCACCGAGGTCCCTGCACAGGACGGGACGGCACTGGGAGAGGCACAGGAGCAGGCCTGGGACCCAGCAGCACGGCTCCGACCAGGCGGGGCCCCGGGGAAAAGGCTGGGGCCTGAGCCCCTCCGAAGAAAATGGGGGCTGGGAGAAGAGCCTGAGGATGCCGACCAAGAGAAGGACACCGAGCCAAGAAGGCCCTGTCCCAGCCCCACCTCAGCCCCACCCCAGCCGTGCCCAAGCCAGACCCCCAGCCCTGCTGTGGGGGGGCCAGTGCTGCCTGCTTGAGGACTCAGCATTGGAAAGGTCTTCACGACAGCCAGGCCGAGCCGGCCAGCGGGGTCAGCGGTGTCAGCATTGACCTATGAGCCAGGAGGTCACAGTTGGGATTCCTGGTCAGGGCACACGCCTGGGTTTCAGGCTTCATCCCCAGTGGGGGTTGTGCAGGAGGCAGCCAATCAATGATACTCATCATTAATGTTTCTCTCCCTCCCTCTCCCTCTTTCTCTGAAATCAATGACACATACAGACAGCTGGCCTCAGTGCTGCTGCTGCTTGAGATCTGCCTGCAGGTCCTTACCTCCTGCTCCACCCCACCCCGGCTCCCGTTGCCCTTCACACTAAACCCAACCCCCACTATCCCCTCCTTCCCTGAATTCAGTCACCTCGGCCTTCTCTTCGCCCCAACCTGCCAACCTTACTCCTCAAGCCTGGTCTTTCCTGACCACCCAGCACCCACCTTCCCATGGGGGCTCTCTCCTCAGGGAAGCCTCCCGGACTGGACTAAGCCAGCACTTGCCCTACCTCCTCACACCCCGCCTGGTAAGGCACCATGCTGCGGAAATGGCCGCATAGGAAAGGGGATCTAAGTAGGGAGGATGACTGACGGAAGCTGGAGGAGCGGCCACCCTCCATTGGGGAGGGCAGCAGTCCACGCCAGGAGACAGGGGACCCCGGGGAAATGCGGATGAAAAGACTGGAGCGGCGCTGACCGGTTTGGCTCAGTGGATAGAGCGTCGGCCTGCGGACTGAAGGGTCCCAGGTTCGATTCTGGTCAAGGGCATGGACCTTGGTTACCGGCACATCCCCAGTAGGGGGCAGGAGGCAGCTGATGGATGTTTCTCTCTCATCAATGTTTCTAACTCTCCATCCCTCTCCCTTCCTCTCTGTAAAAAAAAAAAAAAAGACGGGAAAGTGTTTCTCAGTGCGTCCCCTGCGAGGGGCAAGGCCGGTCCCATACCCGCTTGAACTTCAGCGGTGGTTTTTGTACGTTGGGAGAAAGGCGATGGGGAGGAAAGAAGGGGCCCAGGAGGGGACCCCGCAGGGCCAGGCCAACAGGTGCGGGGGTCGCTCCCTCTCCTCTCCCTCCCCGCCCCGCTCCCCGCCCCTCCCCCCGCTCACCCGGCGTGGCGCGCGCCAGCCCCGCTGCGCACTCGCAGCTCTCGCGGCGCACGGCGGCGAAGGGGTCGAGCAGCGCGCAGCGCAGAGCGCGCACCGCGTCGTCCAGGTGGGGCGCGAGCGCGGCGCCGCCCAGCTCCACGGCCGCGCGCAGCAGCTGCACGAGCGCCAGGCGCAGCTCCTCGCAGGCCTCGGGCGGCGCGCGGCGCGCGGGGTCGGGGCCGGCCAGGCGCGCGGCGAGCGCGGGCAGCAGGCGCGGCAGGGCGTCGCGGGGCCGCGCGGCGCGGCGCAGGCCCAGGCCCAGCAGGTGCACGGCCAGCGCGCGGCAGCCCTCGGCCGGGTCGGCCAGGCAGCGCAGCAGGCGCGGCAGCAGCAGGCGCGCCCAGGGGCCCTGGAAGGCGGCGGCGGCGGCGGCGGGCGCCTCGGCCGGCTCGGCCGCCTCCAGGGCGCGCTGCAGCGCCTCGAGCGCGCGCCGCCGGCCCAGCTTGCTGTCGGCCTCCAGCCCGGGCAGCAGGCGGCTCAGGGCGCGGCTCAGCTCCGCCGCCTCGGCCGGCTCGGCCGCCTCAGCCGGGCCCGGGAGCGCCGCGGCCTCCGTCGCCACCAGCGCCGCCATCTTCCCGCGTTACCCGTCGCCTGGGGAGACCGGCGCTTTTACGACGGCGCGGATTACGGCCCGGCTTCCGGTGGGCTCGGAACGTGACCTGATTGGCCGCCGGGAGCCTGATGGGCCCGCCCCTTGAGCCGGGGGCCGCGCGTCCGCGTCCGGAGCCTGGGAACCGCGGCCGAAGGCTTCGCACCTGGGTCCCCGCCTGCGCTCCGGCCCCCCGGCCTGCACCCCGGACCCCCCGCAGGTGATGGGGCTCCGGATCGGCCCCCGCCCCTCCCGTCTGGGACGCTGCGCGGAGTGCGTCTTCAGAAAGCAGAGGGTCCTTCAACTTTACTTCGAACCCGACCCCCCTTGTTGGTTGGCATTGGTTCGGAAAAGTAGGGGTGCTAATGGACGATCCTTGTGTTTTTAAGCGTCTTTAGGTCGCCCTGGGCACCCCTCGTTCATGCTTCCCTCTAGGCCGCTCCCAGGCCTCTCTGACCGTCCATAGGACTGACCACGCCCAGTGATTGAGATGACATTGGGTTTACATCTTCTTCCTTTCTCTTAAATGTGTTTTTACTAAAGGCCCGATGCACAAGGTTTGTGCTTGGGTAGGGTCCCTAGACCTGGCCAGTGATCAGGGCTGATCTGTGGGGCGATGCCCTCCTCCCCTGCTGGCACCTGCCTTGACTGGCCTGGGGCCTGTGGGCAGCTCCTGCATTGACTGCCCCCCTGGTGGTCAGTGCCTGTCATAGCAACCGGTTATTCCACTATATTTGGCTTTTATTATGTAGGATTGATATTAGAGAGAGAGCAAGGGACAGAGAAACACCAATGTGAGAAACTCATCAGCTGCCTCCCAACTGGGGATCAAGCATCCAGGGCATTGTCCCGACCGGGATTCAAACCAGTGACCTCTTGGTGCGTGGACGATGCCCAACCAACTGACCTACACCAGCCAGGGCTGGGCTTATTTCTTAGCATTAACTGTAGAACTTGGAAGTCTCTGCGTTTGAGCCAGAAGGGAGGTAGATGTGTCCACGTGTGTAACCAGGGGCAGAAAAAGAGACCCTTCCTCTGAGTAAGTTTAAAGAGCAGTGAGAGCCCGGCCGTGTGGCTCAGTGGGTAGAGAATCCTCTCATGCAGCAAGGAGTCACGGGTTTGATTCCCAGCTTGGGCACTTGCCTTGGTTGCAGACTTGATCCCCAGTAGAGGGTGAGCAGGGGGCAGGTGATTAAAATAAAATAATAAAGTAAAAAAAACCCTCTCTCTAAAATAATTTTAAAAAATAATAAAAAGAGCAGTGAGAGGTAATAAAAAGTGACTTCATCGTGTTCCAGGCTCATTGTGTGGTGTGTCCTAGTTACACACAGTATAAGGCCGTGGTCGGCAAACTCAATAGCCAACAGAGCCAAATATCAACAGCACGACGATTGAAATTTCTTTTGAGAGACAAATTTTTAAACTTACACTTCTTCTAACGCCACTTCTTCAAAACAGACTCGCCCAGGCCGTGGCATTTTGTGGAAGAGCCACACTCAAGGGGCCAAAGAGCCACATGTGGCTCGCTTGCTGTAGTTTGCCGACCACGGGTATAAAGTGTGCCATTTAAGCAAGTGCAATAAACTGATTTTAGCAAATAATGCCCGCTGGTCTCATTATTTCATCCAACAAGCGTTTGTGGGAGGTGCACCGTTTCGGACATTCTGCCCGGCCCTGGGACGGAGCTGTGAGTCAGAGCGGATCCTGGCCCTCCTGGAGCTGGTGGCCGGGCCGGGAGGGGGCTCACCCAGGGCCAACGCGGGGAGGTGCGGTTGTGCTGTGAATGACCTGGAAAGGATGGCTTCTCAAGGGGACATGGGAGGTGGGGTCTGAGGAATGAGGTTCTGGGGCCCTATGATGGGGAAGCAGCTGGGGGGGAGGGTGTGTGGAGGGGGGGATGCGAGCAGTCCCCCCATCCTGCTGGCCTCGGGATGCTCCTGGACTTGCCTTTGAAAAGGTGTTTGTCTCCTCTTCATGCAGAGTGAACAGAGAATAAGACAAACACACATACACACACACACACACACACACACACACACCCCGTGCCTGGGAGACAAACTAGGCAAGCAGCCTCGTGTGATACTCAGCAGCATGTGATGAGAGCTACGGACTGCAGGGGCCCAGGCAGCCCCCCCGCCCCAGGTGCCCAGCTTCCCGGTAGGTGTGGGTGCCACTGGGAAGTCCCTGCAGAGGTAACGCTGTCACGTCGGATCGTGGCATGGCAGGTGAACTGGCTTTGCAGTTGGATCTTTGCAAGGCTTGGTCCCCAAGGTCTAGGGGAGAAGAAGGAACCCCCCGACCAGGACTGTGAGGACCTGCTGGGGAAGGTGGAGGGCCAGCACCGGTGGGTCCTTCCCCGTGGGCGGAGGGACACGCGTGGACAAGCACTGTTCACAGGAGTTTTGAATAGTAACACCATCACTAGTTGCATATTTCCATTTTAAAATTGTTTTTTAAAAAATATATATTTTATTGATTTTTCACAGAGAGGAAGGGAGAAGGATAGAAAGCTAGAAACATCGATGAGAGAGAAACATCGACCAGCTGCCTCCTGCACGCCCCCCACCGGGGATGTGCCCACAACCAATGTACATGCCCTTGACCGGAATCGAACCTGGGACCTGCTGTGTGGGGGGTGGGGGGCGGGGGGAGGTGGGGGGCGGGGATCTGCTGTGTGGGGGCGAGGGGCGGGGGGGTATGAGGGAGTGGGGGGGTAGGGGGGTGGGGGGTTGGGAAGGCGGGTGGGATGGGGAAGGGGAGGCTGGTTCTGGGAGATGGGGATGGAGAGTGGGAGACACTGGGGGACGGGGGCGGGGGGGTGAGGGTGCGGGATAGGGGATGGGGGGATGTGGGGTGCGGGTTGGGGGTGCGGGGGTGCGGGGTGAGGGGATGCTGGGTGGAGGTGCGGGGGGTGCGGGGTGGGGGTGGGGGTTGGGTGCGGGGGGCGGGGGGGGCGGGGTTGGGCTGCAGGGTGGGGGGATGGGGGTTGGGGGCGGGGTGCGGGGTGGGGGATGGGGGTTGGGGGGGCGGGGGGTGAGGGGATGGGGGGTGGAGGGCGGGGGGCGGGGGATGAGTCGGTGCGGGGTGGGGGGATAGGGGTTGGGGGTTGGGGGGGTGCGGGGTGGGGTGCGGGGGGGTGCGGGGTGGGGGTGTGGGGGGTGGGGGTGCGGGGTGCGGGGGGTGAGGGGATGCTGGGTGGAGGTGCGGGGGTGCGGGGTGGGGGGATGGGGGTTGGGTGCGGGGTGCGGGGGTGCGGGGTGCGGGGTGCGGGGTGGGGGCGGGGTGCGGGGTGCGGGGTGGAGGCGGGGGCGGGGATCCGCTGTGTGGCGGCGGGGAGGGCGGGGCTGACTGCAGACGGCGCCCTGCGTCCCGCGTCCCTCCGCCCGGAGCAGCGCCTCCCGCTCCCGCCTCCGCTCCGGTCCGTCCGCCTCCAGGTGCGCGTCTGGGGGTCTGGGGGTCCGGGGGTCCGCGCTGGGCTCAGCCGGCGGGAGGCGCGGGAATGTGGGTTTTGGGGAGCCCTAGGCCCGTGGTGGTGGGGCGCAGAGGCCCGTGCGGGGCGGAGGAGGAGGCGCGGCGGGCGGGGAGGGCCGGGCGGGTCCCCTCCGCGGGCGGTGGGTGCGGGGCCACGGGCTGAGGACGCCCCGGTTCCCCATCCTCCCAGCCCCTCCGCCGGGCGGGGTTCCCGTTTCCTTTGGGGCCAGGCCTCCGCCCCCCACCTCCAGCGGCCCCGGGCGTCTCCCTGCTCACACTGTGCTCAGAGAGGGCGGGTGGGCGCCAGGGGACCCCCCGCCGTCCCCGACACGGAGGTTCTCCCCGCCCAGAGGCCCCGGGTGTGCGGAGGCCGGCTTCGCGGCTGTCGCACCCCTGACGCAGCCCATCAGGGCGCACGCAGAGCCCAGGGCCTCGGAGCCCCGGCGCAGCGGCCTGGGCTCTGGCCCCGCGATGCTGACTCCGCATGAGCGTCAGATGCTCATTCATTCACTCATTTTGTTTATTTTTAATGCTCACCGAGGGCATTTCCAGTTGGTTTTTAGAGCGAATGGAAGGGAGAGGGACAGATAGAATCACATCCACTGGTTGCCTCCTGCACACGCCCAACCAGGGCCCAGAACCTGCAACTCCAACTCCTTGGCTGGACCGAACCGAACCCAGACCCTTCAGTCTGAGGCTCATGCTCTGTCCCTCCCTTTTTCTCCCAAGGACAGGCCGGGGCCAAAGGCTGTCCCTGGGGGGATTCTCCAGTGCTGAGTGGGCTGTTGGGAGGGCTCCCCGGGGTGCTGAGTGGTCTGGGGGGCTCCCCGGGGTGCTGAGTGGGCTGTTGGGAGGGCTCCCCAGGGTGCTGAGTGGCCTGGGGGGGCTCCCCGGGGTGCTGAGTGGCCTGGGGGGGCTCCCCGGGGTGCTGAGTGGCCTGGGGGGGCTCTCCAGGTTGCTGAGTGGCCTGGGGGGGGGCTCCCGGGGTGCTGAGTGGCCTGGGGGGTTCCACGGGGTGCTGAGTGGCCTGGGAGGGCTCCCGGGGTGCTGAGTGGCCTGGGAGGGCTCCCGGGGTGCTGAGTGGCCTGGGGGCTCCCCGGGGTGCTGAGTGGGCTGTTGGGGGGGCTCCCCAGGTGCTGAGTGGCCTGGGGGGAGCTTCCCGGGGTGCTGAGTGGGCTGTTGGGGGGGCTCCACAGGTGCTGAGTGGCCTGGGGGCTCCCGGGGTGCTGAGTGGCCTGGGGGGCTCCCCGGGGTGCTGAGTGGCCTGGGGGGGGCTCCACAGGGTGCTGAGTGGCCTGGGGGGCTCCACAGGGTGCTGATGGCCTGGGGGGCTCCACAGGGTGCTGAGTGGCCTGTCTCCCACAGGACAGGACCGGGCGCCATGGCCTCGCCGCCCGAGGAGGACGAGGGGCTGCGGGGCTGCGAGCGGTATGTGCAGCGGCACGGCCTGCAGCAGGCGCTGCGGGACTGCGTGGTGCGCCTGTGTGTGGCCCGGCCCGACCGGCCCCTGCGCTTCCTGCGTGAGCACTTCGAGGCGCTGGAGGAGGTCAGTGGTGGGGGCCGCCGGCTCGGCCCCTTCTCCCCTGTCCTTCAGGGGTGCCCACCCACGGGTCCCCGTGCCCATGGTCTCTGTCACCCACGGGTCCTCATCGCCCACGAGACCCCATCTGGGCTCTGCGGAGACAGAGGCCGCGGGCTCGCCCTGCAGCTGCCCGCCAGAGCCCCTCCCTCCCGGTTCAGAGGCTCACGGCCGGTCCCCCTGAAGGGCCAGGTGGGGGGCCGGGATGGATGCCACGGGCACCTGGGAGAGGGAATGGCTCTGAGGGGTGTGGTGTGGGCGGCTGTCAGAGCTCAGACTCCCATTCATCTGCCCCCTCGGGTGGCAGTGCCCTCAGATGTGTGCGGGGTGGGGTGGGGAGACCCCTGCTGGGTCCACCCCCAGGACAGGCCAGGGAGCAGGGGACTCGGCCTTGTCCACTCGGCCTGCATCCCTGACCTGCCCCTAAGCTCTCTGGTGCCGCCCAGGGTTCCTCATGGCCCGTTCGTCACTCTGAGCTGTGCCTGTGCCTGTGCCTGTCCCTGTGCCTGTCCCTGTGCCTGTCCCTGTCCCGTTCCTGTCCCTGTCCCTGTCCCTGTCCCTGTCCCATCCCCGTCCCCGTCCCATCCCGTCCCATCCCGTCCCTGTCCCTGTCCCTGTCCCGTCCCTGTCCCCGTCCCCGTCCCATCCCGTCCCATCCCGTCCCTGTCCCTGTCCCTGTCCCGTCCCTGTCCCCGTCCCTGTCCCTGTCCCCGTCCCGTCCCCGTCCCTGTCCCCATCCCTGTCCCGTCCCTGTCCAGTCTCTGTTCCTGTTCTGTCCCAGGGGCCTGAGTGGGCCAGGTCAGGCTCAATCTGTTCAGCACCCGATCCCTGCGGCTTCCCCTTGGGCAGGGTCTCGCAGCCACAGAGCCCGGACCAGGGAAATAAAATGAATGAATGAATAAATACGCCACCATTTATTCCTTCCCTTTGAAGCCATCAGTCAAAAGACATTCTATTTATTTTAAAAATATTTTTATTGCTCTCAGAGAGGAAGGGAGAGGGAGAGAGAAACAGTGATGAGAGAGAAGCAGCCCACAACCTGACCTCCCAGGCGCTTCCTCCACATGTGCCCTTTGACCGGGTCTCGAACCCGGGACCCTTCCGTCCACAGGACGACTCTCCATCCACTGAGCCAGAGGAGCTGGGGCTTAAAAGACATCTTAGAGCAGTGACGCCTTTTAAAGGAAACGGGTGAGCGGAGAGAGAGACATGAATTGGTCGGCTCTCCTCTCACTGCGATCCTGTCGTGGACGCCCTCGTGTTCCGTGTGATGGGTGTGTCCCACGCTGCCAGCCCGGGTGAGGGGTGAGCAGTCCGCGGAGGTTCTCCGACCTTCCCCTCGTGGCTGGAGTGGTGGTTTCTGGTTTTTCAGATGAAAAGTAACGCCACCCTAATGGGTGCACACATCTTTTCCATGTACTTTTGTGGGTTCCGAGTGGCTTCTCAGCAGTGAAATTCCTGGCGTTCCCACTGCGGTCTCTGGTAGGGGGCCCGTCGGAGCTGCCGACATGATTTTTAGAGAGAATGGGAGAGAGAGGGAAAGAGAGAGAGAAACATGGATGTGAGAGAAACACGTCGGTGGGGATTGTCTCCTGCACACGCCCTAACTAGGCCCAGGCTGGGGAGGCGCCTGCAACCAAGCTATGTGCTCTTCCCTTGGAATTGAACCCGGGGCCTTTTGGTCTGCAGGCCGGTGCTCTAGCCACTGAACCACACCGGCCAGGGTGGCTGTTTTATTTTTATTTTTAAAATATATTTTATTGTTTTTTGTTTGTTTGTTTGTTTTTACAGAGAGGAAGGGAGAGGGATAGAGAGTTAAACATCGATCAGCTGCCTCCTGCACACCCCCCACTGGGGATGTGCCTGCAACCAAGGTACATGCCCTTGACCAGATTGAAGCTGGGACCCTTCAGTCCGCAGGCTGATGCTCTATCCACCGAGCCACACCGGTTAGGGCCAGGGTGGCTGTTTTAATTTAAGCACGTTTTCCAGCGAGGAGGTAGAAATGGCCACGGGCCCCAGTCCACTCCAGTTACTGCTGAGGGTACGTGCAGAGGAGACCCGTGTCAGCACGGGGCAGAGGACGGGCGGAGAGTCCCGCTCCCGCACGTTTGCCGTGGGAGACTCAGGCTGCAGTGCCCTTAACCTTCTCGAACCGTAATGTGTCTGGAACTGGAGCTACTCGGTCCATCCACGGGGGACCCCCGCCAGGCACTGGTCTCACAGGGTGTGACTTACTAGCTGCCCAGGCAGGAGCCTGTCGGGATGCAGAGGCCGGTCCAGGCAGGACTGAGCTGAGGACTCACCAGGGCGCACTTGGCATGCCAGGGACACGTTCGGTGGTTGGAGACGGATGGCTGGTTCCATGGGGTGGGTGTGGCTGTCTAAGGGAGGTGGGGACCGGAGGCGGAGCTATGGTCAGGGGGGCCTTGCTCTGGTGGGGATGCTCGGTCTTGCTGGCAGCCTGGGTGTGGGGTGAGGACAGAGGCCTGGGCACCACTCCTGGGGTTTGGCCCAGGCTCTCCGTAGATGGGGTGCCACTTGCTGAGCAGGGGTGAGGGGAAGAGGCAGGCTGGGCGGGAGGATGAGGAGGTCAGTTTTGGATGCGCGAGCCAGTCCTCAGGGAGACTGAGGACTTGGCGCTGGGGGAGAGCCCGGATGAGGCCGGAGGCTGAGGGAGCTGGTGGGTCCCTCTCGCCCTGGGAGCTGGGTCCGCGGCCGGGACAGGCCCAGACTGTGGAGGCCGGCGGCCCACGCAGCCCCGTGGGGCCTCGGGTCTGGTCTCGGCTCTGAGCCACGCATCCTGCTGTGCCCGAGGTCGCGCCTGAGTCCTTCGTTTCCAAGGCTTGGTCGCCGTGGCGACTGCATCAGTAACCAAGTCCCAGAAGCCGGGCCTGAAGCTGCGGGAGCAGGCTCAGCGCCGGGGCTGGTGTGGCAGGGGGTGCCGGAGGTGCACAGACCACGGCGGCCACGCGGGTGGGAGCGCGTGGGCCTCTGATTGCAGAGGAGCCGTCCGAGCCGCCGTGTGCCCGGGCGCCTCAGGCTGCTGTCTCTGTAGAGCTGCCAGGACAGGCCTCGGGCGATGGCGTGGATTCTCTGGAACGGGACGCGTGTGTTTGCTGGTGCATCTCGGGTCCTCAGTCCTGGCTCGCAGGTCCCCGCCCCTCGGAGGGCCTCCCCGGCCGCTGGGCCGTGAGTGATAAGGCCAGGAAGCGGTCTTTCCTCCGGAGGCCGGCTCCCCAGGCCCGGCGGAAGCCCTGTCACCGGCAGGAAGGGCAGGAGGCTGTGAGCCGGAGGCTGGCGGGCGTGGCGGGTGGCCCAGACCAGGATGGCCCAGCTCTCGGGGCGCTGCCCGGGCGGGCCCCGCGTGGCAGCCGGTGCCCCGGCCTCGGTGAGTGCGGCGGCGTCTCGGGCCGGGGATTCTGGGAGGAGACCGGAGGGGTAAGACGCTCCCTGTCCCCTGGCGGGTCCGAGGGCTCGGCCTTCCCGGAGGGGTGTGAGGGCAGCCCTGCTGCAGTGCGTGCACCGAGAAGACGCCCCACAGACACACCCCGCGGCCTCCCGCCCGTGGCCGCCGCCGCAGCGCGTGGCCGTGGGGCGAGGGCAGGTGCTCCTGGCTGCGTTTTCTCAGGCCCGTGGGGCCGGCAGCCTCTCCATTCCCCCCTCCGCCTCGGCGAGCGTCCGCCCACGCCGTCTGCCCGGTCCGTCAGGGCGTGCTCTTGCTGTGGAGCGTGACGGCTCTCTGCATCTCAGACGTGTGCCCTTACATACGTGGCTGCGTGTCCTCGTCAGGCAGGCGGCTGCGGGTGCCTCTTTGCGTCCTTGGCTCCTCTCTGTGGCATCTTTCACCGGCGAACGTTTGTGCTTTGAGGCCCAGTTGGCCGGCTTTTAAATGGCCTGCGCTTCCCGTTTCAGGTCGTGTCTCCGATTCTCCGAGGGGTTGGGTTCTGCTCCGGGCTCGCCTGCCAGGGATTCCCCCCACCTTGGTCTGGTGACTGGTCCTTAGGGAGCGTCGCAGGCCACATGCCTTCTAACTGTTCTTTTTCAAAATAGCTTCTTACTTTGTTTTCATTCACTTCAGTGAGACAAGGGAGAGGAGGAGAGAGACAGAAACGTCCATGATGAGAGAGAACCATGGATCGGCTGCCTCCTGCACAACCCCCACTGGGGATCGAACCTGAAACCCGGGCATGTGCCCTGGTTCCTGGTTGGAGCCCCGCCGGCGGGCTCACCATTGTCTGTCTCCTGTAGCCTCTGTGCCTTCCCAGTGGACGGGAGAGGATCCTGGTGACAGGGCCCGGAAGCCCTGTTGGCTTTGGCTGGCGTTCCGTTGAAACGTGTAGGAGTCCGTGTGGGGCGAGCAGACAGCTTAACAACACGGAACCGTCCAGCCCATGAACCCAGAACATCTCTCCGTCTCCCGGAGTCTGATCTCTTTCGTGAACGGAAGAAAACACGTGTGGTTTTCAAGTTATAGTCCCTTATGGATGTCGTTAATTTACACCTGTTTTGTTTTTAGAGTTTTCAGTTGCAGTTTGCATTCAGCATTATTTTGTGTTTGTCTCAGCGCAGTGGTTAGAGAGTCACATCCCCCGACCACTCGCAGCGCCCCCAGCCCCACACGTCGGAGACAATGCTATTGGCTTCGTTCCCTACGCTGTGCTCTGTCTCATTCTTTATCCTAAGTGGTACTTCAAAAAATTTTTTTAATATATCTTTATTGATTTCAGAGAGGAAGGAAGAGGGGAAAGAGAGAGAGAAACATCCATGATGAGAGAGAATCATTGATTGGCCGCCTCTTGCATGTCCCCCAATGGGGATCAAGCCCGGAATCGAATGTGGGACCCTTCAGTCTGCAGGCTGGTGCTCTATCCACTGAGCCACACCAGCCAGAGCATAAGTGGCACTTCTTGAAAAATACCCATTTTTATTGATTTCAGAGAGGAAGGAAGAGGGGGAGAGAGAAGCATCCATGATGAGAGAGAATCATGGATCAGTTGCTTCCTGCGTGCCCCCCCACTGGGGATGGAGCCCACAACCCTGGCATGTGCCCTGGACTAGAATCAAACCTGGGACCCTTTGGTCTGCAGGGGACGCTCTATCCACTGAGCCACACCAGCCCGCTGAGTGGCACTTTTAGAAATACGAAGTCTCTCCTTTTCAGAGCAGTTTCTGGTCTGCACGAAAATGGGGTGTAAGATACAGGGAGGTTCCCATCACCCCCCCCCCCCCCCACGGCCTCCGCTCAGCGACATACGTTCTGAATTGAGGAGGCACAGCTGCCACAGAGGATGACACGTCTCTGTGAACTGAACTCAAGGTTCCCGTGGGGGCTCAGTCCTGCTGCACGCCTGTGGTTTTTTAAATTTTAATTTTTATTGATTTTTTACAGAGAGGAAGGGAGGGGGATAGAGAGCTAGAAACATCCATGTCAGCTGCTTCCTGCATGCCCCCCCACTGGGGATGTGCCGCAACCAAGGTGCATGCCCCTCACTGGAATCGAACCCGGGACCTTTCAGTCTGTAGGCTGACACTCGATCCACCAAGCCACACCGGTCAGGTCGCCTGTGGGTTTTGACAGTTCACTGCTGAGTCAGGGGACAGTTCACAGAGTCAGGGCTGCCAGGCCAGCTCCCGAGGCCCCTGGCACCGTCCGCTCCCTTCTTCTCTTCCCGAACCCCCGGCAGCAACCGGTCTTTAATCCTCACCCGAGGACACGTGTCCTACTGATTCTTAGGAAAAGGGAGAGAGAGAAACATCGGTGAGAGAGAGATTTTGATCGCTTGCCTCCTATATGCCCCCTGAAGTGATCGAACCCACAGCCGAGGTGTGTGCCTGAACGGACCTGGTGCTGGGGGCCACGTCCCCAGGGGGCCGCCTGCTGGATGTCTGTCCCCTGGTGCTGCCCTACTGTGCGCTGCTCCTCCCGTCCCGACACCCGCTCTCCAGGCCCAGGCCCCACGCTGCTCCGCTGGCCGGCCCGGCTCTCGGGCACCTCCCAGGCCTCTGCTGGGAGCGACGCACCAGCACCGACGGCCGGAAACTCCGAACAGGATCGTCCCCTCCTCCACGGCTGTCTCCAGGATGATTTACCACGGACGGTGTCAGGAAACGCCCGGTTAGAGGAAGCCCTCCCCTCCCCTCCACGCTGCGCCCGTCTCACCGTGCGTGCTTGTGGGTCGGGCGCACGTGCGTGCGGTTCTGTGCCCCCTCCTCCTCCCTCACACGTGGCCGAGTGGACGGAGCTGCTGGTCAGGATTGCTGCTGGCGGCGTGGTCCTGCTGTCGCTGCATGCCAGGCTCCACGCAGCGTGTCCCCGAGGGCACCACGGGCACACCTGTCCGATCCGTGTCACGCGAGGCCTGTCCGATCCGTGTCACACGCGGGGCCTGTCCGATCGTTGTCACATGGGGCCTGTCCGATCCGTGTCACATGCAGGGACTGTCCGATCCGTGTCACACGCGGGGCCTGTCCGATCCGTGTCACACGCAGGGCCTGTCCGATCCATGTCACACGCGGGGCCTGTCCGATCCGTGTCACACGCAGGGCCTGTCCGATCCGTGTCACACGCGGGGCCTGTCCGATCGTTGTCACATGGGGCCTGTCCGATCCGTGTCACACGCAGGGCCTGTCCGATCCGTGTCACACGCAGGGCCTGTTCAAGCGATGGGCTGTTTCGGAGAAGCTGGGCAGAGAGCACAGCACCCCTTCCCTGTCGTGACTTCCTGGGTCCGTGTGGCTCACCGTGAAAACCCGTGAACCAGCGCCGCACACGGGCATGGGCAGAAGTAGGTTCACAGTTTGCGTGGAAGACAACACGGTAATCGATACACGGAAGAGAGTAACATGCAAATCGACCGAACGGCGGAACCACCAATCGGCCGGTCACGGAGGCGCACTGGCCACCTCTGGTCCCTTCCCTGGCCACAGACTCCCATTGCTGATGGTGGACGGGGAGCCAGGGGTGGGTGGTGGCAGGGGGACGGGGCCTGATCCCAGGCCAGGCCTGGAGACTGTACCTGCACACGGATTCCGTGCCGGGCCTCTATCTATAATCTATCTAATAAAGGAGTGACGTGCAAATTGACTGTCACCCCAACACACAACTCCGCCCCATGTGATCAAAGATCCTGCCCCTATGTGGAAACAAGGTGGCCACCACAAGATGGCCAGCAGGGGAGGGCAGTTAGGGATGACCAGGCTGGCATGGGAGGGCAGTTGGGGGAGGGCGGATGCAGGCCTTCAGGGAAGGGCAGTTAGGAGCAACCAAGCCAGCAGGGGAGGGCAGTTAGGGGCAATTGGGCCAGCAGGGGAGCAGTTAGGTGTCGATCAGGCTGGCAGGGGAGTGGTTAGGGGTGATCAGGCTGGCAGGCAGAAGCAGTTAGGGGCAATCAGGAAGGCAGGCAGGCAAGCAGCCAGCAGTCCTGGATTGAGAGGGATGTCCGACTGCCCGTTAGACCTGATCCCAGTTGGATCGGACCTAAACGGGCAGTGGGACATCCCTCCAGGGGTCCCAGATTGGAGAGGGTGCAGACTGGGCACGGTTTTCATGCAGTGGGCCTCTAGTCTACAATAATAAAAGCATAATATGCTTTGGACGACCTTCAGGGCGAAGCCGCGGTGGCAGGGGCCCAGCCCCTTGCACAGATTTCGTACACTGGGCCTCTCGTTAATAAATGACAGAGTGAGCTTCCACATCTCACACTGTGAGCCTGCTTTGCCCGCCTGTGTGGTGACCTGAAGCCCCTGGTGGGCATCAGGGTCCCGTGGCTGTGGCTGCCGTGTGGGAGGCCCCGGCATCTCCTGTGGCTCCTGAGCCCAGCCTTCCCCTTTTCCTGGGCCTTCAGAGCGTACGGAATGCCGAGAAGGTGCACAAACCAGAATTTTAGAATTTTAGAACCCAGGGTGTGCCCTGTGGGACATCATTTCAAGGCACCCTAGGATGAGTTCAAATCTATTTCTCGCTCAAAACCCATATCTTCCCCTGGCTGGTGTGGCTCAATGGTTGAGCATTGACCTGTGAACCAGGAGGTCGGGGTTGTGGGCTCAGTCCCTGGTAGGGAGCGTGCAGGAGGCAGCTGATGAATGATCCTCTCTCATCACTGATGTTTCTCTCTCTCCCTCTCCCTCTCTAAAATCAATAAAAATATTTTAAAAACCACATTATTTAACAGTCCAAGTGAGCTACAGGCTGTTAATAAAAAGCCAGAAAGAGAGTCTACCCTGTATGTTTGGAAACCAGTAGAGAGCTTTTGCACTGCTTATGGCTAAAGAAGACTGTCCGAGAAAAGCGATGAGGTTTTTAGAATTGAGTGACAGCCAAGCCCCTCCTGTCTAACCCTGTGGGGTGCAGCACAGTGGGTAGTTAGAGGAAACCGTGCCGGGCCTCTATCTATAATCTATCTAATAAAGGAGTGACGTGCAAATTGACTGTCACCCCAACGCACGTAGCTTCGTGAGGAAACCAGGTCGGAACTAGGTTTCCCAGCTGCCATGGATGATCACGGTGGGACGGCAGTGCCCTCTCCTCCCTTCTTGGCCCCCCCCCCCCCCGTCACCCCTTCTGGGGCCAGAAGCCCACACCAGGGCTGGTCGGGCGGTTCCCCTGGGCTCTGAGGGGGAAGCCCCCTGGGCGGGCGCTGGATCCACCATCTCCGCCTCCACCACCGCGGGTCTGTCTGTGCCCACACTCTTCCTGTCAGGACGCAATCATGGGGTTCCCCCACCCCCATCAGGATGACGCGTCTCCACCTGACTGGATCTGCAAAGACTCTCTTCCAATTAAAGACCACCCTGTGTGGTTCCGGATGGGTGGGAGCTTCTGAGGGAAGTCAGAACTAGAGAAATAAAGCCAGAAAAATAAAAAATGAAAACAAGGAAGAAATGATAGAAAGCAGAAGGTAATGAAGTGGAAGCTGAGGAAACTGAAGACAAAGCAAGGCTGACTGAAGAGAGGAAGGAACAGACAGAAAGACAGACAGACGTCTGGGAAGGCCGCGGACGGAGTGAAGGAGAGGCGTGCTGCCCTGAGCGGGTGCGGGGAGCGGCGAGGGGGAGTTCCCAGCTGCCCACGGGGTGCCCCTGGCTTCGGCTCTTCTCATCGGGGTCGGCTCAGAAGACACTGCCTCCAGGAGGCCCTCCGTGACTGCTCCTCCACGAGGGAGGTCTGGAGCCTCCCCTTGCTCGCTCGCTCGCACAGCCTCCACCTGTCCTCTCGCGTGCTCACCCCGACCTGCTGGGCCCGGCCACGTCTGTCTGTCCTGTGAGATCGCGGCCCCTCTGGCCGCCTCGGAGGGGGTGTGCGGAGGTGCCCAGTGAGGGCGGAGCTGCTCCCTCACCGCCCTGGACGTCCGTGTGTCCTCTCCAGCCTCGGTTCCCCCCTCGGCCGGGCCTGCCTTGCTCTCTGAGACCCACAGGGTTGGGGCTGGTGACCCGGGCCCTGGTGGCGCGGCACCTCCTCCCAGGAGGCTCCCGTGGGTGGGGCCTCCTCTGGGCCGAGGCGAAGGGAAGGCCTTGGAAACCGGGGTGGGGGCAGGCTCGGCCCGGTGGGCAGGTGGGCAGGGGGGCGGGGGCAGGTCCCTCCTCCCAGGTCAGGCGCCGGGTGGGGAGGGGAGGGGAGGGCACCTCCCGCCAGTGTTCCCTTCCTGGCCGCGAGTCGGTGCCCCTCGGGCAGGAAGAGCCAGGTCAGCAGGAGACGGGACCGTCACTGAGGTCCGGGCAGAGCTGGCTGGACCGGCAGGGACAGCCCCTGGGCCGTGTGCCCGGTCCGGAGGCCGATGCCGGCTTGGAGCTTTCCGGAAGCTGTTGGGAAGGCCCCGCCGGCCATCCGGCCCGGACAGCTCACCGGTGGGCACGGAGACAGGAAGGGGCCCGAGAACCGGCTTTCCTGGAACTGGGGTCCGGGAGGCGATGCCCCACGAACGGGCCACCGCCGCCTCACATGCCGGCCTCCCGTGTCCGCCTGAGCGCCCGCGGGCACACAGCGCCTTGGTCCAGGATGGCGGGCTTCTGGGGCTGCGGGAAGGTCTGGGTCTGCAGCCGGACCCGGACCTCCTGTCCCCCCGCCCCCGCCCCCCGCCCCCGTCTGAGGGCCCCTGCGTTTCCAGGCGGCCCCTCTGCCAGCTCCACGCTGCCCACAAGCCGCCTCCTGGGTTTCGCCAGCTGCTGGCAGGCCGCTCCCTGTGGTCACAGCGACTTCAGCCACGACCCCCCCAGGGGCTGTCTGTCCGCTGACCCCCCAGGGGCTGTCCGTCCGCTGACCCCCCAGGGGCTGTCCGTCCGCTGACCCCCCAGGGGCTGTCCGTCCGCTGACCCCCCAGGGGCTGTCCGTCCGCTGACCCCCCAGGGGCTGTCCGTCCGATGACCCCCCAGGGGCTGTCCGTCCGCTGACCCCCCAGGGGCTGTCCGTCCCACTGACCCCCCAGGGGCTGTCCGTCCGCTGACCCCCCAGGGGCTGTCCGTCCGCTGACCCCCCAGGGGCTGTCCGTCCGCTGACCCCCCAGGGGCTGTCTGTCCCGCTGACCCCCCAGGGCCTGTCCGTCCCCACGGCCCCCGATGGGCACCCTGGTGGGGGTGGCGTGAGGCTGAGGCTGGGTCGGGCCCTCTCGCTATGGGTGTCTCCCTGCCCCGTGGGCCTGGGATGCCGCTCGCGCTGACACCGGTGGCTGAGGGTGTCTGTGGTTGGATGTTCCCACGCTGCAGGAACGGGGCTCCGCCCTCTGCCTCGGTTCGTCTTCTCTCCTTCCTTTGTCCATGCCCATTCATTCCCGCCTCACTCGTTCACCCAGCGCCTGTGGCTCCCCTCTGTGTGTGGGGGGGCGGGGGGTCCACGGTCGTGCTGAGGCTCCCACAGGAAGGCACGGGGATGCTCTGTGGGTGGTGGGAAGGGTGATCTGGGAGGTGACATGGAAACGGGCCTTGAAGCGTGTATAGGAGTTCGCCAGGGACAGCCTGGGGGTGGGGTGGGGAGGAGGATGCCCGGTCTCCCCACTCTGCTGGCTCCTGCAAGCGGACGGCTGGTGATGTGGCCCCGACCCCGGCCCCCCTCCCTCTTCCCAGCCCCCCCTGGCCCCCCCTCCCCGTGCCCCCAGCTCCGTGGCTCCTGCGAGCGGACGGCTGGTGACGTGGCCCCAGCCCCCCCTCCCGTGCCCCCAGCTCCGTGGCTCCTGCGAGCGGACGGCTGGTGACGTGGCCCCGGCCCCCCCTCCCCGTGCCCCCACAGGAAGAGAACAGACAGATTCTGGCTCAGAAGTCGGCCGCCCAGTCGGACGCGCACGATGAGGAGGCCTCGCCGACGCTGCCGAACCCGGCGGTGAAGGCCCGCTGCCGGCGGGGGGGCGTGAGCGCCGAGGTGTACACCGAGGAGGACGCCGCGTCCTACGTGCGGAAGGTGGGTGCGGCCCGGCGGGCCACCGCCCGCCTGGGCTGGAATGCCCCTCCGAGGGGTCCGGGTGCGCCCGCGGACGCTCCAACCACAGCCGCTCCGGCCTGGGTACTCGCTTTTTTTAAACTTGACTTGAGAGGGAGAGAGGTATCGATTGCTGAGTGCTGTCCCTGCTCACTGTGGGTGCTGCGTGTGTCCTGACGGGTGAGCCCACTGCCCTGCTGTGTCTGTGGACGCTCTCACCCCCGAGTGACCAGCCAGGGCTCCGTCCTCCCTGCACGCCCCCTCAGCCCTCACCCCTCACCCCAACCCAGCCTGAGCGCTTTCCTGGTGAGAGCACGAGAACCAGTGACACGTGCTTAATGTCCGCAGGCCCCCTCACTTCTGGGGGCCCCTCCCTAGACCCCGGCACCTACTCAGGACCCCAGGAGGACCGGCCGGCAAGGTCACCGGAGCAAGGAGGGCGCAGTCCAGGGGGCCGAGGGCCGTGCGCGCTTCTGGCATCTTCTACGAGGCTCCGAGCCTGGGCCGTCCCCCGAGACCCAGACAGCGCTGCAGCCACCTGGGGCCTCGTTTCTCTTCTTCCTTTTCTGTTTCTCATATTTTATTGGTTTTTACAGAGAGGAAGGGAGAGGGAAAGTCAGAAACATCGACGAGAGAGAAACATGGACCAGCTGCCTGCTGCACACCCCCCACTGGGGATGTGTCCGCAACCAAGGTCCATGCCCTTGACCGGAATCGAACCCGGGACCCTTCCGTCCGCAGGCTGACGCTCTATCCACTGAGCCAAACCGGTTTCGGCCTTTTTTAAAATTTTATTTCTTAAATTAAAAGCACGTGGCGCACCTGACATGGCTGGAACCCGCGAGGCTGAGTCGGGGGTGGCGGGAGCCGTGCCCGTATCTCGGTCAGGCAGGTGCCGGGTGCCCAGGCCTGACCGCTCCTCCCCCACAGGTCATCCCCAAGGACTACAAGACCATGACGGCGCTGGCCAAGGCCATCTCCAGGAACGTGCTGTTCGCCCACCTGGACGACAACGAGAGGAGGTACGGATGGGGCAGGCACACTGAGGCCCTCCTGGCCGCGCGGGGCACACGGACGCCCTCCTGGCCGCGCTCGGGAACGCGCTGTGGGCACACCGAGGCCCCTCCTGGCCGCGCGCTCGGGAACGTGCTGTGGGCAGACCGAGGCCCCTCCTGGAACGTGCTGTGGGCACACCGAGGCCCTCCTGGCCGCGCGCTCGGGAACGCGCTGTAGGCACACCGAGGCACTCCTGGCCGCGCGCTCGGGCTGAGGGTCTTGGCGACACCGTCCCGAGGCACACGGCCCCGCGGTAGCCGCGTCCGGAACAGGCAGCCTCCTGCTCGCTGGCTCGGCACCTGAGGCCCTCACCTCCCCTTGTCCAGCGCCTCCGTGTGAGGTGCTCCGTGCTGCCCGAGCTTGCTGCCCGCGGGGCCTGGGCTGGAGTGCCCCTCCGAGGGGTCCGGGTGACAGTCACGTGGTTCAGAGAGCCGGGGTCCCCTTCCCCGGCACGGAGGACTGTGTGGTGTGAGGTTGGGGTCTGGGTGCGGGGCGGACCCGGGTTCAGGCCGGCCCTGAGTGCAGGCACAGGGGTGGGGGCGTCGGAGGGGGCAGAGCAGCCGTGGGACTCAGCAGGGAGCCCCCCCACCCCCCGCCGCCGCCTGGTGTCCACGGGACTAACTCTGGGCTTCTGCCTCCGGGGGGGGTGGGGGGTGGGGGGCAGCACCTGTCTGTGCTCGGCCCTGAGCCGGTGTTCGCTGGAGTTCGCGGCCGCTGTGTCCTCGCTCCCCAGGCGACGAAGCGTCTGCGTCGACCTGAATGTCCACGTCTCTAAATCGCCGTGTCCGATGCGTTCCCGGCCGGGGTGAGGGGCCGGCAGACACGCCCACCCTCCAGCTGAGGCACCTGCTCCGGTGGCCAGAGGCCGGCTGCTGGGAAGGCGCTCGCTCTGCAGCCCACCCCGGCTCCCCGCGGAGCCCACAGCACCCCCCGCCCCGGCCCGGGCAGCTGTGCTTCAGGCAAATCCTCTGCCCTCCAGGCCCCCAGCCCTGGCACGGCTGGTCAGTGAGCACGTAGTTCAGGGCCAGCCTGGCCCGAGTGCCAGCTGCTGCAGATCGCGCCTCCGGGCACCCGGGCTGTGCGTGTCTAGGAAGGCCTGTGCTGGGGCCCTGGGCCCGGGGCCCCCGTTTCCAGGTCCTCAGCTTCCGGGGGAGCGCCGGGTGGACAGAAGCGGAGCAGATAGCTAGGTGAGCTTTCGCTCTCTGTGGCTGGGGCTGGAGCGCGGAGGCCTCCGGGGAGGGCTGGGTCAGCGGGGACGCTGGGCAGTCACTCGCAGGTCAGTGGCCAAACAGCCCCACAGGCGGCCGGGTGCTCGGGGCCCGGAGACATGTGGAGAGTCCAGGCGGCCCGAGGGCCCGTCAGGCCTGGAGGAGGGAGACTGGAGCCCCTCCGGCTGCCAGCCCGGCCCTGGAGACAGAGCAGCTGCCCTGAGCGCTGAGAGGGACAACTGGAGGCTCTGAGTGGGGTGGGTGGTCCCGGCAGAGCCCTGTGCGCCGGGCCCTCTGCTGGGCCCGTTCCCGGCCGCCAGGGGGGCGGGCGGGCGGGTGGGGGCACCCACTGTGGGCGGCCCTCCTGGCAGCGGCTTTGTCTCTGCCCGCTGATGGAAACAGGCCCCTGGCTGAGCTGGGGGGGGGGGCAGGGGCACAGCTGTCTCCTGTTATCTGTCTTCCTCCATCGCTCGACCTCCAGCTGTTTTCCCACAGACTGGCCCCGGGCCCAGGTGATGGGGAAAACAGCCACCGCCCTGTTCACAGGCCGCCCAGCCCGAGGGGAGGGCCGCCTCTGTCTGCTCCCCGTGCTCCTGCTCTGCACCCCCTCCCCTTCTCCTCCTCCCCCCTCTGCCCCCAGATCACAGGCCGCCCAGCCGAGGGTGTCTGCTCCCCGTGCTCCTGCTCCCCCCTCCCTGGGATGCGCTTCCCTCAGGCCTCGGAAGACAAACGGGCCGCATCCGAAGAGACACCTAATGGCTTGAACACGCGAAGAATTTGATTTTCCTTTGGCCAAAGCCGAACCCCCTCCCGGCAGAGGCTGCCAGGCTAGCAGGCCGGGGCCACGCGAGCCCAGCGGGTCCGGGCACCGTGTTCCCGAGAGGCTGGGATCGGGGCCCGCGGCCACGTCACATGCTGTGTCCGGGCCCGTCCCGGCGAGTGGGGCAGCTCGCGATGTCCACGGGGATCGGCCGGTGAGCCCAGAGCTGGGGCGGGGGAGCCGGGGTTAGGATGAGGCTGGGCTGACCTGCCCCCCTCCCCCCCCAGACGATGCCTGTCCAGCTCCTCATTGTGCCAGGGAAAGGCCACGCTTTTACTTTTTAAAGACATTTTTATTGGTCTCAGAGAGAGAAACATCAGTGATGAGAGAATCACGGATCGGCTGCCTCCCCCATCCGGGCGTTTATTTTGGTGTGAGGACGTGTAAACCGGCTTCCCTCTCTCCTGAACAGCGAGTCCCACCAACGCGCCTCACTAAACGGGCCGATCTCTTTGCCTGCTGATCAGAACATCTCTGAAAAACCAAGTTCCCACCCTCACCGGTGTGGCTCAGTGGATAGAGCATCGGCCTGTGGACTAGAGTCCCGGGTTTGATTCCCAGGTTGTGGGCTCGATCCCCAGTAGGGGGCGTGCAGGAGGCAGCTGGTCCATGATGCCCTCTCATCACTGATGCTTCTATCTCTATCTCCCTCTCCTTTCCTCTCTGAAATCAATGAAGACGTATTTTAAAATGAATAAGTAAAAATAACCTGGTCTGTCTGCCTGGGTCAGCCTGCTCCAGGGCCTGTGCTGTGCGTGTCTGCCCCCCGTGCTCCTGCCCCCCCAGGCCGGCAGGGGGGCCAGCAGGGCTGTGTGCTCGGAAGGAGGACGAGCTGAGACCCGGTGAGGGGCGATGGCCCTTCTCAGGGGCCCGGGGGTGGGGGGGCGGGAATGCTGCATTTCTGAGGAGGTGGGCCAGGACTCAGCAGGTGCTGGGTGGAGGTGGGCCAGGACAAGGGGGTGCAGGAAGGCACCTCAGGTTTCTGTCGTGGGTGCCATGGGACGGGGGAGGGGAAGGTGGGGGGGGAGTCCAGATTGGACTTGCTGAGGTGGGGGACGACCCGGGGGTGTATGTGTGAGTGTGTGCACGTGCGTATATGTGTGAGTGTGTGTATGTGTGAGTATGCATGTGTGTGCATGCATGTGAGTGTGTATGTGTGTACATGTTGAGTATGCATGTGTGTGCGTGTGCGTGCATGTGCGTATGTGTGAGAGAGTGT
>OY882862.1:97024711-97064711 GCA_963693515.1 Pipistrellus nathusii
CGGGAAGAGCACAGGCGACAGGAGCCCGGGGCTCCCGCCTCCCGCCCACGGGCTGGAGCGCTGGCTGCGGTCCAGCTGCCGGATCTCATGATCTCTCCGTGGGCCGCGGCGTTTAAAATAAGCAAGGTGCCGTTACCACAGACATTCCATCGCGGGAGGTGACGGGCGGGGGGCGGGGGGTGGGGGGGCGCTGGCAGCCAGGGCTGGAGCGGCTCCAGGATCTCCCGTCCTCCACCCCAGACACCGGGCTGGCCGCACGGAGGCCTGAGCCCGGTCAGCCTGCCCTCTGGGGACGGGGCGGCTCAGTGACCCCTCGGCCGGGTTCCCCAGATGCCGCCTCCATCGGCCTTCTCACTGCTCACCTGCAGAGCGGCCCCTCGGGGTCCAGACTCAGGCAGAGGGGGCAGGGGGCCGACTCCGGCTTCCTACACGCGCGTGTGGGGACCACGGAGCCTGACGGGGGTGACGGGGAGGAATTCCGAGGCTCTGGGGGAGGTGAGGGCAGGATCAGGGGGAGAGATGATGGGGACGTGGTCCAGCCCGTGTTGTAGTGAGAGCGGGGCCCAGGGAGTGGACGAGCCGGCCTCCATGTCCAGCCGGCCGTGGGGGCCGTGCTGACCCCGCCTGAGCTGCAGGTGGGGCTGCAGTGCATGGGCCCTCTCGGGCCCTCGTACAGCCTGGCTTCGCTGCTGCAGTGCCCCCTGGGCATCATGGCCCGGTGTGACCTCAGGCAGCGGGTCCCCCTTCGGGAACGGGGCTTTTGAAGAGTCTCGGAGAGAGGCCTGGGGGGACCCCCCCGCCCCCCCCCGCCCCCCCCCGCCCCGACCTCCGCTGACCCTGAGCGCGGGGGCCACCCACATGCGGCTCCCGAGCCCTCGGAGCCGAGGCCGTGATGAGCTTTCCAGCTCCGAGTGAGCCGGCTCCTCAGAGCCCGTCCCTGGTCCCTGCTCGGCGGCTGGGAAAGCCATCGGCCGCTCTGGGGTCTCCTGACCGCCCGGCCGGCCAAGGAGGCCGCGTGAGGGCGGACGGCTGCCCAGGAGGGTGGCCCTTCCTCCCGTCTGCTGCCGGCGGCGTGTGTGTGTGTGTGTGTGTGTGTATGCGTGTACTATGTGTGCATGTGTCTCTGTGTGTATGTACTGTGTGTGTCTATGTGTGTGTGGTGTGGTGTGTGTGTGTGTCTTTGTGTGTGTGGTGTGTGTGTGTGTGTGTGTCTGTGTGTGTGTGTGAGTGTGTTTGTGTGTGAGTGTGTGTGTGTGTGTGTGTGTCTCTGTGTGTGTGGTGTGGTGTGTGTGTGTGTGTCTGTGTGTGTGTGTGAGTGTGTTTGTGTGTGAGTGTGTGTGTGTGTCTCTGTGTGTCTCTGTGTGTGTGGTGTGGTGTGTGTGTGTGTGTCTCTGTGTGTGTGGTGTGGTGTGTGTGTGTGTGTCTCTGTGTGTGTGTGTGTGTGTGTGTGTGAGTGTGTGTGTGTGTCTCTGTGTGTGTGGTGTGGTGTGTGTGTGTGTGTGTGTCTGTGTGTGTGAGTGTGTGTGTGAGTGTGTGTGTGTCTCTGTGTGTGTGTGTGGTGTGGTGTGTGTGTGTGTCTCTGTGTGTGTGTGTGAGTGTGTTTGTGTGTGAGTGTGTGTGTGTCTCTGTGTGTCTCTGTGTGTGTGGTGTGGTGTGTGTGTGTGTGTCTCTGTGTGTGTGTGAGTGTGTGTGTGTGTGAGTGTGTGTGTGTGTCTCTGTGTGTGTGTGTGTTTGAGTGTGTGCAGGAGGCTGGCCCAGGTTGCTCTCCGTGTTTGATGGGTGGACACCCTGTTTGGTGGTCACCGTTGAGCCGGACACTGTGAGGGAACCCTGTCTCGTGTCTGCACAACTGTCAGCCTGTGTTTGTCCCACCCGCTCGGTTAAACTGCTGCTTTGGTGAAAATGCTCAGAGGAACGTATAAGCCTGGGCCCACGGCACAGGCTGTCTGTGCTGGTTCCTTAAAGTGTTTTTACTCCATTGAGGTCCCAGAGGAAGGGAGGGGAGCGAGAGGGCGCTGCACCAGCGGGGCCTCCGGGCAGGGCACGAGGGGCTGGCCTCCTCCTTTCCTGACCGGACGACCTTCCCTCAAGGGAGACGGCCCCCGTGCGGTGCGGCGCCGGCCGGGCTGCGGTCTCACTCGCTGTGTCTTCTTTCCAGCGACATATTCGACGCCATGTTCCCCGTCACGCACATCGCCGGCGAGACGGTCATCCAGCAAGGTAGGCTCCGCCCATGATCCTTATTGTTCGGCTTATTTTAAAACACGTGCTTACTGGTTTCAGAGAGGGAGAGGGAAACATCGAGGATGGGAGGGGATCACGGGTCGGCTGCCTCCTGCTTGCCCCACGCTGGCCCGGAGCCCGCACCCGGGCCTGTGCCCTGCCGGGGAACGGCTCCCGAGGGTCATCGATGCAAAGTCTGTGTGTCTTCGAGGACAGTCACCGACGGAACAGCAATTCCCCGAACGGTGACCTTACTGTCGAGTCCGGGACCTGAGCCCTGGGGCCACGCCGGCTGGGGGGTCGGTGAGGGCCCCTCAGGCCCTGGGGACGGGGCGGGGAGGTGTCGGCTGGCCGATGGAGGGAGTTCTAGGGAGCATGCACAGCGATTCGCCGTGTGGCACCCTGACACACAGAACACTCTTATTTAAATGCTTTTTCGTTAATCCTCCCCCGAGGGTGTTCCCATCGACTTTGAGAGAGTGGAAGGGAGAAGGGACGAAGAGAGAAACATCAATGTGAGGAGAGAATCAGCCGATAGGCTGCCTCCTGCATGAGCCCTGACCAGGGCCTGGCCGGGGAGGAGCCTGCAACCGAGGAATCGAACCCGGGACTGACACTCTCTCCATTGAGCCACACTGGCCAGGGCTATTTAAATACGTCTCAAAAGGAGACGAGACCCGGACACCCCGGCCGGTGTAGGCGGCAGCGCACAGAGAAGCTACGAGACGAACAGGCCCAGCTGTGTGCTCGGCGTGAAACACTGTGTCTCCTGTTTCAGGGGACGAAGGCGATAACTTCTACGTCATTGACCAGGGGGAAGTGGATGTAAGTACCTCCGGGCGGATCGGGGAATGCGCCTCGGGCCGCGTCCCGTTTGGTGTGGCGCCGGTCACCGGTGCTGAGGCCGGGAAGGCCTGCCTGTGCGGTAGACGTTCGTCCGAAAGGAGCCGTTGCGTTTAACGGCTGGTGGGACGCGTGGAGGCGCCGTCTGGCACAGGCGCCTGCTGGCGGCTCCCGTGGGCAGCGCGTCCGCAGCCCGTCGGTGGCCGCGAGGTTGGGTGCGATGGGTGTTATGGCGCCGTCTGTCTCCCAGAATGTGTTTCTCCTGCTTTTTACTGTTGATTTGCTCCCACCTGTCTCGGGGGTTGGACCCACACTTACACAGCGGCTAGCCTTCGATCATGGTTGGGCCGGCCCCTGCCCCATGGCTCTGGGCGTCCCACACTCGCCACACCCACAGTGCGCCCGGCAACAGCCCTCCAACGGGACCCCCGGCGTGGCCTCTCGGCTCCTGCCACCCCTCGCCCGGGGCCTGTGCTGGGACCCCACCCTCAACGGCCCGTCAGCTCCCGCTTCCCTCACACACCACCTGGTGTCCACACTGCAGGCGCCCCTCGGCGTGGCCTCCACGGTCCCCGCCGCCCTGTGTGGGAGGTTCCTGGTGTGCCCTTCGGCGTGACCACGTGGGCTCGGATGCCCGGCAGTTCGGGGTCCGTGACCAGGTGCACATTCAGGGTGTGTTTGCCAGGCCCTGCAGCCGCCGCGTCCCAGGCTGGTCCCCCAGACCTCAGACACCAGCCCTGGGGACGGGACACCTCATGGCCTCCGCCCACCCCCTCCTTCGCAGACCGCAGTCCCCGAGGTGGCCCTGCTGCCCGGGGATGCCGCCGGCCGGGGCTCGGCCTCCGGCTCAGCCGCGCTATTCTGGGGGACGGGACTCATTATCTCCCCGGAGCCCGTCTGTGTCCGCGCGGCCCGTTCTGGGAACCGGGCAGCGGCCCTCGCTTCCGGAGGAGGTGGCAGAGGAAATGAGTCACCGTGGAGATCTCGGCGAGGTCACGCGTGTGGTCTGAGGGCCGAGGCGGGAGCCGGGATCTCTGCCTGCCGTGTGCAGGCCCCGGGCCGGGCCGGCCTTCCCGTCTGGGTGGGGGTGGCTTCTCTCTCCCCCCGAAGAGGGACACCGAGGCAGGAGCCGAGGGCCCGGAGGAAGCTGGAGGCGGGAGGCCCGGCTGCCAGCCCACAGAGCCCACTCCCGCTGGCTTCTGGGTTAAAAAAAACTCCAGCCCAGGAAACGGGGAAGACAGGCGCGGGTGCGGCCGGGCCCGGCTGGGCAGCGTCCTTGGGGTGGACGCTGGACGGTCTGCCTCAGAGCCGCCGGGCAGGGGCGGGTGGGCCCTGGGGGTGTTTGGGCTCCTTCCTGGTTCAGATCCGGCTCCCCCTCCGCCCTCGCCATCCCCGGAGTTCTCTGCCATTTCTTTCTTTATTATTATTATTATTTTTTAAAATATATTTTATTGTTTTTTTACAGAGAGGAAGGGAGAGAGGTAGAGAGTTAGAAACATTGATGAGAGAGAAACATCGACCAGCTGCCTCCTGCACACCCCCCACTGGGGATGTGCCCGCAACCAAGGCATATGCCCTTGACCTTTCAGTCCGCAGGCCGACGCTCCATCCACTGAGCCAACCCGGTTTCGGCTTTTTCTTTAAAAAAAGAAAGAAATTATTTTCATTGATTTCAGAGGGGAAGGGAGAGGGAGAGAGAGAAACATCCATGATGAGAGAATCATCCATCGGCTGCCTCCTGCATGCTCCACACTGGGGATCGAGCCTGCAACCCTGCACCTGTGCCCTGATCGGGAATCGAACCCTGACCTCCTGGTTCGTAGGTCAATGCTCAACCACAGAGCCATGCTGGCCGGGCTGTTTCTTTCGGGGAGCCTGAGGGCCCAGCGTCGGGGTCTCCGGAGCTGTTCCCGGTCCTGGGGCAGACGGCGGGTCAGGTACCCCGAGCGGGGGCCCGAGGCTCAAGCCTGTTACCTCTGCTGGCACCCAAGCCTCCGTGTCCCGTTAGTTCACCCGGAGAATCGGCCGAATGAGGCCATGCCTGGCGCGGGGCATGGGGCTGGGTGGGCTGGACTGTCTGGTCTTCTGGCCACCCCTGCCCCCGTCCTGCTCGGTGGACCCCACACCTGTCTGTGGAGCAGAGGGGGACCCCGAATCTGCACGGGTGCCCCTGCTGCCCAAAGCCCCCCGAGGACCCAGCCTGGCACCCTGAGCACCCCTCCTGCGGGCGGGCGCTGCCCTCTGACTGGCGGTGCCTGAGGGGTCGGCCAGGTGACCAAACGCCACAAACACCAGGTTTGGCTGGAACCGTGGTTTTCCGGAGACGGTGGAAGTGCCTGCCTCGGCCTGTGTGTGGCCAGAGCTATAATCCGCCTTCTAAGTATAAAATCACCTTCCGACCGGTTTTATTCCTGGAACGCGGTGTCGCACCCACAAGGGCCCCGGCCCTGGCCCCGTGGGCTCGGAATGCCAGTTCCTCCCGGTCTCTGTGTGGGGCTCATGTGCCCCCTCCCCCCTCCCCTGCCCCGTCCCCCCAGATCCCTCCCCCCACATCCCCCCAGGTTCCCTTGGCTTCACCGAGGGCTGGAGGGAGAGCCTTCGGCCTCGGGGTGGGCGAGCCTCCGCAGTGCTGCGGGACCGGCGCCGGACATGGCGTCTGCTCTCGGGTCACAGCGTCTGCTCGTGTCCCTCGGCGTTGGCCTGAGCCGTTCTGTGTTCTCGTGAGTGAGCGTGAATCTGCTGTGTTGAGGATTTAAAAAACGTATTTTATTGGTTTCAGAGAGGAAGGGAGAGGGAGAGAGAAACACTCATGAGGAGAGAGAATCATTGATCAGCCCCCTCCTGCTCGCCCCCCTGGGGATGAAGCTGCACCCCGGGCCTGTGCCCTGACCGGGAATCGAACCCTGGCCTCCCGGTTCCTAGGTCGATGCTCCACCCCTGAGCCCCGCCAGCCAGGCTGCGTTGATTTTAGGTGCACAGTTCAGGGCCATGGAGGGGTCTGGGTTACCGTGGCAGAAGCAGTGTCAATGGGTCCCCGGGGAGCAGGTGGCGTGGCTGGGGCCTCAGGGGACGCGGGGAAGGCGACCTCCTGGACCAGGTACCCCCGCACCTGACGGACTCCCCCCCCTCCTGGTGCCGGGAGCCTGGGAGGCGGGGGAGGCAGCCAGGAGCCTTTGTCAGCACTGAGAAGGCACTCGCAGGCCCGCTGCCCGCGGGCGACCTTCACCCCGGCGTGGCGACGGCAGGAGCGGGGGTGCCCGGGTCTGCTAGGCCATGTGGCAGCTCAGGTGACTGGCGTCTCGTGCCCAGTCCCCAGACGTCTGTCCAGCTGGTTTCCTTTCTGTGGGGCCGGCTGGGGGCAGGCGATGGAGCGAGACAGCGGGGCCTCCCCACTCCTGGCCCAGCTTCTGGCACTTTCCCCAGTTCTCATTGCCCAGCTACCTGTCCAGCTGGGCACAACCAGGCGGACAATGCCAGGCGGACAATACCAGGTGGGCACGGCCAGGTGGGCACGGCCAGGTGGGCATGGCCAGGTGGACAATGCCAGGTGGGCACAGCCTGGTGGACAATGCCAGGTGGGCACGGCCAGGTGGGCATGGCCAGGTGGGCATGACCAGGTGGCATGGCAGGCACGGTCTGGTGGGCACAGCCAGGTGGGCACGGGCAGGTGGGTACAGCAAGCACTGACTGGGCACGGCCAGGTGAGTGATGCCCTCAGCCTGTGCTGACGGACCCGGCACTGCCCATGGCGGCCTCGGGGGTTCACAGAGGAGGTGTGTGCCTTCCCTCAGCATTGTCTTCGCCTCCAGCCCCTGAGGTGTCCGACCTGAGCCTCCGTCAGCACCGCCTGCTCCAGACCGGCCGCTGTGCCCTGTCCCTGCATCCGCCGTCCACAGGTGCCACTGGTCCGGGCGGCTCTTAGTGACTTGATCGGGGCCTGCTCCTCGCTGCCCCTGCAGGCTGCCGAGGGCTCTGCACCCAGCACCAAGCCCAGATGCCAAGCTCTCCCGCCCTGGGCCTCTCCCCACGTGCTACGGCTGCATCAGGCCCGTGTCCTGGCCTCTGCTCGGACCCTCTCTCCACGGTCTGAGCGTGACCTGTGATGAGTGTGTGTGTGTGTGTGTGTGTGTGTGTGTGTGTGTGTGTGTGGGTGCCCTCAGCCCGGCTCTGGCCTCACCGCCTCCTGCTGGCCCAAGCGCGCGGGCTCGGGGGCCTCAGCAGCTCGGCTGCCGCGTGCCGCGTGCCGCGTGGACAGTGAACGGACGGAAGGACCGGACGGCTGGGTGGGAGCTCCGGGTCCGACCAGAGAAGCCACGGTCGTGGTGATTGCGTCCGTGTGGCCCGGGGCCTCCCACCACGTTCTTTTAAGAGAAGAAAACAAGGACAGAACGAAACAAAGCGAGAGGCAGCCCGTGCGTGCCAGCTGGGCTGGGCGGCCCCCGGGGACAGAGGCCTCTGTCCCGGAGAGACGGCCTTTGTGCTGGGCCGGGCCGGCCCACAATGCCGGCCTCTGACTCCTCTCGGCCTGCAGCCTGGGCGCTGGGGTCCACCGGGCCCGTCCCTGTCCCGTGGGAAAGTTGGGGTGCAGCCATCAGGGCGGCTCTGCTGCCACACCCCTGCCCCTGGTCCCTGTGCTGTGACCCAGAGCGACGGGACGTCCGGCGTGTGGTCACAGCCCAAACCGGAACTGCCGTCCCCTGGCTGTCCCCGCGCGTGGCCCGCCCACCGACACGGAGGCAGCGGGGACTCGCTGCTCCACCCCTTCCCGCTCGTGGGTCCTCGCGGACTGTCCCTGGCAGGGGCCCGGGAGACCCCGCACCGCGGCCTGAGCGGTGGAAAGAGGAGCTGCTCACCGGGTTCATGGGCGTTGATGTTTGTGGGTGCAGCTCCGCGGTCGGGGTTCCAGAAGAGCAGGGTCGGGAAGACCAGCTGAGGGCCGAGGGGACAGCGCCGGGCTGTGTGCCCCCCGCTCCGGGCTCTTGGAAAGGACCGGACAGGCCTGTCCACACTGCCTCCGGGAGGACGGGTGGTGTGTGCGGCTCCCTCGGGCCTGGCCTGGGGGCCGGCGTTTCTCCTTCCCGTGACCCGGCTCCCGCTGGGCAGAGGGCACGTGGGGCTGAGGTGGCCAGCAGCGGGCCGGGTCCGGGCGGAGGGGAAGGCTCGGGGCAGGCCCTGGGACGGACGGACGCTGACGCCGCAGGAAGCTCTGCCTCGAGCTTCCCTGGAAACTCCCGGCCGGCGGCCCCTGTCCGGCCCCGGGCGGGCGGTCAGCAGCCCCTGTCCGGGCCCCGGGCGGGCGGTCAGCGGCCCCTGTCCCTGTCCGGCCCCGGGCGGGCGGTCAGCGGCCCCTGTCCGGGCCTCGGGCGGGTGGTCGGTGGTCCCTGTCCGGGCCTCGGGCGGGCGGTCAGCGGCCCCTGTCCCTGTCCGGCCCCGGGCGGGTGGTCAGCGGCCCCTGTCCGGGCCTGGGCAGGCAGTCGGCTGTCCCTGTCCCTGTCCGGGCCTCGGGTGGGCGGTCGGCGGCCCCTGTCCCGGCCTCGGGCGGTCAGCAGCCCCTGTCCGGGCCTCGGGCGGGCGGTCAGCGGCCCCTGTCCCTGTCCGGCCCCGGGCGAGCGTTCAGCGGCCCCTGTCTGGGCCTCGGGCGGGCGGTCGGTGGTCCCTGTCCGGGCCTCGGGCAGGCAGTCGGCTGTCCCTGTCCCTGTCCGGGCCTCGGGCGGGCGGTCGGCGGTCCCTGTCCCGGCCTCGGGCGGTCAGCGGTCCCTGTCCCTGTCCCGGCCTCGGGCGGGCGGTCAGCGGTCCCTGTCCCTGTCCCGGCCTCGGGTGGCGGAGGCATCGCCCGCGTCCTCCTCGCTGGCGGCTCTGGCACCACCTCTCCCCGCGATAAGGACACGTTGGTTCCAATGAGAACGGCCTCCATGACTCACTCTCCCCGGCCGCGCCCACTCCCAATGGGGCCATTCTTCGTGCCCATTGACCAGAGGGAGAACAAAGCCGCTCTGCCCGTGGCCGTGGCGCTCTGCCCGTGGCCGTGGCGCTCTGCCCGTGGCCGTGGCGCTCTGTCCGTGGCCGTGGCGCTCTGTCCTTGGCCGTGGTGCTCTATCCGTGTCCGTGGTGCTCTGCCGGCCACAGTCCACGCTGTGCTCGGGGATGCGGGCCGGGTGGGGCACGGGGTCGGGGCACGGCGGGAACGCGGGCAGCCGCACCCGTGCTGACAGGGGATCTGCCTGGCTGGCCATTGACGGGAGGACAGCGGCCGGGAGAACAGCGGGGAGGACAGGGTTGGGGGGATGGGCACCCTGGCCAGGTCTGGGGGGTGGGCAGGGCTGGGGGGCCGGGCAGGGCTGGGGGGTCGGGCAGGGTTGGGGAGCACTGTAGCCGGGCCGGGGAGGAGAGCACGCTTTCCACACAGTCAGGGCCTCCCGTGGCGGCCATGTTGCCCTGACCCCATGCCCCGTGACCTTTCTCGTGCCGCCCAGGTGTACGTGAACGGCGAGTGGGTGACCGGCATCAGCGAGGGCGGCAGCTTCGGGGAGCTGGCGCTCATCTACGGCACCCCCCGGGCAGCCACTGTGAAGGCCAAGACCGACCTCAAGCTCTGGGGTATCGACCGCGACAGCTACCGCCGTACCCTCATGGTGAGTGCCGCGGGCCAGGCCGCCCTGAGCCCATCCTCATGGTGAGCGCCGCGGGCCAGGCCGCCCTGAGCCCATCCTCATGGTGAGCGCCGCGGGCCAGGCCGCCCTGAGCCCGTCCTCATGGTGAGTGCCGCGGGCCAGGCCGCCCTGAGCGCGTCCTCATGGTGAGCGGCACCCAGGCCGCCCTGAGCGCGTCCTCATGGTGAGCGGCACCCAGGCCGCCCTGAGCCCCATCCTCATGGTGAGCGGCACCCAGGCCGCCCTGAGCCCACCCTCATGGTGAGCGCCGCGGGCCAGGCCGCCCTGAGCGCGTCCTCATGGTGAGCGCCGCGGGCCAGGCCGCCCTGAGCGCGTCCTCATGGTGAGCGGCACCCAGGCCGCCCTGAGCCTGGGGGAAGGGGGGTTTGCTGGCTTCCAGCGCCCCGTGGGCGGGCCTGCGAGTTGCATCCTCAGCTATTGCCGCATCCTCACGGTGAATGGCCCAGAGCCCAGGGCGTGGGGGCTCGGCTCAGGGTGGGGGCACCGGGGAGCTCCTCGTTCGTGCCCGTGGGAAGGGATGCCAAGTGCCCACCACGGCTGCCCA
Organism: Pipistrellus nathusii; assembly: GCA_963693515.1. NCBI lineage: Eukaryota > Metazoa > Chordata > Mammalia > Chiroptera > Vespertilionidae > Pipistrellus > Pipistrellus nathusii. The sequence goes on from OY882862.1 coordinate 97,034,993, forward strand.
GGATGTCTCCTCTGCCTGCCCCCCAGCCCCTTGCCCCCTGCCCCGCTGCCCACTGCTCCCCTGCCCCCCTGCCCCCCTGCTCCCTGCCCCTGCTCCCCAGCCCCCAGCCCCTGCCCCCTGCCCACTGCTCCCCTGCCCCCTGCCCCCCTGCCCACTGTTCCCCTGCCCCCCTGCCCCCTACCCCCTGCCCACTGCTCCCCTGCCCCCCTGCCCACTGCTCCCCTGCCCCCTGCCCCCCTGCCCACTGTTCCCCTGCCCCTCTACCCACTGCTCCCCTGCTTCCTGCCCCCTACCCCCTGCCCACTGCTCCCCTGCCCACTGCTCCCCTGCTTCCTGCCCCCTGTCCCCTGCCCACTGCTCCCCTGCTTCCTGCCCCCTGTCCCCTGCCCACTGCTCCCCTGCTTCCTGCCCCCTGTCCCCTGCCCACTGCTCCCCTGCTTCCTGCCCCCTGTCCCCTGCCCCCCTGCCCACTGCTCCCTCCTCTGCCCTGAGGCTCCTGCCCAGAGGCAGGCTCTGGGAACAGTCCCGTCGCCTGGAGGCACCTGGCCCGGGTGTGCGAGCCCTGCTCCCCGCCAGCTGCTGAGCCCTTGGCTGTGGGTTCTGAGGCTGGAGCTTATATTTAGGGAAGTTCCCAAACCAGAGAGGCAGCTGGCTCTTCCTCTGAGTTAATTCTGGTCCCTGGGCCCTAAGAATAGCCGGGTGGTGCTGCCGGCAGGAAGAGGACCGAGTGTCCCAGGCGTGTCTCGGGGTGTGTCCAGGGCGTGTCCCCAGGCGTGTCTGCAGGACCTGCAGCTTCGGCCTCAGGCCCTCCGGTGGGGATTTGATGTGGAATAGTGGGTCCCAGCGTTGGCCCAGCGCTGAGCTGGGCAGGAGCCGGGACATGCTGCCGCGGGCATGGGAACGGGCACGGGCACGGGCATGGAACTGGGGAGGGACATCGGTGGGGTCGCCCGGGAGGGGCTGCCTCCCAAAACGTTCGCCCGGTTCTGGGTTCCCTAGAGTGTCCCCTGTCCCCCCCGCCCCCCACACTGTTCCCAGCGGGAGGCCCTGCCCAGCCTCACGGGCGCTTGGCCTCCTGGCTCCTGCCGCGCCCAGCATGGCTCTGTTGACCAATGAGTTGGCCGAACTCTGTCCTAGGGTCATAGCTGGTACCTGGACGCCCCGCTCAGAGCGAGCACATGGCCCGGGTCCCAGCCCAGCCTCACCCACGGTCTCACCACAGAGGAAACTTTCTGAAAACTTCCCATCAGCCTTTGGGGCGGTCTCCTTCCCCGAGGGTTCGGGCGCCCTCCACTGTCACTCTGCGAGGGAGACAGACGGCCTTTGCACTGGCGCCCCGGGCCAACGTGCCTGCATTCCACCGGCGGTGGACCTGCCGGTCCCTGTGAGTTACAAATGGTTCAGAGAAATGCCTTTGTCGTGGCCGGCAGGGACCGGGCGACGGGCTGGGCGGCCAGGCTGGTCTCCCTTCCTCAGTGAGAGAGGCCGAGGGCAGGCATCTGTGGCACAGGACAAGCATGTGGGGGTCGGGCGGCCTGTGCCAGCCCCTCGGGGAGAGAAGCCGTGTCCAGCACAGCGTGGACTCTGCGGTATCGGCTGTTTCAGACTTGGCTCCGCCACTTAGCAGCCACGTGGACGAGAGCAGTGGGGACCCCTCCCTGAGCTCACACCTGGAAAGACCTGAGCAGCTGCCTCCTGGGCAGCTGCTGGCCCGGGAGGACCAGATCAGAGACGGACAGAGGAGGTGGTGCCGGATCACCCTCCTGATGGGGAAACTGAGGCCCAGAAAGGCTGGACGGGTCCAGGAGCGAGGGTCATGGGCAGCCTGGGGTTGAAGTAAGAGTGTGCTGACCCTCCGATAGTCCTTCTTTCCTGTACTCATTAAGGAAAAGTGCAATACCACCACCACCATCATTATCATAACCACGATCACCATCACCATCACCATCACCATCATCACCATCACCATCACCACCACCATCACCACCACCACCATCACCACCATCACCACCATCACCACCACCACCACCACCATCACCACCGTCACCATCACCACCATCATCACCATCACCACCATCACCACCACCACCACCACCATCACCACCATCACCATCACCATCACCACCACCACCATCACCATCACCACCACCACCACCACCACCATCACCACCATCACCATCACCATCACCACCACCATCACCACCGTCACCACCGTCACCATCACCACCATCACCACCATCACCATCACCATCACCACCATCACCACCGTCACCATCACCACCATCACCACCATCACCATCACCATCACCACCATCACCACCACCACCACCACCACCACCATCACCACCATCATCACCATCACCACCACCACCACCACCATCACCATCACCACCACCACCACCACCATCATCACCACCACCACCACCACCACCATCACCATCACCACCATCACCATCACCATCACCACCACCACCACCACCATCACCACCGTCACCATCACCACCATCACCACCACCACCATCACCACCGTCACCATCACCACCATCACCACCATCACCACCATCACCACCATCACCACCATCACCATCACCACCACCACCATCACCACCACCATCATCACCATCACCACCACCACCACCACCATCACCACCATCACCATCACCACCACCACCATCACCACCATCACCATCACCATCACCACCACCACCATCACCATCACCACCGTCACCATCACCACCATCACCACCACCACCACCACCATCACCACCAGCATCACCATTACCACCATCATCACCTCCAACACCACCACCACCATCATTATCATAACCACCACCACCACCATGACCACCATCCCAGCCTTAGGAAACAGCTGAGAGTCTGTCCCTCACGGTCAGTGCGGTGGGTGTTTCTGAGGCTCAGGTCACAGTGCCCCGGCCCACACTGTCCAGCTGGCAGTGCCCCCCAGGCAGCCGCCTGAGTATCCTCTGTTGGAGGCCAGGTTGTGGCTGGAGCATCCTTAGGCAGTGCCGTCGTGGGGGCAGTCTCCTGCAGGAGGGCTCCTGGGGTCTGGATGTTGAGGGGGGACACGGGGGACCCCACGCCCAGCAGTGTGAGTCTGAGGGAAAGGCTAGCGTGCCTGGAGCCCACAGGGGCGCCGTGGGAACCCCGTTCCTGGGCAGCATTCCTGCCGCTGTCCACGGCTGTTGCATTTTTGTCATAGCTGTCTGGGGACAGGCCGTGCCACGTGGCCTGCTCCCTGTTTCTCTCCCTCCTTCAGGCAGGGCGGCTGGAGCAGGTCTGCGCCCTCCCCCCAGCTGGGCGTCCGGCCCACGTGACTCCGGCCTCGGCCTCCACGTCCACAGGCCGGAGGAGGGCGGAACGAGCTCTGGGAGGACGCGCTCAGGGGCGTGGTCCTCGGGCCGTGGTCCCCGGGGCGTGGTCCTCGGGGCGTGGTCCCCGGGGCGTGGTCCTCGGGGCGTGGTCCCCGGGGCGTGGTCCTTGGGGCGTGGTCAGGGTCCTGCGGGGCTGAGGGTCGAGGTGCCGGGCATTGGAACGGGGGCCGCTCCCTGGACTCTGTCATCAGAGGGGCTCTGGGGAGCAGAGGGCTCAGAGGGGGTCACTCGGGGAGACGTGGACGAGCTGGGGACCCGGGCACAAACCCTCCCTCGTTCCCTCCTGCACAGGGCAGCACGCTGCGGAAGCGCAAGATGTACGAGGAGTTCCTCAGCAAGGTCTCCATCCTCGGTCAGTGCGCCCCCCACCCCCACCCCTACCCCCACCCCACCCCCACCCCCACCCCACCCCACCCTTACCCCACCCCACCCCACCTCCACCCCCACCCCACCCCACCCCACCTCCACTCCCACCCCAGCCCACCCCTACCCCCACCCCACCTCACCCCACCCCCACTCCACCCCCACCCCACCTCACCCCCACTGTCCGGCCGTGGCCTCCGTGGGCTGGGTGCTGGGCACGGCAGGCACACACGTCTTGGCCGCATGTGCATGCTCACAGGTGTGCACCTGTGCACAGCCCGCGTATGTGTGCACACACCTGCATGTATGCACACACAGACACACATGTGAGCACGCTGCTGTTGGTCAGAATCAAGTCATCTTTGTCCACAGGCGTGTTGCTGGTCTGTCTGTCCCTCTACGGCCAGTGCCATTTTCTCCAGCTTATCCTCCAACCCTGAGCATCCATGCCCACAGCTCCCGGGCACCCCAACCCCGGGCACCCTGGCCCCGGGCACCCCCCGACCCAGGGCACCTCCCGACCCCGGGCACCCCCCAACCTGGGCACCCCCCGACCCCGGGCATCCCCGACTCAGGGCACCCCCTGACCCAGGGCACCCCCCGACCCCGGGCATCCCCGACCCTGGGCACCCCTCGACCCAGGGCACCCCCTGACCCAGGGCACCCCCCGACCCCGGGCACCCCCCGACCCAGGGCACCTCCCGACTCCGGGCACCCCCCAACCTGGGCACCCCCCGGTCCCGGGCACCCCGACCCCGTGCACCCCCACCCCTGGCACCCCCCTACCCAGGGCACCCCCCTACCCAGGGCACCCCCCTACCCCGGGCACCCCCCGGCCCCGGCTGGTTGGAGGGTGGCAGGAGTTGTAAAGCGGGAGAGCGGCCCCTTCCCCAGCCTGGAATAGGGGCGTGGCCACGTACTTGTAGCCGCTGACCCACAGCCGTGCGTCTGGCGGGCCCGGGCCGGAACCAGCGAGCGCAGCTCCTACCGGGAGCGCGAGGGGCCCTCCGAGGGTTAGGGGACCGAGCGGCGGGGCCGTGCACAGCCAGCCTGGAGGCACGCGCGGCTGTGGGACCGGCGCTTTCCCTGAGGGTGGACTCGCCTGGTCGGCGTGCGGGCACCGCTCGGTCCTTTCAAACCCACGGCCCCGTCCTGTCAGCCGAGGCTCTGCTGTCTGCAGGGCGCAGCAGCTCTGATCTCCCGAGACCCGAGGGCACTGAGCACTCCTTAGCTTAGACGTGGGGGCGTGTGGTGTGTGGTGTGTGGTGTGTGGTGTGTGGCATGTGGCGTGTGGCATGTGACGTGTGGCATGTGGCGTGTGACGTGTGCTGGAGCAGCCCATCTGAGCCCCCCCCCCCCGAGGCCGTCTGTGTGTTGGCCCCTGGCCCCTGGGCCTCTCCGGGTCCCCGCACAGACCTCACCGAGGGCTGGGGCGGGGTCTGAGGTGGCATTGGGTGACGCCCCCCCCCCGCAGAGTCCCTGGAGAAGTGGGAGCGCCTGACGGTGGCCGACGCCCTGGAGCCCGCGCAGTTTGAGGACGGAGAGAAGATCGTGGTGCAGGGCGAGCCCGGCGACGACTTCTTCATCATCACCGAGGTGCGCCTGCGGACGCGGGCTGTGTGTGCAGATCGCGTGGCCGTGGCCATGGCCGTGGCCATGGGGGGCACAGAGGTCACATGGCTGTGGGCACGGAGGTGCGCCTGCGGACGCGGGGCTGTGTGTGCAGATCACGTGGCCGTGGCCGTGGCCGTGGCCATGGGGGGCGCGGAGGTCACATGGCTGTGGGCACGGAGGTGCGCCTGCGGACGCGGGGGCGGGGAGCGTGCAGGCCGCGTGGGCACGGCGGGGTGTGTGTGTGCAGGTCACATGGCCGTGGGTGCAGCTGGGAGGTGGGGACAAGCGCCCGTGTGTGCTCTGAGCCCGCACTCTCACCCTCTGCAGCCAGGGCAGGCAGCCCCACGCCCGCCCCTATGAGCCTTCTTGGGACCTGGGGCTCTGTTCTGTACACACGTGTGAGTTCTGTGCACACACGTGCGTGTTCTGTACACATGGTGTCCCGGCCCCACTTGTGTGTGTGGTGACACGCACAGTACACGTGAGGGCGGGCTCTGGGCCAGGTCGGCGGCTGCTCCCTCGTCAGAACCTGGGCGAGGAGGCACTGGGTTTTCGGGGTGTGTGGCCGTGGAGGGCCGTGGGGTCTCGTGTTGTTCGTATGCACAGCGGCGTGTGGTCTGTAACGCTCTCAGCTAAAGGTTTGATTTTGGAAAATGGCACCAGGCTTCTCTGCTGCACACGTGTGACTCACTTCCTGTCCACGGGGCTGGCCCTGAGGGCTGTGACAGGCGGCTGTCAGTCACGGACGGGGGCAGCAGCTGTGTGGCCGGCGTCCCCCCCAAAGGGTCCCGGGTCCGAGTCCAGTCGAGGGCAGGTACCTGGGTTGCAGGCTCCTCCCAGCCCAGGGCCTGGTCGGGTGTTCCTCTCACATTGATGTTTCTCTCTATTTTTCCCTCTCTCTCTAAAAAGAGAGAGAGAGAGAGAGAGAGAGAGAGAGAGATCAATGGAAACATACCCTCGGTGAGGATTAACAAAAACACCAAGCCGACCACAGAATCATGGACCGGCTGCCTCCTGCATGCCCCCAGGCCTATGCCCTGATCAGGACTCGAACCCTGACCTCCTGGTTCATGGCTGGTGCTCGGCCCCTGAGCCCTGCGCCAGGCGCTGGCGCCCTGAGGCCAGAAAGAGGCCCTGGTGGGGGTGGGGAGGCCCCACTGGGAGGGCTGCTGGTCCCTCTAGAGCAGTCCAGGCTGCGGGGGCCAGAGGCGGGGCCCGTCCTCCCCTGCGTGTGCCCTGCGTGTGCCCTGCGTGTGCCCTGCGTGTGCCCTGCGCTCACGGCCGCCTGGCCCAGGGACCTGCGTGTGGACCCGCACGCCGGCTTTTTCACCATTTGAGTGAGCAGTTTCTGATATTTAAAAATCAGGATATTTCCTGTAAAAACCTGCCTCTCTTCTCGGTGCCTGGCTCCCGGGCGGCCTGGCCACAGCGGGAGGAGGGGCTGAGGCCTGGCCGTGGGCTCTGCAGCCTCAGAGCTGCTGGTCTGAATGAGGGACGGCCCTGGCCCTGGAGACAACTGTCCATTCTTCCCCGTGGCCGCCTCCTCCCAGCGGGGCCCGGCCCGGGAGGGAACATGGCAGCGACGCGTGTGAGAGCGTGGACGGCGGGAGGTCTGCGCAGACGCTCAGGGCGAGGAGAGCGTCCCCACCCCAGACTGTCGTCGTCCATAACAGCCAGAGCTTGGCTGTGCCGAGTGCTGTCTGCCCCCTCCACCCCTCCGGGGTCCTGGCTGCCCCGTGGGGGAGTCGGGCAGGGGGGCTGGTCTTCTGCCCAAGGACACACACGGCCGCAAGGGACAGACCGGGTCAGCCTGCACCTCACTCCCCCGCTCTGGAGGCTCTGCTCCTGCACTCTGCCGGGCAGTTCCTGCACACGTGTGCACATGCGTGAGTGTGCAGTGTGACTGCGTGTGCCTGCACTGTGCACATGTGACTGCATGTGTGGCTGTGTGAACACACGTGCTACTGTGCATACGCGCAGTGTCCCAGCTGCCATTCCTGGGCGTCGAGGTCTCCCTGCGCTCACCCCATCGGTTCTGTTTCTCCGGGAAACCCTGACTCCCACTCATGCCCCAGACTCTTCCGGAACAGCCAGGCCCCTGGCAGAGGAGAGGGGGCCGGCCTGCGCTTCGGGACCCTCCGTGCAGCCCGGGGACGCCGGACCTCACCAGCCGGTTTCTGTAAAATCTGGGAGTGAGATTCTGGGCTCACGCATCAGCTGTGCCCGGCAGCGTTGCCATAGAAACGCTGGGCGGGTTTATCTCCTCTGGCACACTGTGTCTCGAGCGTCCGCGGCTGCCGCCCGTTCGGAGCCGGGGTGGCCCGGAGCTGCAGGGGTGTGCGGAGACCTCACCATCTCAGGACACGCAGCCTGGAGCCCGCCCGGCCCCACCTGCACCTGCCGCGCCCCCACTGGGCGCCAGCCTGAGGCTCGGGCCTGCTGGGCAGGGCGTGGCGGCCGCCGGCTGTGTGTTTGCCGAGGCAGAGACCCTCCGCCCACGTTCTGGGGCTCTGCCAGGCGGCCTGCGTGGAGAGGTGGTCAGGCCGGGGCAGGAAGGCCGGGGACTCAGCCCGAGGAGCAGGGGCCGCCTGCCCGAGGGGGTGGTGTGGAAGGGAGGTGCTGGGATTGAAGAGTGAAGATGGAGAAGGAGGGACAGGGCGCCCGGGTGTGGTGGCCGGGCCGTGGGGGCGCAGACACAGCGGGGGAGGCCTGTGCCTGGGACACGTGAGGGCGTCTGCCCCCCACGGCCCCAGGTCAGCCTCGCACGGGGCAGGCCTGTCTGGGGCGCCGTCCAGAGTGAGCGCTGCGTCTTCGTGGCTGAGCCGGGGACCGCAGTTCAGAGCCCACGCCGGCCATGGGTCAGTGCCGAGGGCGCCCACGCCGGCCACGGGTCAGTGCCACGGGCGGCCGTTCTGTCCAGCCTCCTCAGCAGAAAATGGAAGTCCCGCCCGGGCCGCGCCGGGAAGCGCTTCTGCAGACGGCCTGGCTGGCGAGGAGCCCGCGCCGTCCCCGCCTGGTCTGCCCGGCGCTCACGGCTGCGTCCTCCGTCTGCGAACCGACTCCTCCCGGCCTCACACGGGGAGTTCGTGTGTGTCCATCTGTGTCTGCTGAACCCCGGAAACCGTGTCCCCCGGGCACCGTGTCCCCGGGCACCGTGTCCCCCGGGCACCGTGTCCCCCGGGCACCGTGTCCCCGGGCACCGTGTCCCCCGGGCACCGTGTCCCCCGGGCACCGTGTCCCCCGGGCACCGTGTCCCCGGGCACCGTGTCCCCGGGGCACCGTGTCCCCGGGGCACCGTGTCCCCGGGGCACCGTGTCCTCCGGGCACCGTGTCCCCGGGCACCGTGTCCCCCGGGCACCGTCTCCCCGGGCACCGTCTCCCCGGGCACCGTGTCCCCCGGGCACCGTGTCCCCGGGCACCGTGTCCTCCGGGCACCGTGTCTTCCGGCCTGGCCACCTGGCCGCAGGGGTCAGCGTTTCCCTCCTCTTCGAGGCACGCCACTGAATGGGGGACCACATGGTGCTTGTCCCACCAGCCCCCCATTTCGTGGCTGACACCCTGTGTCCAGCCCGTTTGACCCCGGGAGCCCCCACGGTGCTGACCGTTACACTCCTGGCTCTCGCCAGAGGACACCGGCCCTGAGCCTTCACCCCGAGCCTCCCACCGGCCCCTGAGCCTCAGAGCCCGGCCTCGGGCGGCTCCGGCCGGCCAATCGCCCCCACCTGGTCCTGCCGAGCCCAGAAAAGCCCACAGGGACTGAGTTTTCTTTTTATTATTATTTTTACTGTATTTTTATTGATTTCAGAGGGGAAGACAGAGGGAGAGAGAAACATCCATGATGAGAGAGAATCATGGACCCGCTGCCTCCTGGACGCCCCACACTGGGATCGAGCCTACAACCTGGGCCTGGCCCTGACCGGGATCGAACCCTGATCCCTTGGTTCATAGGTGGACACTCATCCACTGAGCTAGTTGGCGGGGCGTGACTGACCGTTTCAAACCGCGATTCAGGAATAAAAATCAGTAACTTTCCACCTGCTGGTGCCTCTCGCATGTCCCTCAGCCGCTGTGGTGGGCGGGCAGGGAGCTCTGGAGCAGGGGACTTCCCCGGTCAGAGAGGGGGATACCCCAAAATGCCGAGCAGCTAGCTCTGCAGGGCAGCCTGGTTCCAGCCCCGGGCGTGGCAACCGAAGTGGCTGCCCTGCATCACCCCTCCTTTGGGCTGAGGGGCAGGTCGCTATTCAGTCCCCCCTCCCCTCCCCTCCCTTCGTCACCCAGAGCGGAGCCCAGGGTCCCAGTGCACAGGTACCCTGGGGCCCCAGGCCAGTCCCCGAGGGGTACTGCCCTCAGAGCACAGGCATCCCGGTGTGCAGCGAGCGCTTGCTGGGCGGGGCCTGCGGCTCTCAGTCTGGGGCCACCTGTTCCTGGCTCGGCCCCCGGCCGCTTGTGCTGTTTTCCCACGGAAGCCGCCGCTGTGCCCGCGCCAGGGCCCGGCCGCACGGACGATCCAGCGAAGGCTGGCACGGAGCCGGCCGCGGGCGCGGCGCCAGCCCGGGTGTTTGTGCAGTTGTTTTGACGACGGTCTGCAGCCCGGAGTGTGTGACGGACGGCACGGCAGCGGTGGGCGGGGCCTGCGGGTCACGGAGCCCGGGAGCCGCCGTGGGCAGCTCCTCGGCCGCTCGGAGCCACGGGGGGCGGGGAGCCCGCAGGGACACGCATTCGGCTCGTCCAGACGGTCACCGTGCACCGTCCCGCTCCAGGCCTGGGGGAGCCGTGCCAGGCCCGGACAGCTCGGGTCCCGGCCCGCCCGCTCCCAGACGGGGTTACCCATTAACCGGCGCCGTGAGGGGCTGCCGGCGGCGGGCGCGGGGCCGCGGAGCCGTCACGCTCCGTGCTGCATGGGTGGCGGGCGTGCCGGACGCGCCAGCGCCGCGGTCCTCGGCCGTGAAGGGGACGCAGCCCGGAGCGGGGGAGGGGCTGTGACTCCGAGCTCAGAGTTAGAAGTGGGGCGAGGGAGACCAGCCGGGGGGGGGGGGGGCTCGGCTCCAGCGACAGGCGGGGCTGCTCCTCACTCCCCCCCAGGGCTCAGAGGACAGCCATCGGGGTCCCACCAACAGGGGCGCCCCGGTTCCCGCAGGCAGGGGCCGGGGAACCCTCCACACCAGTCCTCCCGGGAGCCTCCCACCAGGCTGCCCAGCCATCCCGCCACCACGGCGCAGGCACTCGGGGTCACGGGGTCACGGCTCGGCTGTCTGGTCCTCACGCCTCCTGTTAATCATTGAGCGTGAGGCCGGCGGACGCTCCGTGCTCCGGGCCGGCACGCCGGGACGCGCCCTGAGACGGCGCTCCGGCTGGCCGGGCGTGACGCTCCAGCCCTGGGGCCTCGGCGAGGGTCGGCTGTGGCCACGCGGAGACGCCGGTTCCCACGAAGCCACGGCCCTGGAGGTGGCTCAGCCCCAGCCCTGGCCGTGGGGGAAGCGGGAATGCAGGGGGAGGGTGTGGGAAGAGCTGGGGGGAGGGGGAGCCCCGTCACAGGGGACCCCCTATGGGTGACTGCGGCCGGCGACCTCACTGTCCCCTTGGCGTCCGCAGGGCACGGCCTCCGTGCTGCAGCGCCGGGCCCCCGGCGAGGAGTACGTGGAGGTGGGGCGACTCGGGCCCTCCGACTACTTCGGTGAGCGGGGCGGCGGGTGCGGGGAGGGCCTGCAGGGGGACGGCCCGGCCCGGGCGAGGGGGTCCGGGGGGCGGGCACAGGCTGAATGTGAATGTCAGGCGTCCAAGGAGACCCGTCGGCATCAGTGCCAGTGCCACCCACGCGAGTGCTTACACCGAAGGTTTTTTTTTTTTTTTTTTTTTTTTTTAACATATTTTATTGATTTTATACAGAGAGGAACAGAGAGGGATAGAGTTAGAAACATCGATGATGAGAGAAACATTCATCAGCTGCCTCCTGCACGCCTCCTACCGGGGATGTGCCCGCAACCGAGGTCCATGCCCTTGACCGGAATCGAACCTGGGACCCCTCAGTCCGCAGGCCGACGCTCTGTCCATTGAGCTGCACCGATCAGGGCTGCACCGAAGGTTTGCTGTTTATTGACGCCGGATGTAGGCCAGAGTCCGGGTTTCTGGTTGTTTTCCCCGAACTGTACGGCCCTCTCGCCCGCAGGGGAGATCGCGCTGCTGCTGAACCGGCCCCGGGCGGCCACCGTCGTGGCCCGCGGGCCCCTCAAGTGCGTGAAGCTGGACCGGCCCCGCTTCGAGCGTGTGCTGGGGCCCTGCTCCGACATCCTCCAGCGCAACATCCAGCGCTACAACAGCTTCATCTCCCTCACCGTCTGAGCCCCACTCCGCTTCCCCGCGTGGCTCCTGTGCAGGCCGCGGGCTGGGGCCACAGCGTGGGCACCGGCCCCGCTCCGTGCACTGTAAACAAGGGCCGCAGGAGCCCCAGCCTGAGGGCGTCGCTGCCCTCCCCACGCACCCCATCCTCCAGCCCTGGCTCATCGTGGGGACCCCCACCCTCCCTGCGTCTCCTGGGGGACGCCGAAGCATGCTCACCGTGGCCGGAGGGGAGGTCTTGGCCACCTCTGACGCAGGTCATCAGGTCTGACGTGGGCAGCAGTGTCCACTCCGTGTCCTGTGGCCTGGGGCTCCGAGCAGGAATTGAGGCTAAGGAAAGCGAGGGCCCAGCCCCCTAGGGGTCCAAGTCAGGGGCACCTCAGAAGGAGGAGCCCACTCTTACTGCCTTGGGCCGCAGGGGCCCCCACGGCCACAGTGACCCCCACGGCCGCAGGGACCCCCACGGCCGCAGTGACCCCCACGGCCGCAGTGACCCCCACGGCCGCAGTGACCCCCACGGCCGCAGTGGCCCCCACGGCCGCAGTGACCCCCACGGCCGCAGTGACCCCCACGGCCGCAGGGCCACCCACGGCCGCAAGGCCCCCCACGGCTGCAGTGACCCCCACGGCGGGTGCAGGAAAGTTCTTGTGGGTCCGGGACACTCCCAGGTGCCAGTGGTTCTGTGGCCGCCCGGCCGGGCCACGGCGCCCAGGACGGAGGAAACCTTGCGAGTGTGGAACTTGCCGAGCCGGGAGCCGGGAGCCGGGCTGAGCCAGCGTGCGAAGCCGCTCCTGGGAGACCGAGGGGGGATCCCGGCTGGCTTGGAGGACGTTGTCAGAACCACGTCCCGTGTGGCGGGGCCTCGCCCTGCACAGTCCCTCCCCTGAGCTGGGACCCTGGCCCCACACCCCAGTCACCGTCTCAGACATCCTCCCAAGTGCATTTTCAGTCCTGCAGTCCCCGAGCCCGCTCGGCCATGCAGGCTGCTTGGCAGCCCCCGGTGGCCCTGGGACGCGGGGAGAGCGCTGAGAGAACGACGGGCCGTGGGGGTGCCCATGGCCGTGGTGCGGGTGACTGGCGTGTCCCGCGTGTGTACCTGTGTTCCGTGCTGCATGTGCCATTAAACGTGTGATGAAGCCCCTCCCGTCCGCGTGTCTTCGCCGTGTGGGGTGTGCGGTGTCACGTAGAGCTCACCGCCCGCCTGCGTGTCAGCGTCCAGCTTGTGGCCGTGAGGAACGTGGACCCCGCTGTGTGGCCGGAACTTTCCGTCATCCCGGACCGAGGCTCTGTCCCACGGAAGCCGTGCGGAGGCCCAGCGGGGAGGAGCTCGCCGCCTCGAATGGGACGGCCCCCGAGCCGTGGCTGCCTCCTCGCTGGGCGCCGGGGCCTGGGCTGGGCTGGCAGGGCCCCCTCGGCCCCGCCTGCTGGCAGCTGCAGGAAGTCCCTGGTGCTGTCCGGGGAGGGGGGGCGTGGGCTGCAGCAGCATCCTCCCAGCTGGGCACTGGCCTGTTCCCTCTGGCACCAGGCGGGCACAGACCCTGCCTGTGGCCGTGAAAGCGTGCTGTGTGCCCGAGACACAGCCGGGCGATTGTTCCGCGTGGTGGGCCCGGGGCGGTGCGGGGCACTGGAGGGCCGGGCTCGGGGAAGGGTCTGCGTTGGCGGGTGCTGCCACCCTGGGTCCTGGCCTCGGTCCCTGGGTGTCCCTGTTCTCTCGGCGGCTCTGGGGGCCTGATGTGGACACCCCTCTCCCCCGGCAGCTTCTGGGGGCTTGGGGTGTGGCTGGCAGTGCCTTCTGGAGCCTGGAGGCAGGTGCGGGCTGCTCACGCACCTGAGGGCCCAGGACCATATTTGAACACATTTTAAAACAGGAATAAACTGGGTGGTGAGGGAGGGAAATTTTGGCTCTGGCTTCCATGGGCCAAAAAAAACCCCCACGAACTTTGACCAAAGGCTCACACATATGAAAATTAACTTTGCCCTGGCTGCTTTGGCTCAATGGATAGAGCATCAGCCTGCGTACTGAAGGGTCCCAGGTTCGATTCCCACCAAGGGCACGTGCCTGGGTTGTGGGCTCATTCCCCAGTGGGGGGCGCGCAGGAGGCAGCCAGTCACTGATTCTCATTGATGTTTCTATCTCTCCCTCTCTCTTCCTCTCTAAAGTCAATAAGTTTAAAATAAAATAAGAAGTGAAAGTGCTAAAAAAAAAAAAAAAATGTCCCCATCTATGAAAGGGAACAGCGCCCTGGCGTTAAGGAAAGTCAAAGTGCCTGCTCCCGGCAGAAGGACACACACAAAAGAAAATGAACTTAAACAGCTCATGGGGGACCTTCCCGGCGCCGTCCACGAGAGGGAATCGGGAAAACAGGAGCTGCTGGGAGTGAGACACGCCTGCCCCACAGGGCCAGGGTAGGAGACGCGTGGACGAGGGGGCGGGGATGTGGGCGGCCCAGTCCCAGCAGACCCCTGTCCGCAGTGCCCAGACCCAGAACGCACCGGGACAAGACAGCCCACCGGGAGGCAGGCGGCAGATGCAGCCCCGAGTGGGTGCCCCTGGCCCGGCTGCCTGTGGGGGAACGGGGTGGGGTGGGGACCGTGGGTGGGTGCTTGCCGAGAGGAGCTCAGGGTCCGGCTGCTCAGTGGTGTCCACGGGCGGTGGCAGGGCCTGCAGGGACGCCCTGGCTGGGGACAGTCTCCCTCCCTCCCCGCCGGAGGCTGAATCAGAGGGCCCGGTGACTCATCTGAGGTTGGGCATTTCCCTCCCGGCTCCTGCTGCCCGGCTGGGAAACGGGCAGGCCCCACGGCGGGACCGCGAGGGGGACTCCTTGCCTGCGAGACCCTGGCGGTGCCTGGCCTGACCTGGGGTCCCGTCCTGCCTTCCAGAGCCCCCCACCCGCCGGCTGCTGCTGGCCTCGGGGCGCTGCTCCCCAAGACTCAGAGCCAGACCGGCCCCGAGTCTGCCGTGGACTCAGCAGCGTGAGCTGTCCCACCCCCTTCCAGGAAGCTGGTCGCTGTCACCGCCGCGCTGACCTCTCTCCCCTCTCGGACCTCGCGCCGCCCGGGACGGAGCAGAGGAGGAGGTGCTGACTCGCCTCTGCCCCAGCCGCCCCTGCGCTCTGGCGTCAGTCTCGGCCCCTCCTTGGGAAGCGGGAAGCTAACCTCACCGCTGGCCTGGCCGTGCCGGCGACGGGCCCGCGTGGTGGCCAGTGCCGGTCGGGAGCTGCCGCGTGGACAGGCCAGCTAATCACAGGCATGAGGCCCCCGAACACACCGTGTGGAGCCTGGTGTCCAGCCGCTCTGGCTGCGGGGCCCTGCACCCCTCCCCCCCACCGACAGGACCAGGACACCGCACAGCGACCCTCCCCTGACCTGACCGGAGCCGCCTGGGCCGGCCGGGCCCCGGAGCATGAGGGCTTTGCTGTGTCCGTCACTGACCTGTGACCTATGCCCCTGTCCCCCGGAGTCCCCAGCACAGGGACACACGGAGACACAGACGCTGGGAAGGCAGGACTGACTGACCCCCCGCACCCTCCCAGGCATAGCCCAGATCACGCGATGGCGCTGCTCGGGGCCGGCGCCGGGCACTGGGCCGGGCGAGGTGTCTACGGGCATGGGGATGCCGGAGCCGAGGCTGGAGCCCCACCCACCCCCAGGCCCACGACCCCCCCGCATCCCTGCATCAGCAGACGTGTTTGTGTGGATGGCGGTCGGACCCCAGCGGACGTGCACGCGTGGCCACACGTGGAGCCGGTGGGAGCACGCGTGCTGCATCGTGGCCGGCAGCCCACAAACCTGGTGGTCCCGTGGGACTCCTGCACGTCCATCCGCTGTCTGCGGGCGCCCACACCGCCGTCCGGGACCCAGGTCAGTGCCTGCGGCCAGTGGGCCCAGGTGCCCTGCGCAGGCCGTGGCCACACCCCCGTACCGGGTTCGGATGCTGTGGTTGGGATGGGAGGTCTGGGGCCGCATGGGAGGAGGGGCGGGGGGACAGGGCAGACAGGCACCCCCTACGCTGGAGGAGGGCTGTGCCAAGGTCACTTCCTCTCCAGCTGCAGGCACTTCGCCCAGACCCGCGTCCCGGCTCCTGTGCCGGCCGCCCCCGCATGATCCGTCTCTGACGCTGCCTCTGGCTTCCTTCGCTCACCTCCGGCCAACCCCCTCCTCGGGCTGCAAGCCCTAAGCCAGTCACCAGCCTCTGCCGTCTCCCCCATCACCCCCCCCCACCCCGGGCTGCAGGCCCCGTCTCCCCCATCGCCGCCTGCCCCCTGCCCCCCGCCTACAGGCCCTGGGTCAGTCACCAGCCTCCCCCGTCTCCCCCATTGCACCCCTCCCCACAGTCCAGCTCCCATGGGCCCTGGGAACCCGCAGACGGCCCAGCCGGCCTCGGGGCCTCCCCTGCCTCTCGCATGGAGCACCGACCCCAGACCTAACCTCTCTCTTCCTCTCCGAAGTCAATAAAAATAGATTGCAAAACAGAAGCACTGCGTATGCATGTGGGGCCAGCAGGGGGACCCCGGGCCTTGTCTGAGGGTTGGGGGGACCCTGAGAAGGGCCCCCTGCACACCCACCTGCCCAGCCCTTCGGGGTCCAGCCTGCAGAAGGCTCCAGAATACACACAGCCCTGACGGGAGGGCTGGCCAAAGCTCTGTGGCCCTCACCAGGGCTGCACCCGCCAGTGGGTGCCCCCACCTGGGGGCCTGCAGGAGCTGTCTGGGCTGGAGCCTTGGCCCGTGTTGCAGTCACAGAGATGCTGGCCTCTGGGTGTGTGCTGCGGCAGGTGCCTGAGCCCATAGGTGGGGGGGGGGGCATGGAAGTGCGGCACTGGGGGCTCTGACCACCCAGCGGCTCGGGGACAGACTTGGAGGGGGGCAGGTGGCCGAGGCAGGGAGCCACCTGGGGAGAGACTGTGCCTGGAGCTGGCGGGAAGGGCGGGGCGGCTGGGAGGAGGTGGCCTCCGTGGACTCTGTCCTCTCAGCACCTGTGGCCACACCCCGTCCCCCGGCCGGGCCACAGCCAAGGACAGGGAGGCCGTGGGAGCGGGGACAGCCTGAGCCGGAGCGGGCACACGGCGGGCAGGTGCTGCTCCAGACACGGGGGTGCCAGGGGACATGCCCCCTCCAAGGGGGAGCCTGGAAGAGAAAGGCCTTGAGGTGCAGGGGGAGGGCTCCAGCCGCTGGGCCCAGAGGAGGGTTTGGGGGAGGTTCCTGAGGAAGCCCCACCCGCTGGCACAGGGTGCCGCCCCTCCTGCCCCGCCCATGGGTGGCGGATCCTGGAAATCCCCAGGGCAGGTCTGCAGTGATGGGCTGATGGGTGAGGGGAGGGAGACCAGGATGGAGACAGAAGGGGGAGGAGAGGGGAGCGAGAGAGGGGTGAGGTGGGGAGAGGGGGTGGAGTGGGACTGTGCATTCCAGGCGGGTGACGTAGCCCTGTGCCAGGGGGAGGGGGAGGGGAGCTGCCTTCCTGGGGAGGCCCCTGGGAGCTGCTTCTCTGAGAGCGAGATAAGGCGGGTGTGGCCGGCTGGTGGGAAGGAGAATTCCTGGCCCGCGGGGCCCCAGCCGGTTACTGGCCTTCCGGGCTCTGCTCAGACGCCACCTCCTCCGGGAAGCCTTCCGGGACTCCCCCTGGGCCCGGAAGCCCAGCCTCCTTCCCAGTGCACAGGGCCGGGCTTCTGAGGTCCCAGTCCCTCACAGCTCGGACACAGGCCGGCCCCGTGGGCTGTCCACTCTCGCTGGCCCTCCGGGGCCGTGGGGGCTCCTGCTCTGAGGCAGAGCCGTGAGGGTGGGCAGGGTGCCGGGAGCCGGCTGGTGGGTGTGAGGAGGAGACCTCGGGGACGTGATAAACCAGGTTCCCTCCCTCCACCTCCGGGAGGGACTGTCCCTTCCATCAGCACGGCCCAGCCTGGGCCTATGGCTTCTGCCGCGTCTGGGAGCCTCAGGGGCTGCCTCTTGGGCCCCTGGACGTCTCCTGGGCCGCTGAGGGGACAGCGGGCCAAGCCTCTCTGGCTCCTCACCGGCACTCTGCTTATGAGCTGGCTTAGCCCTGGCAAAGGCCCTGGGCCCGGGGCCACCGGCCGGCCGCCAGGTGCCCGGTGACCCCCTCCTGGCCTGCGGGAGGCTGTGCCTGAGGGAGGCTGTGTGTGAGGGAGGGGCCTCTGCGGACGGGCCATCGAGGACGCTGGGTGCCCGTGGACGCCGGGTGCTGGTGGCAGGGACACGTGTGGGCCCAGAGCAGCCGCTCCACCTCCCATCAGCCCCGGCCGCACGGACAGGCCCCCAGCCCAGCCCCTCCGACCCTGACCTGCAGAAGCTGGATCCATCTTCCTTGTGGCTTCACACTCCAGTCTTGGGGTAGCTGGTCATCGCCACTGGAAACAGGTCCAGAATCGTCACAGGACTTACCCACGGAACATGCTAGAAAGAGGCCGAGCCTGATGCTGGAGCTGGTCCTCGGGGCTGAGCTGCCCTCGTCCAGCGTCCCGTGGGCGTGATGGAGTCACCCCACACCCTCGGCCTCCGCTCCAGACCGCTCCAGACCCGCAGCCCGCGGAGGGTGTGGGCAGAGCTGCGGCCTTGAGGGCGTGGAGCGCAGTGCGGGCGCCTGACTCCCCGATCCCGTGGGAGGCAGCTGGGCGGGGGCCAGGCCCACGCTGCTAATGGAAGCTTCTGGGCCGGCGGCTGCAGCTGCTTCTGCCCAGTCAGCTCCGCAGGGAGCAGCGGGCGCACCGGCATTGATAACCTGCTGCCGGGAAGGCGGACGGGAGGCGGACGGTGTGAGGAGGGTCTTGGAGCATCGGCTGTGGGTCCGGAGCCGGGGGGACGCGGCGGAGGGGGGACCTGGGCCGGGGGAAGGGCGGGGTGGGGCGGGGGAGGAGGTTCTGGGGGACTGGCCAGGGTGGGGAGACACTGAGGGGCGAGTGGACGGGAGGTGTGGTGGTGGGAGAGGCTCAGGCTGGCTGGATGCTGGGCCGAGCTGCGAGGAGGAGGGGCCCCGGGTCGGAGTGCAGGTCCGGGTTCGACGCGGTTGTGAGGTTGACGAGGCCCCTGGACACCAGGTCCAAGTGCCGAGTGGACTGCTGGACGTAGGGATCTGAGCTCAGGTCCTACTGCGGACCGTCAGCCCTGAGGGGGTGGCAGCCCGCTGCCGGTCAGCGAGCCCGGGAGGAAGGGGACGGGAGTCCTGGGCCCAGCCGGGCAGAGGGGCTGTGGGGACGAGGCTGCACGGCCAGGGGGCTCAGGACGTCAGTGAGGTGCATCCTGGGAGCAGGCGAAGGACTGTCCAGAGGAGGGCGTGGCCGCGGGGCCGAGCGCTGCCCTAGGCCAGCCAGAGAGACCGGAGGCCTGGCCGGTCCGCACGTCGAGAGCTCGGGACTCTGACTGCCGGCCGTGTGGGCTGGACGCAGAGATGGCCGCTGAGCCGTCCTGGCCAGGGCGTGTCCTCCTCGCTCAGTCGGGACAGAGGCAGCTGCGTCTGGCAGCCACGTTGTCACCGCGAAGCCATCGGCCGAAGGAAGCTGTCACAGGGAGGCCCTGGGGCCTGGGGCTCGGGCTGTCTGTGCCGGCCAGTCCCGGTGCCTGAGGCCGAAGCACCATGAGGCGGGCAGGGAGGGCCCTGGGCCTGTCAGCGCCGCGAGGGCAGCGCCAGCGGCTCACGCTGTGTCCGGTGTGGAGTGCTGCACGCAGAGGCAATGAGTATGCTGCTAGGTAGACGCGCCTTGGGGCCCTGGGAGCTGGAGAGACGGGCACTGCGTGTGTCCAGCTGCCGGGGCCTCAGCCCGACGTGACCCAGGACAGAGCCGGTCCGGGTGCCGGTGTCCCTGTGTCCTTGTCTCGGGCTTCTTGGCTACAGGGGAGGCCTCCGAGGGCCGAGCTCGGCTCTGTGCCAGTGAACCCAGGCCTGTCCCCCACCAGGCGGGTGTGCCAGGCTGCACATTGAGCACCTGCTGTATGCCAGGCTCCGCGTGTGAGCACGTAGCCTGTCCACACGGGCCCGTGGAGCCCGGTGGGCACATGGGCGGTGCCGGGCTCCGTGCTGGGGGCGTCCGAGGCTGACCTCTGCCTGTACTGCCCCCTTTCGTCTCTGATGCTCAGAGAAGTGACTTACCTGCCACAGTTTGCACAGTTAGCGGGGTGGAGCGGCCCTCGAACCCAGGACCGGCCCTGCTGGCCGTGGGCCTGGGCTCCTTCCTCTTGAGGCCCTCGCCGTGGGTGCATGGCGGTGCTGAGGCCGCCGGCCCGCCCCTCGCACTGTCTGCCGCGGAGGGAGACGAGCTGGCAGGGCTGCGCCCCCCGCCCCCACCCCCTACGCGGGTCAGGGCAGGACAAGGATAAGATTATCTGACAGTACTTTGCTCTCTCCTGTGAGAAAAACAGCTGCGGAGAAATGCCTCTCCAGCAGTCACGAGCAGGGAGGGATTGCGAGTCCACCCTCTGTGGGGCCCAGGCCCCCTCCTCAAGGTCAAAAGGCAGGTGGCGCATCCCCAGGGAGGAAGGACACTGTCAGGGTCACTCGGGGACAGAGTGCGCCCCGAATCCCAGTGCCCCCCTCTCGGTGCTGGCCAGGGGGCGTGGTGGCCTCCTTGGCTGGAGGCCCGAGGGTGACCCAGCGAGGCCGGGGCACGGGGTCCAGCCAGGCCAGCGGGGAGCCGCGTCCCGCAGACGGGGCCTGTGACACGCAGCCTCAGTGACCTGGGAAGTGCGGGGCCAGGAGGCTGCTGGGTGGGGGCCACCTTCCCGGTGGAAAAGTGACGATGAAGCTGAGGGCTGATTCTGAAGGCAATGGCTGTGTCTTCTTCAAAAATTATTGGTGTGGCTCAGTGGATAGAGCATCAGCCTGCAGACTGAAAGGTCCCTGGTTCGATTCTAGTTAAGGACATGTACCTTGGTTGTGGGCACATCACCAGTGGGGAGTGTGCAGGAGGCAGCTGATGGATGTTTCTCTCTCATTGATGTTTCTAACGCTCTATCCCTCTCTCTTCCTCTCTGTAAAAATCAATAAAATGTATTTTTTTAAAAAAATATTGATTTTGAGAGAGATTTATTTGTTGTCCCACTTATTTATGCATACATTGGTTGATTCTTTTTTTTTTTTTTTAGGCTGTTAAGTTTTTTGTTTGTTTATTTTATTGTCGATGGTATTACAATGCCTCTCCTTGTCTCCATTTGCCCCCTCTGCCCAGCCCTGCCCACCCAGGCCGCTCTGCCATTGCCTGTGTCTAGGGCCATGCACGTGTGCAGACACGTTCTCCGTTCACCTCTTCCCGCCTCCTCCTCCCCTGGGGTCTGTCCCTCTGTCCCCTGCATCCATGCCTCTGGACCGAGGTTGTGCCTCGGTTTATTTTGTTCTTTAGATTCCACTTATCAGAGAGATCATGTGATGTTTGTCTTCCTTCAACTGGCTCATTTCGCTTAGCATAACAGTCTCAGGTCCCTGCATTGCTGTCTCAAAGGGGAACAGCTGCATCGATGCCGTGATGAATGTGTCATCGGTTGATTCTTGTATGAGCTCTGACTGGGCATCAGACCGAGACACGGGTACCGGACGACGCTCTAACCCCTGGGCCGTGTGGCCACAGCGGGCGTGTCTGGACCCACCGGCACTGGAGCGGCTCCCGCAGAGCCCGGGGTTGTGTGGGTGATGCCTTCTGCTCCCTCCGCCACTCGGAGTCGGGTTCGTGTCACGAACACGGAACTGAGGTGGATGAGCTGTGCTTCCCTTCTTGACAGGGAGAGGGAGTCCTCCAGGGTGGCCGGCCCGGGGGGCTTCCCTGCCCTGAATGCAGGGGCCTCCCAGGAGCTCCGCCTCCGGGCTCCCAGGCCAGGGCTGCTGTGTTGGCTCCGAGGGAACCTGAGCGGGGAGGGGACCTGCCGCCCTCCAGCCCAGAGCCCATGGCTCCTGTCCCCAAATGCCCATGGAAGTTTTAACATGGAAGTGACTGAGCTTCCTAGACAAGTGATACCAACGTCACAGGCCACCGGACGCCGGGCGAGAAGGCGCCGCCGTCAGCCCTTCGTCCAGCAGAGGACTCGGACCCATGCTGCCTGGGGGCGTGGGGCCTGAACAAGCAGTCACCCGGCGTGGAAAGGGGGGCCCCTCCCCACCATAGGACGCGCCCGCGGACCTGGCTGTTTCCAGGTTTGTGACTCCAAGTTGTGCCGCTCTGAGCCCTGGAGGACGTGGCCATTCCTCTGCCAGGCGTTCAGCTGTGGGCTCCTAGGGGGGCCGTGGCCACCAAACGCCTCCCCAAGGGCGCCGGCAGGCAGCACCAGCTTCGGGAGTGGGGCGCTGACCCCACAGCCCTCCGCCCCCGAAATAAAATCCCAATTCCGTACTTTGTGCCCAAGGTCTAAGCCAGTGGTCGGCAAACTCGTTAGTGAACAGAGCCAAATACCAACAGGACAACGATTGGCATTTCTTTTGAGAGCCAAATTGTTCGAACTTAAACTTCTTCTAATGCCACTTCTTCAACACAGACTCACAGCCATACTCAAGGGGCCAAAGAGCCGCACTTTGCCAACCATGGGTCTAAGCAATCTGCCCCACTGCCTTCCTCACCCATGGCTTCCTGCCACGCCACCTCCCTTGTTCCTGGGACAAGCCAAGCCAGGTCCTGCCCCAGGGCCTTTGCTCCTGCTGTTTTCTCTGCCCTGAAGGCTCCGTCTAAATCACCTCAAAGCTGCTCCCTCTTCAGAGGCCTCCCTAACATCCGACTCCGCTCCGAGCCGACGCCGGCTCCGTGGGGCTGTCTTCGCCCAGTGCCTGGAAGGTGGTGTTTGTGGAAGGAACGAGGGTGTGTTTCCAAAAGCAACACTATGAGCTGGCTGTTCCCCTGGGGAGGTCGCCGGGCTCCACGGAGCTAACCAGCTCCTGGTTACACAGCCGCTGGGGGCACATGAGACCCCAGCTCTGCCCGTCCTCCACCCGCACCCGCAGGGCTCTGCCGTGTGGGAGTGCACGCTGGGTGTCTACACGTGCACAGTCCAGCGGGAGCATCCGAGCAGCACGGCCCTGTAGACCTTCAAGGAGCCATACCAAACAGGAGAACCAAACTGGAAATTGCAATCAGAGTTTATTTAACTCCATGGCATCATCCTAACGTGATTCATAAAAATCACTGAGACGGGTTACGCTCTTTCCTTTCCTACGAAGCCTGCGGGCTCTGCCTATGGAGCACACCCGCCTGGGGCAGCCCCGTGCCCAATGCCCACCGTCCAGGCCCAGCCTTCGCCTGGTGAGGCCACCCAGTGCCTGTGACATGGATTCATTCACAAAATAGTTACAAATCAATTCTGGGTTTAAATAGATATTTTTATTGATGTCAGAAAGGGAGAGAGGGAGAGAGAGAGAAACATCAAGGATGAGAGAGAATCATTGATCGGCTGCCTCCCGCACACCCGCTACTGGGGATCCGGCCCACTGCCTGCGCAGGAGCCCTGACTGGAATCGAACCCTGAACTCCTGGTTCCTCCATAGGCTGATACTCAACCCCTGAGCCACGCCCATCAGGCATTCTGGGGTATTTTAAACTTCATGTCTGTTTGTAAGTTTTGAAAATGAAAATAATTAATAGGGAGTTAAAAACAACCCCGAGATCGGCTTCCCTGCTTGCTGGCGGCTTCTCCCTTTCTGGGGAGCCTGGACTAGTCGCAGGGCCCGGGGCCCCGAGATGATGAGTTAATTAGCGCCTGCCCAGGCACTTTTGATCTTCAAGGAGCGGTGCCCACTCGGCTGAGCTGCTGCTGGGCTAATTGCCCTGAAC
Organism: Pipistrellus nathusii; assembly: GCA_963693515.1. Classification (NCBI taxonomy): domain Eukaryota; kingdom Metazoa; phylum Chordata; class Mammalia; order Chiroptera; family Vespertilionidae; genus Pipistrellus; species Pipistrellus nathusii. The sequence goes on from OY882862.1 coordinate 97,058,450, forward strand.
CGAGAGACACAGGGCACCGAGGGGTTTCATCACGACAAATTGTTCCGAAATCCGCTCTGGCACTGGTGGGGGCCTGGGTTTGGGTGCCCAGCTGGGTGCTGGCAGCTGTGCCTGGCCTGTGTGCCCAGGGGCATGTGCCCTGCAGAGGCAGGGTCTCCCTCTCCCAGCGGGGCCTGGGTGTGCCCCTCCCCATTTCCCTGGCACCTCTGGACCAGGGATCAGGTGGGCATGGGCCCCAGGATTGTGGGTAACTCTCCCCTTGGCTGCAGGACAAATGGCACCCGAGTGACCTTGGCACATCACCGTCTGGGCAGAGCAGCAGGGGCCACGGGAGCTGGTGCCCAGGGAGGATCCCTCCTCAGCCCTGGACCGTCTGAAAAGTAGGGTTCAGGGTGACCGTGTGGTGCTAGGCTCTCTGAGTCTTCACCTGAGGACATTTTCCCATTGACCTTCCTGAGAGAAAGAAAGACAGACACTCCATCTGACACACATCGACTGGCTGCCTCCTGCACTCGCCTGACCAGGGAAGAGCCTGCAACCAAGCTGCACCCCCGTGACTGCAATCGAACTCAGGACTGTTCGGTCCACAGGCTGATGCTCTATCCACTGAGCCAAACCAGCCAGGGCTCTGACAGCCCTTAAGAAAGGCCCCTTGCCCAAACCAGTTTGGCTCAGTGGATAGAGCGTTGGTCTGTGGACTGAAAGGTTCCAGGTTCGATTCCGGTCAAGGGCATGTACCTTGGTTGTGGGCACATCCCCAGTAGGGAGTGTGCAAGAGGCAGCTGATGGATGTTTCTCTCATTGATGTTTCTAACTCTCTATCCCTCTCTCTTTTTCTCTGTAAAAAAAATCAATAAAATATATTAAAAATGAAGAAAAGCCTCTTGCCTGCCTGCAGCCCTGCCTGGCTCTGAGGGGGACCAGGCCGTCCTGACCCTCCCGGGTGCCAGGAGGGGCCTCCTGGGGCGGGTGCCCAGTCAGTCACTTCAGCTGTGCGGGGGCTCTCGCCACCTATTTGGAGCACCTGACTCACCCTAATGACGCCTTGGGCACGGGCTGGGCTCCGGAGGCGGTGGGCACTCCCTGCCCAGGGCACCCTCCCTCCCACCAGCTGCTCCCCAGGGGGGGACCCTGTCCCTCTCTTCCACCAGGTCTCTCTGCCCGGCCTCCCTCCCGACACACACCTTTGGCCCGAGTTTTCCTGGGTCCCTGCCCACGGAACCCGGAACCGGGCCTGGCTTCCTCCTGCTCGAGTGTTTGGCTTCGTTATCAAATGTTTGCTGTGACCCGTGTGCACCTCACGGGCTGGGGGAGACTCGGCTCCCGGGAAAGCGGAAACAGCACGCGACCACACCTAGCCCGTGGAGAGCGCCGGGGGCTGGGGGGCAGGCTGGGCAGGCGGGGTCCCCTCAGCCAAGCATCCCACAGCCCCAGCCCCAGCCCCAGGTACTGGGGTCCGGACAGGGGTGCTGAGGAGGAACCGAGGTCCGGGAGGGTGCTCCCAGTCACCTCCGTTTCCAGTTCTCCAAGCAGCTGCTGTTGGTTCCTTCTGAGGACGGGAGGGCCGGGTGCTGGGGTCCCCGTCCCGCCCCAGGGCAGGCCTTGGTGCCGCGGCCCGTGTGGTGCCCCAACTCCCCCGGCGGCTGTCGCGCGACTGCGGAAGTTTTCGCCACCCTCACGGAGCCACAGCCGCTGTTGTGGTCGCTATGACGACGCGAGCGGGTTTTATTTTTAATAGCGGCTTGAGTTAGAGGGAGGGAGGGGGGCCCGCCTGCTCCCCCCAAAGATTTCCAGTCTGGGGCGGGCTTAGCCCTGCTCCCCTGCCCACTCTGGTCTGAGAGTATCCGTGCCCCCAGATCTCCCTGCTGGCCCCACATTGGAACAGGGTGTCCCTGAGGTGCCAGGCCACTCAGGGGCGGGGACCCCCAGGAGGGATCCTGTGCAGAGCCCCCTTCTTCGTTCCCACCCCTGGTACCAACCGAGGGGATGTCCCGGGCCTGCCTGCCCAAGACCAGGGTCTCAGCGGCCTGCTGTGGCCACTCCCAGCTGCGTGGCCATCAGACGGCTCCACGGGCTCCAGCCAGAGGCCTGGCGGCGTCTGCCTGCTTTCCAGAAGCTTCCAGGGGTCTCTGTGCGAAGCGATAGGAGGTTCCTCAGGGACAGACAAGGGCTGGCTCTCACGTGCTCCTCGTGGTCTCCAAATTCCCCTGCTTCTGCCTAGGCCTCCCTCCCGCTCTCCCCAGGATGCGGGGCTGCAGGGCCAGGCTGTGGGGAGGCCGCAGGGCGTGGAGGCCTCTGGAAGGAACGGCCACCATGGTTCCCTGGGAACCACAGGGCCCCCCACCCCGTTTCTGAGGAAGGCAAGCGCCCCAAGCCCCTCCGCACCGGCCTCTGACATGCCAGGGCGGCGCCCGAACTGGCCGGGCCCTGGCTTTGGGGTCGCTTGCTCCGCACCCCGCTTGCTCTGGTCCTGACCTCGCCTCCCGCTCGAGGGATGAGCTCGGGCGGGCGACGCCGGGTACCTGACCCACCTGGTCCAGGAGGGCGAGTCCTCCAGGCCCGGGCGCACCCACCGGAGGCGAGCGGTCCGGCCGCGCACAGGCCTCCGCCCCCGCGGGTGCTGCCCGGGCGGGAGGGGGCGCTCTGTGCGCCCCGCGATCCGCCGTCCGATCTCTCCGGGGTTCCCCACGAGCGGCTCCCTCTCTCCCTTCCCCGCGAGGTCCCGGCCTTCCACGCAGGAGCGAGGCCTGGGGGATCCCGCAGCCCCGGGCGCCCCGCACCTCGGGATGAGGGTGGAGGCTCCGCATCCGGACGCCGCGGGCGCCGGGTCCCGGGCGCGTGGCCGCCGCCAGGTGAGCGCCCGCAGCGCACGAACCCCGCCCGCTCCTCCGCGGCGCGGTCCCTCCTTTTATGGCGCCGGGAGGAGGGGGCCCGGCCCAGCTGCTTTTGCCCTTTTTGGCGTCGCGGCTCCGGCGCTGCCCGCGGCCGCCGCTGGGCCGAGGCGAGCGGCTTCTCCGGCCTCCGCCCTCCTCCCCGGGCCGGTGCCGCAGGCCCGCGGCGGCGCGGGAGGGGAGGGAGGGCGCGGGGTGTGGATGGGCTTCCCGCCCGCGGGAGCGTGTGCTTCTCGGTGCTCCGGGCCCCCACGTGCCTCGGAGGTGCGGGTCCGGCCTGGAACCGGGAGGCGGAGGGCGGGGCGGGGAGGGGCGCGGCGGCGGCGGCGGCGCTATAACCCCCTCCCGCCGCCGGCCGGCCGCACACGCCGCCCCGCGGAGCCGCACCGCTCCGCCCGCGCCCGTCCCTCTGCCGGAGGCTGCCGCCCGCCCGGTCCCGCGCCCGCCCCCAGGCCCCGCGGCGAGGCCCGTGCGCCGGCGGCGGCTGCCCGGCTGGGCCGGCGGAGGGCGGAGCCGAGGGCGCGCCGCGGAGGGGCGCACGCAGGCCGCGGGCCGCGCTGCGCTGGGCTGGGCCGCGCTGTGCCCGGCCTGGCGGCGGCGGCGGCGAGGAGAGGCCGGAGGAGCGCGGGGCCGGCGGTGGGCGCGGGGCCGCCGCAGCCCGCAGAGCGCGAGCCCGCGGCCGAGCCCGGCCGGGCGCCCGGACAGGTGGCGGGCGGCGCGGCGGCGGCGGCGGCTCCGGCCCGGCTGCGGGCTCCCTCCCGGGCTGACGCCGCCGGCGCGCAGGATCCCCGGCCGGGTCGCTCCTAACGCGGCGCCGGGAGCGAGCGCGGCGGCGGCGGCACCGGGACGCACCAGGGAAGAAGCCCGGCCCCGCCCTCCGCCCCTTCCGTCCCCACCCCCTGCCGGCGGCCCGAGGACCCGGCGCCGGGCGCACTCCGCTCCTCCTCCCGCCGCTGCCTCCGCGCCGCCGCTCGCCGGGCGCTCCGCCCGCAGCCCGCGCCGCCTCCCCGGCCGCTCCTGAGGGATGGTCCCGGGTCTCGCCGCCACAGGAGCCCGGCTGCAGCGCCCGCCCCGCGGCCTCGCCTCCCCGCCGCGCCGCCTGCGCCTCGGGCCGCGATGAGGACCTGGGCTTGCCTGCTGCTGCTCGGCTGCGGATGCCTCGCCCATGCCCTGGCCGAGGTGGGTGCCCCCGCCCGCCCGGACCCCGCCGCCGGCGCACGCCCCCCGCCGCCGCCGCCCGCGGCCCGGCGCCCCGGCGCCCGGCTCGGTCTGCGGGGCGCGTTGGGCTCTGCGGGGGCTCGGGTTTTAAATTCTCCCAACTGGTGGGTCTGCGTTCCGCCCGAGCGCGCGGGGAGTTCAGCGTGTGGCGTCGCCCCGCCGCGGAGGGACGCGCGGGCCCGGGGACGAGCGGGAGAAACTTCGGGGCGCGGGCGTCTCTCCGGAGGGACCGGGCGCGGCGGGCAGTGCGGGCCGGGGTGCGGGGACCGGGGAGGGGGGTGTGGGAGCCGGTGGAGCCGGGGACGGGGGCGGGGAGAGCGGCCGGGAAGCAGGTGGGGGTCCGGCGGGCGGCGCGGAGCCGCAGCGCCGGGTCCCCGGGGCCGAGCCGGCGGAGCGGCGGGGCCGGCGCAGTCCCGCCGCCGGGCCTGCTTACAGGTGGCCGAGCCGGGCCCGCGTCCCCCCGCCCGCGCCCCGGTCTCCACCCCGAGTCCCCGGAGCCCCCTGTGGCAAACCACCCTCCCGGCCCCCGTGGGAACTTGGTGCTGGAGCCCCCGGAGCCCCGGAGCCCCAGGCCCTGGAAAAGCCGGGACGGAGGGAGGCCGGCGGCGGGGCTGTCTGGGAGGGACCCGGAGCCGCCGGGGTGGAGGTTTAACCCTCCCGGCCCTGCAGCTCCCGCGGCCCCGGCGGTTCGGGGCGTCCTCTGGGCGCCGGGGGGCCGGGGCGGGTGGGTGTCGGGTGGGTGTCTGCGCGCGGGGCCGCAGACCCTCCCCCGCGGGGCGGCGGGTCCGGGGAAGCCCCAGCCCCGGCGGCTGGGTGAGTGTCAGGGCTGCCGGCTCCCGTCGCCCATCCGTGACGCATTTCAACTTGAGCTTCTGCATGTTGGTTTCCCTCCGAACCAGAAACTCCGGGCCCGGCACCCAGGCCGCCGGAACGGACACCCCGCGGAGGGGCCGGGGTGGGTGGGGTGGGGTGGGGGGCTTCGGTTTGAAAATGTAAAGGCGGGGCGGGATTTTTTTTTTTTTTTTGCAGAGGGCAGACACGGGTGGGGACGTAATGTGGGGGTCTCCCTAGGCTCCACGGCCAGGGTGGGGGTCGGGCGGCCTCGTGCGGCGAGGTGGTCCCGTGGGGCCGGGGCCGGGGGCCGGGGGCGGGTGGGGCGGGGGCCGCCGGGCTGACCGTGGGGTTCTGCTTGCAGGAGGCCGAGATCCCCCGCGAGGTGATCGAGCGGCTGGCGCACAGTCAGATCCACAGCATCCGGGACCTGCAGCGGCTCCTGGAGATAGACTCCGTAGGTAAATCGCGCCCCTGCCCTGGCGCGGGGAGGGCGCGGGGAGGGCGCGCGCCGCGGGCCCCTGCGCTCGGGCCGCCGCCTCCCGCGCTCGGCCGCCCCGAGGAGCGCACCGAAAGGTCAGAATCCAATCCCGGGCCATAAACGCCGAGGCGCATGAGTCAGGAGTTTCTCTTCCAATCACCACTTTCTCCGCCGCTGCGGGCTGCACTCCCCGCGGTGGTGTTGCCTTAAGGGACTTGCCGCGTGTGTCACCCAGAGTTCAGCCACCGAGGGCGCGGGCCGGCCAGGTGCGCCTCCGGGCCTGTCCCCGTCCCGGGCCCCGGGCTCAGCCCTGGAGGACAGGGCCTGGGTGCAGGCCGGGCGGTGGCTCGGGCGGGGGTCCCTCTGCGTCCCGGGGAACAACCCCACTCCTGCCGGCGGCTGTGGTTTCCTGGTGGCGGGAGGCCTGTCTCCTGTTTTCACGAGGCTGTAAAAAGGTGCGCCCAGGACAGACACGTGTGGTGTTTGGGGACTGTTTCGGGGCCGGCCCTTAGGCCCTGGAGCCCAGCCCCCGCAGACACGTTTGTGTGCGCGGCGGGCAGGACTCGCTCTGTTGTCTGGACCGGGCACCGGTCGGGGACGGGGTGGCTGGTGAAGGGGAACGGGGTGCTGGGTGGACTTGCCCGGGGGGTGGGCCCGAAAGGGCTGGGCCGGTCCAGGAGGACACGTGTCCCGAGTGGGAACCACGCTGCTATCGGCCTCTGGACTGAACCAGGAGGGCTGGAGGCAGCAGGGGTGGGGGAAGATCTCTCTCTGGAAAGCGGTGTGTGTGGGGCGTGGAGGGCAGCCCAGGTCCCGCCATTTGGAAATTTGTACCTAATTG
>OY882862.1:97069711-97237211 GCA_963693515.1 Pipistrellus nathusii
AGGGTGCGCCTGGCGGGCGAGGAGGGGCGGACGGGGACCTCTGTGCGGCTGCAGGAGCCTCTGGCTACGGCATGGCTTCTCGGGGCCCCGGGTTCTCAGGGCCCCGGCCCGTGGGCATCGCGGGGGGGGGGGAGGGCGGGGTGGAGGGGAAGTGGCACAGCCCCCTGCTGGGATGGGGCAAAGGCAAAAGCAGCTGACCCACCTTACCCCTCGTTCCTCTGAGACTTGGGGGCCCTGGGAGGAGGGGCTGGGGAGGGTTCATGTGTTTGGGGGCTCTCAGCAGCCCTGGGGACCAGGGTCCAGTTCTGATTGGAGCCTTCACCCACACAGCGTGCTTTGGGACCCACAGGGACTTGGGGGCCGAAGTGCCTGCATCTGTCAGTCACCCCCCTCAGTCCTGCAGCTGCTCCCCGCTGAGCTCGGGGGGCTCGCTCCCCCTAGGGTTTTTTTGGGTTCCCCTCAGCGGACTTGCTTCGGGAACAGTGGGGTTTGCTGTCAGCCACCGCCTGGCCCTGATTCCAACGCCTCCGAGGCTAGGCCCCTCCATGAGGGTCCAGGGAGGGTGGGGGGGAGGTAGGAGGAGACGCAGGCATGTCCAGCAGCACCCGCCTGTCTGTGCTTCCCAGGGGCCGTCTGGGAGGGGGGCCCCGCTGGGAACAACTGGCCTGTGGGTTTGGGTCTTTGGACCCAGAGGGCTGGCAGCCCTCACCTGGGCCTCCTCGGAGGAGGCGCCCAGGGGACACCCTGCCTCCCACGGCGCAGCTTGGCCGCGCTCTGCGCTGAGGGCAGCGGGCGTGGGGGGCTCCGTGTGGGCTGTGTGGGGCTGGCGGGGTGCCGGGCAGCTGAGCCTCACACCCTGCACCTCCGGGCACTCCCCACGGGGGACGGCCGTCTCCAGGGACCCCTCGTCCTGCGTCGTGAGGTGGGGCTGAGCTGCAGGAGGCGCTGTGGCCGGCCGGGGCTGGCTGGTCACCTGTCTTCTTTGCACCCTCAGGGGTCGAGGATGCTCTGGAGAGCAGCCTGAGGGCCCGTGGGGGCCGCACCGCCAAGCACGCCCCCGAGCAGCACCCCGTGCCCGTCCGGAGGAGGAAGAGGAGCATCGGTGAGCCAGGGGCCCCAGCCGCTTCCCTCCTTCCTCTCCAAACAAAGGCCCAGCCTGCCAGGGCCCCTCCCTGCCGAGGGTGTCTCCCGCCCGCCCGGAGCCCCTGGAGAGGGAGCCGTCATAAATTCCTGAAGTGCCGGTCTTGTCGGGGCCTGCTCCGGAGGCCGCGCTGGGAGACGCGGGCTCCATTTCCAGCTCATGCGGATCCTGGCTGCTCGGAGGCCCCTCTGCCCCCCCCCCCCCCCCCAGCTCCCGGGCCTCACCTCGCCCCGGCTCTGGGTGTTGGTTCTTGTGTGCCTCACAGAGCAGCCCAGGCTGTGCACTTTGGAGCTCGGAGGGGCTCTGCCCCGTCCTGCCTGGGGCTCGGTCGGTCGGGGCTGTGGGCCCTGCCTGGCCTTGGGCAGGCGACCCCCCCCAGCGTTAGTTTCCTCGGGGGCCTTGTGGGTGTGGCTCTGGCTCAGGTAGCCGGGCCCTCCCCAGTGACAGTCGCTGAGCGGTGACCATGTAGGCCACCTCCTCCCAGCAGCCGGGCTCCCAGGAGGGGTCGGTCCTGTCCAGCCCGGGAGGCCATGAGGGCTGGGCCTGAGGCCTCCTGGCTCCACCCCAGCCCACCGGCCAGGCTCCCGGGACCCTCTCCCCAGTGGTGTTGGGAGTGCAGGCTTCCCTTGGGACAGCCATTGGGTGGCTTATTCTCGGGGCGCAGGTCCCTGCTGGGGCCCCCAGGCTCCCCGAGGTCCTCCCGCCCGTGTGAGGCGGGTGTGGCAGCTGGCACGGTTGGAGGCAGAGGATGGTCCATCTGCAGGGCAGCGAGCACCCCTCCATGCCGGCTGCTGGGCTGTGCATGCCGGGGTGTGCGAGGGGGCGCGGGGAGGCGGCTGCGGGGAGGGGGGGTGGCGGGGGGAGGTTGCAGACCCTGCTGGCTGGGCTCCCCGGGCACATGTCTGGGGCCTGGGGTGGGTTTCTCGTCTGTCGGTCTCACCTGGTATCCTGTCCGTGAGGCTTTGGGCTGGACTGTGGGCCGTGGGAGGCGCACGGAGCAGAAAGACCTGGGTCCTCCTGGGGGCTCAGGGACTGAGTGTCCAGCCTGGCTCGTCCCGTGTCCCTTCCTGCTGCTCCGGCATGGGACCCCTCCCTCCCTGTGACCCCTCTGTCCTTCCCCGGGTTCTCCCCTCCTGGGACAGCTCAGCGGCCCCCTGGGGTGTGGGGACCCTGGGGCTGTGACACGTGTCCATTGGAGGAAGCAGCAGCCCCGGGCGGGGGGCGGAGTCAGTGGACAGGGGGCGGGGTCAGGGACAAGCATGCCCTCCACGTGGGCTCACCAGCCTCTCCCTCCGCAGAGGAGGCCGTGCCTGCCGTCTGTAAGACCAGGACGGTCATCTACGAGATACCTCGGAGCCAGGTGGACCCCACATCCGCCAACTTCCTGATCTGGCCGCCGTGCGTGGAGGTGAAGCGCTGCACCGGCTGCTGCAACACGAGCAGCGTCAAGTGCCAGCCGTCCCGCGTGCACCACCGCAGCGTCAAGGTGAGCCACGCCACGGCCGCCCCGAGGCCCCCGCGGCCTCCCCTCGGCCCCACCGCCTCCCCGCAGCACCCACCGCCTCCCCCCAGCACCCACCCCGCGGCAACCACGGCCTCCCCGTGGCACCCACAGCACCCACAGCCTCCACACGGCCCCCACGGCCTCCCCGTGGCACCCACAGCACCCACAGCCTCCACACGGCCCCTGGAGGCAGGGCTGTACAGCCACGGTCCGTCTCCTGCTCCGGGCAGGTGTGGGGTCCCTGCACGACAGGAAACAGTGCGTCCTCGGGGACCCTAAAGCCTCTCCCCAGGACACGGGGGCAGGAAGGGGCTGCTGGGGTGGCCCCTGGGCATGATGCCTATAAATCGGGGAGAACACCTCCTTACGTGGTGTCGATGGAGTGTGTCTCGGGGGGGTCCTTCTGGGGGTGCTGTTCAGGAGGGACAGGTGCTGGGCTGGCTCACCCTCTCCCTCAGGCTGGGCCAGCCGAGGTGCCCTCAGGGCAGCACTTGGGGGGCCGGGGAGGGGGGGCGGGGGGAGGCAGGAAGGCCACGTAGGAGTTCCTTGTGCCCCCACCTGAGTCCTGGGGGGACATTCTGCTTCTTCAGGTCACTCTGGTGGCCAACGGCTGGCAGCTCCTCTGGGGACCTGGGTCCCCCCTCTGGCCTCACTAACCTCATCTGTAAAATGGGTCTGAAGCCGGGAGCCCCGGGGCGCCTCCTGGCTTCTTGGGGTGAGGCTGAGGCTGTGACACCAGGGCCCCCCCTGGGTGTGGGTCCTTCCTGGGCAGTGGGCCTGCGGGCCCTCCCCCCTTCCGCTGAGCCTCCTGGGCAGGTGCGCCCGCCCTCGTGTGGAAGGGGCCACCGGGTGGTGGCGCTCATTCCTGGTGCCCTGCTGTCCAGCCCCGAGGTCGGCCCTGCCTCCGCCTGAGGCCGGGGGACCTCCTCAGGAGGACCAGGCCTCGCCGGGCGGCTGTCACCAAGAAGGCCCTTTAGACCCACACCTGGGCCTCCGGGCCTTGGGGACCGGGCTCTGCCCGCGAGGAGGCTGAGGAGGCACATTCCATGCCGTGGACCACGGGCAAGGTGCTCCCACGGCCGGGATGCTGGCCGGCGGGCGGGGTCCTGGCTAGGAGGGTCCCAGCTTAGATGCCCGGCAGAGGGAGGGGCGGCAGGGCGGGCGTGAGGGGCCGGCCCTCCCAGGAGGCACGTCTCTGCTGGGGCTCGGGGCGGGGGGTGGAGGGGGACCGGCCTCCCCTCGGCCTTCCTTGCCCCAGCCCCCAGCGGAGTCATGGTCAGCCCGGGGGCGGGGCCTCCATCCGGCAGCTGGTCTGCCCGCGCCCTGCCCTGCCCTGCCCACCCGCGAGGCTGCAGGAAAACATCCGGCCCCGACGCTGGGTCTGGCTGCGGGGACAGAAGGTCAGCGGGAACAGGGGGCCATTGTGAGGGCCGTTCTGGTCCGTGTGGGGGGAGAGCCGGCCCTCGGCCCCGGGGCCGCGTCCCGGAGGGGCTGGGGGCAAGTGGGCGTCCGCGCAGGGCGGCTCCTCCCTGGTTTCTGCCTTCCTGGCCTTTGGGGCCACAAAAGCCCCTTATAGACGGAGATGGCAGCCAGACTGGGCGTGGTCACCCACGGGGGCCACGGAGAGGGAGCGTGGCCGAGCCTGTTCGCTGGCCCCGGGCCCCCCAAGTGGGCAGCCGTGGGCTGGGGTCGGAGGCGGACGTCTCTGAAGAGCAGGTCCTTCCTTGGCCCCCCCTTGTGGCCGGCCCCAGGCCTGTCCCCCAGTCCACGCCTCGGGTCCGGACGGTGGCATGCCTGGTGGCTCAGGCCGTGGCCCGCGCAGGGCCACGGTGGGTCAGGGCGAAGGAGCTGCTGGGAGCCCCTCTCCCGGAGCGAGCTGCAGATCGGGCTCCCGTGTTACCTGAGGCCGCCTGTGGGCACGGACCCAAGTCCTTCAGGAGTGAGCGGGCTGCCCAGGGCGCCAGGCGCTGGGACCTGCTCTGCCTGCTGGACGGTCTGAGGCAGGGCGGTGGGTCCCCCTGTGGTACCTCTGCGTCCTGTGGACGGAGTTAGGGCCCTTGGGGACCTCACAGCTGTGGGTCTAGCTTAGAGCCCGGGTTGAAGGTCTCCAGCAGAGCCTCCAGGGCCTGGTGGGCGGGGATGCCCTGAGCTTGTGTGGGGACAGCCCTAGTGGTCAGGGAGCTGGCCGTGGCCCCGGGCACTGCCCATCAGGCCCAGGAGCCTCTGGGGCTGGCTTTGGTCCTGGGAGGCCGTGGAGCCGGCTGGGATCTGGGGACGCGGTGCCTGGAGCTGCAGGGCCTGGAGCTGTCACACCTGAGGGTACGGGCTTCCTCAGTTAGGACGTCCCCTGGTTAAGGACCAGCTCAGGGCCCTGCTGTTTCCGTCCAGGCCTCCTCCCAGCAAAAGAACAAGCCTCATCTGCTGCCTCAGTTTCCTCATCTGTAAAGTGGTTGCGCCTGAGCCCTCGGTGGCTATGAGCCTTTCAGTGACTCGCCCACGGGGCTCGGCCAGTGCTGGGCGTCACGCAGGGTGCTCTGCCCTGACTCTGTCCGGCAGTCAGGACATAACCCAGTGGCGCCCCCTGCAGGGCGTGGCTCTCCCCTGTGTGGAGGGGGCGGCGTCCCCGCTGGATTCTGGGGTGCATTTGCCTGTGGTTCGTTACCTGGCACCCTCAGCGTGGGGAGCGGCATGTTTGTTTTATGAGGTGCAGCCCAGATGCAAACAAAGGGGGGCGGGAGGAGGGACATGGGGACCCCACGTGGGCTCCAGGGTGGTCTGGGCTGAGGTTACGGGAACGGGGTCCCTAGGGCGTAGATGTCTCGTCCTGTGGGCCTGGCTGGTGTGGAGGATGCTTCTGAGGAGGTAACACTCACAGCACGTTCTCGGGGGAAATGTGCCGTGTCCTGTTGGGGAGCCTGCCCTTTGCCCAGATGCACCTAAAACACGGACTCAGACACCTTCCCTCACCACAGCTCCCCGGTCCTTCTCGCCCCCGCCCAGCTCCCACCTGGAAGCACGGCTCTCAGACCCACTGGCACCCGTGTGGGGTTTACTTTTTATTTTTTATTGATTTCAGAGAGGCAGAGAGAGGGGGAGAGAGATAGAAACAGCCACGATGAGAGAGAATCATGGACCGGCTGCCTCCTGCACACCCCCTACTGGGGATGGAGCCCACAACCCGGGCCTGTGCCCTTGACTGGAATCGAACCTGGGACCCTTCAGGCTGCAGGCCGACCTCTATCCACTGAGCCACACCAGCCAGGCTGTGAGGTTTATTTTAAGGTGAAATGGGACCAGACCACAGACGCTGTCTGGACCTTGTTTTAACTCCTGCCTTCCCGCTGGGAGGAGGTCGGAGGTCAGAGGTCGGAGGAGGACCGCCCGGCTCACACTGGCTCTGTCTCGGCAGGTGGCCAAGGTGGAGTACATCCGGAAGAAGCCAAAGTTAAAAGAAGTGCAGGTGCGGCTGGAGGAGCACCTGGAGTGCACGTGCACGCCCACCGGCCCGAGCCCGGACTTCCGCGAGGAGGAGACGGGTGAGCTGCACCCTCCCGCCTCCCTGTGTCCCTCCCGGGTCCCTCCCGTGTCCCTCCCGTATCCCTCCTCATGTCCCTCCCCGTGTCCCTCCCTGTGTCCCTCCCATGTCCCTCCCCAGGTCCCTCTCCACCCTTCCATTTGTCCCTCCCTGTGTCCCTCCCCATGTCCCTCCCCGTGTCCCTCCCCGTGTCCCTCCCGTGTCCCTCCCCGGGTCCCTCCCCGGGTCCCTCTCCACCCTTCCATTTGTCCCTCCCTGTGTCCCTCCCGTGTCCCTCCCCGTGTCCCTCTCCACCCTTCCCCGTGTCCCTCCCCGTGTCCCTCCCCTGGTTCCTCCCGACCTTCCCCGTGTCCCTCCCCATGTCCCTCCACCCTTCCCCGTGTCCCTCCTCGTGTCCCTCCCCATGTCCCTCCACCCTTTCCGGTGTCCCTCCCTGTGACCCTACCCGGGTCCCTCCCTGTGTCCCTTCCCCGTCCCCCGGCTCTTGGCCTGGCTGCTGGGCTGAGGGGAGCAGGGCTCCGGGGGCCGTGGGATAGGCTGATGTGAGCTCAGTCAGATGCTCGCCGACCAGCCATCTTGTCGGCGGGGATGGCCGAGCTGCGTGGCTCTGGCAGGAGAGGTTCGGGCTGCCGTGAGGGAGTGGGGTGAGCGTCCTAAGTCTCTGGCCCTGGCGGGTCTGCCGGTTGGGTGATTAGGGGAGACCTGTTTGAGGAAGGTCCCATCCTGGTGGGAAGACTGGTGCTGGGCCTCTGGCTGCAGCGTTGTGGGGCGTGGGAGGGGGTCCTGGCCTCCCCTGAGGACAGACTGCCCAGAGCAGCATGGCGGCGTGGCGCCCGGGAGGCCAGGAGGTCTGTGGCCGATGGATCAGGTTTCCTCTGGGCGATGAGCCGCCCGGTGCTCACTGTTCAGTGCCCGCCGCCCCCGAACAGCTCTCTCCCAGGCCACTCACCCTCCCGCCCTTCTGTCAACAGGAAGGCGTAGGGAGGCGGGTAAAAAGCGGAAAAGGAAAAGGTTAAAACCCACCTAAGCAGCCAACCAGGTAGGAGCCGTGGCTGGACAGGCCACGTCCTGTGGGGGAGGCGCGATGGCTGATCACAGGGCTAATCACGCAAGGAGAGGCCGCGCCACGATTGGCCGTGATTGGCCATGATTGATTGGCCGTGATTGGCCGTGATTGGTGTCCAGCTGTGCTGTGGTCTCCTGCTCCCGTCCCCGACGCCTCCCCTCTGGCCACACGGAAGGAAGCCGCATCCACAGCCCTCCTGCCTGGAGGCCTGCCCTGGCTTTAGTCTGTTCCCTGGTTGGGGGCCAGGGCGGCTCCCGAGGGGAGTGATGGGAGCTTCCTGGCCACAGGGTTCCGCTCAGGCCGGTCACGTGCCCATTGGAAAGGTGAGCACACTGAGGCTGAGGCTGCAGGTGAGGGTTGCCGAGGCTGAGGAGGTCTCTGAGGTAGACGTGGGTGCCTCGCGGAGAGACGGAGACAGAGCATGCGAGGTCCTCGGGGTATCAGCAGGGTCCCTCTCTGTCCAGGACTGGTGCTGTCCGTCCTCAGAGGTGCCTCGCGGCCCCAAACGGCTGCTAAAGCTCCAGAGATCACACCCACACTCCTGGCCGGAAGAGCGAGTGAGGCGGGGAGGAGCCTCACTCAGGGGCTCGCTCTGATTGCATGGCCGTCCCTCCGCAGCAAGGGAACCTGGGAAATGGAGTCTTTGCCAGAAGAGAATGGGGTCTGGGCAGCCGGGATCAGCATGGAGGAGGCGGATTCAAGCCTGCCTGGTGTTGGCCTGTTCGGCACAGGGGAGCCTAGTCCTTCCTTGGGCCCGTGGCACCCAAGACCAGTAGTGGGGAGAGGAATCCCCGGAGACAGTGACTGCGGGCAGGAGCTCAGGAGGCCGTGGGCCAGGTGCCCCATGTGGGGTCTCGGGGAGGAAAGGCCCAGGTGTGGTTTGGGGGCCGTCTGAGCCCCGGGCCAGCTGCTGACAGACCCTACTGTGCGAGGCAGGTGCCCTGCATTCGGACTCCGGGCCTGGGGGAGGTACAGGTGCTGGGGTGAGCAGTGGGCAGGTGAGGCAGCTGGGTGAGCTGCTCTGAGCTTGGGGTGCAGTGTAGATGAGCCTGGGCAGAGACCCCTCCTGTCTGGCTGGTGGTGTCGCCCCTCAGCGCTGCCTTACGGCCTGAAGTGGCTGCCAGAGCCCCGGGACCACATCATGCCCTCGCGGAAGAGGAAGGCGAGGAGAGAGACGGAAGGACCTGTTTGGGCCGCGGCTTCCCCCGTGTGTGCAGCGGGAGGAGGGGCTTGCTCTCCAGTCTCTTGTGAGATCCTGAGTGCCTTGTCCCTGCTCTGGTCAGGATGTCCAGAGAGGGTAACGAGCCCGAGGGCGTTTGAAACGCTTCATAAAAACATCAAATGCTGAGACTTGCTGCTGTGTGTGTACACGTGTGCACACGCGTGTGTGTTCAGGGGTGCGTGCCCTCGGCAGGGTTGAGCGTTCCCTCACTGCGTGTGCTCCTGGGCCCGCCCCTCAGTGTCTTTCTCTCCCTCTCCCTGCAGATGTGAGGTGAGGATGAGCTAGCAGCCCTTTCCCGGGACACGGATGTACATGGCGTGTTACATTCCTGAACCTACTATGTACGGTGCTCACTGCCAGCGTGCGGTCTTTGTTCTCC
The DNA here is from genome assembly GCA_963693515.1 of Pipistrellus nathusii. Classification (NCBI taxonomy): domain Eukaryota; kingdom Metazoa; phylum Chordata; class Mammalia; order Chiroptera; family Vespertilionidae; genus Pipistrellus; species Pipistrellus nathusii. Next base: position 97,078,559 of record OY882862.1, read on the forward strand.
TCCGTGAAAAACTGCCTCCACGCGCTGCACCCTGGAGAACAAAGAGACAGTATACGTTTGTTTAATGTGACATCAAAGCAAGTATTGTAGCACTGGGCGAGCCGGTCAGAGCTTCCTTGTCCGAAACAGAGCGCGCACACAGAACAGACCGGAGCAGCTCCGAACGCTTCGCGCGGGCGGAGGGGCCTGCGGACGGCGGCGGCGGCGGCGCCGCGGAGGGACGTCTGTCCAGGCCACGTGCTTTGCCGAGGACGCGGTGGACCTGCTCTTTCCGAGGACGGGGCGGCCCGGGCACGGACCCCGGAGCTGCTGTGGCGGTCGGAGCGCGTCTCCTTGCTGTAGTGTTTAAGTCTATACGAACTTCCTGAGAGCCTTAAGTGGGTTTCTTTTTTTTACACCATAAAGTGATTATTAAGCTTTCTTTTTACTCTTTGCCTAGCTTTTTTTTTTTTTTTTTTTTTTTTAAATTATCTCCTGGATGGCATTGACACCGGTCACACCAGGCTGCTGTAACCGGTCGGGACAGCGAGACGGTCTCCCTCCGGGCAGGATGCGAACGAATGAGATGTATTAAAATAAACATGGTATACCTGCCTACGCATCACTCCTCGCTGTTTCTGGCTGTCCGTGCATCTGCTCTTTAATCTAAGCCATGCCGAGAGAACTGCGTGAACCAATCAGACGCTGCCCGCCGCCCGTCCCCGCACCCCTGCCCTGGGCGTGGCGGGGGAGGCGGCCCCCCTCCCCCGCTGCCCGTGTCGACACAACCCAAATCCTTTATTTTTGGTAAGATGTTACGCTTTCCATGTACTCCAGAGAAATGTGTGTGTGTTGTTTTCCGTTTTTGTTTTGTAAAGGTGACGTTTGTATTTTTATCTAATATTACCAGTTTTATATACCTGAGAGCCTGTTACGTTCTTTGTTGTTTTTGCTTTTTGTTTTTGTTTTTTTAACCAAAAGGGAAAGAAAAACACCAACAAAACCCATGCACATGACACGCAGTTTGTGATCATGTTTTTCTAGGTGGGCAACCGAGCCCTGGTTTCCTTTCTGGTCCCAGCCGTGGTGGCCCCCGGGGCTCCTGGAGGGGTGAGGGGAGGGAGGTCACAGCCTCTGGGCCCCGGGTGTCCCTGGCTGGCTCCCCCAGCCAGAACCTAGGGTGCAGCCTGCTCTCAGGACCGGAACCTGGCGGGCATGGGCCAGAGGAGCCCCCTCGCCTATGGCCATGGAGATGGAGAGTCCACCCTTCAGAGCAGCCACGTGGGTAGGGAGGTGACGTTCAGAGGTGGGACCTCGCTCCCCATCCCAGCTGCCTGTAGGGTTGTCTTCAGTGTCTGTGTGTGGCAGGGTTTTTATAAAGAAACTAGTGGCCCGGTGCATGGATTCGTGCACATACAAAGGGAATTAGAAGAAATGCGTTAACTTCGCTGTTCACCCTTTCTCTTAACAGAAGTGTCAACCAAATTCACGATCGACAATGACAGATCGAAACTCACGTGTGATTGTCACCAGAGAGAACTTTATATGTATTGCTCATGCACGGGTCAACTTAGCCTTTTATAGATACAGGACAAACTTGCTTAATTAGACCTGCTTTCTGATGCAACTAAACTTTCCAGCCCAGTGAAGCACTCCAACTTCTCTTTCAGGCAATTGTCGGCAGCACAGCAGGAAATATCAACACAAAGCAATTATTGTTGTAGATCACTCAGGGAGAACACAGTGTAGGATATTTTAACTGCAGCAGTGTTGGACTATATTCTGCTCGGTGAGAAAACATGAAGTCATTGTCAAGGCTCACCATTTCTTACTTTTCAGTCGGGTCAAGTTTCTATGCTTTCTAAATCTCCATTTTCCGGCTAATGAAAAGAAAATACGATTCCATTGAGTCTACTGCCTACTCCAGGGCTTCTGTGAGGATCAGATGAGATGAGGGAGGTAAAAAACACTTCACAGACATTTGGTTAAAGTGTAAAATGTTTGCACCTGGCTGTAAAGCAGGCCCAGTTCCTGGGCTGAAGAAACACCAAGGAGGCTAGTCGCTAGGGAGAGGAAGCTGGGCGTTGCTACGTGACATCGTTGCTTGGATGAACACTTAGTACATTAGCCTTTTATATATATAGACTGGAGGCTTGCCAGCCCCGCCCCCTGCTGACCAATCACTCTGCCGTTTGGGCCATTTGCATATTACACTAGTATACTCGGGTTCCTCCAGCACATGTTTTCTCTGTGTGGTTATCTGAACGACGCTCTGGGAGGTTGGGGTGAGGGGGAGGGGTGAGCACGTTGGTGGATCCCCTGTTCTTGCAGGAACCTGGAGGCCGGTCATAGCCTCTGGGCCTGGGGTGTCCCTGGCTGGGTGACCTGCCCAGGCCCCTGCGGGCGCCTCCTCGGTGCTGTGCTCGACCCTGTGCCTGAGGATGTGTCTCATGTTAGATGTATGGACGTGTCATGTATGTGCTTGTTCTGTGAGACGCCGAGGACACGGCTGTTTTCCTTACGTGATGCCAGTGGGTGAATGGTCTGCCCGAAGCCTAGTGTCCTTGGGGAGGAGAAGGTGCCCCTGGGAGAGACAGGTGCCCGTGGAGCGGGTGCCGCCCCTCGCCTGCTGGCTGCCCTCCTGCGCTGGCCGATCCTGGTCGAGCCGCGCCCTCTGCCTGCAGGCTGCCTGCATTCCTGGCATTTCCCAGGCACTGGCAGTGCCAGCCTGGGCTGCACTGGGTGTGGCCAAGCTGGCTTTGCAGCCCAGGAGCCCAGGCCACTCGGGCCTCCGTGTGGGCTGCGCTTGGGCAGAGCGAGGGCCAGCCATGCGGAGGCAGAGGAGGTGGGGCCTGGGGTCTTGAGTTGTCTGCCTCCTGCAGAAGCAGGTCACCCTGCCTCAGAGTGTCCATTCCTCGGTCCGGGGCCAGCCCATGTGCCCATGCACCTGCGTGGAGACCCGTGGTCCCCTGGCCACGCCCTCCTTGCCCATGTGGAGGCTGCCAGGAGCTGGGAGGCCAGGGGCTGGGAGGTCAGGGGCCAGGCGATGGGTCATGTGGGGCGTCTCCCTCGTGCCAGGCCCTGAGCCTGGCGTGGGAGGAAGCAGACTTGACTGAAGAGCTGACAGCCTGGCCCTGGGTCTGCTCAGCCTCACATCCCTCCAAGTCCAGTCTAGGGATGGAGCTGTGCCCTTGGCATGACCTTGACCCTCTTGGGGGACCTGAGCCGAAGAGCAGTGATGGGGTGGGCAGCAGGTGTCTCTGAGGGCCGTTCTGTCTGAGGGGCCCAGCTCCCCGGGGAGGAGCTGGCAGTGCCCTGGGGGATGGGTCTGCCCCTGTGTGATGACTCAGGGACGCAGAGTTCAACCTACAAGGATGTCGATTTGGATGAACCATGACGGTGGAAGGGGCCAGGCAGTGCCCCCACCAGGGTCGCCCGTGTGGGAGGACGCTGTGTCCCCACAGCTGGCCATGCCCGTCTCTGCGTGGCTATGCAGATGCTGGGCCGTGTTTCCTGCACTCTGGCACCCACCCTGAGGATGGAGTTGGGAACCTGGACCTCCTGCTGGTTCTGCCAGCCTCACCCATGGCTGAGAGCAGAGCGAGCACCTCAATGCCCCTGGGCAGGCACGCAGGCGGGTCTGCTGACCCTCAGCCACTTGCTGAGCAGCCAGAGCGGGGAGGAGGAGGCTGGTCCCTGCCCGGGGCTGCCCAGCCTGGGGCATTTCACCATGTAGCCGGTGTGTCTCCTGTGACCTTGGATGACCTTGCCATGTGACCTTAGCGAGTGGGCCATTTCTCTGTGGCTGTGCTGGGAAGGAACCTGGGGGGACTCCTCACCCACCCCTGCCGTCCGAGGGGCGAGGCTCGAGCTGCTCCTTAGACGAGGGGGTGCGAGCCGTGGCTGACGCCAACCCCAGGCCTGAGCCTCACCCAGCGCCCACCCACCTCCGGAGCTTCCCTGACCTTCCTCGGTGCGTGTGGCCGAGGTGAGAGGTGAGCCCGGCGACCCCACGGGAGGATGCAGGCTTTTCCTCGGACGTGGGTCGCCAGGGGCTGCGAAGAGGGCAGCAGGCTGTTTGCTCAGAGCTGGGCCCTCGGGGCCCCTGGGGCCTCGGTCCCCGTTGTTATGACTGCACTGACGTCAGAGTTTCCGGGGCCACCGCTGGCCTTGGAGCCGCTTGTCACCCCACATTCTCCAGGCCCCCCCCTGCACCCCGGCTGCTGCTGAGGCTGGAATCCTCCCCCACACTCCGAGGGGCCTGGGGCGCAGAGCGTGTGGCGTCTTCAGAATAAAACGGTGACTGTTCCCAGCCAGGCCCTTGAGCTGCCAAAAAATGCGGAGCATTCACTGTCTGGGCCCTGGCCTCCGGTCAGTGGGCAGCGTTCCTGGGCGGACGCCCCGCTCGCCGGCCTCACCCGGAGGTGCTCCCTGTCACCGGCTCCTCACGGGAGACTGGGGTGTGGGGGTGGACAGACCGGGGGACAGACCACCCCCCAACTGTCTCAGGCAGACGCGGGCGGAGGGATGCACATGGCCGGCTCTGGGCCTGGGCCATGGAGTTCCTGTCGCCCCCCATCCTCCCCGCCTCGGAGCATGGGCTGTGGGGCCCCTGCCCTGGGGGACTGGGCCCTAAGGCCACCTTGTCAGACCCCATGTCCTGACTGGCAGGAACACACAGCCAGTGGTGCCGCCCTCATCAGCCGCTGGCCCTTGGTGGCCGTGCCCTCTGCAGCTGGGCCATGGAGGCTCTGGGCAGGGAGGGCTCGGGGCCCATCTGGCTCCCGCTGTGCCCACCGCCCAGACTCGTGGCTGGCCCGTGGGCTGCGTGGGCCAGCCTGGGCGGTTCCGTGGGACAAGGGACGGCTTCCCCAGGTGTTGAGGGGCGTCTGCTTGACAGATGGGGCCTTTGCTCGCTGCTCCAGGCCTCTCGCTCCGCAAGGCCCTCAGGGGAGCAGGCAGTGGCCCCTGAGCTAGCCCCTCCTGCCAGGGTCCCGGGACTCTGTGGTCCCGGGGAGGGCCGGCCTCCCACAGCTGTGCTTCCGGAGGAGACGGCTGCGGCCGACTTGCCAGGACCTGTGAGCGGAGCCGGAGGGCGGCTGCCACCTGGGCCGGGGCTGCGCCTTGTCAACAGTCTCGGCTCAGCCCCACCGGCGCCTGAACTCTGCCTGACCTCGGAGCTCTTCCCCGGTGTTCTGGGCCGGGGCCCGTGCCCTGCCCCCTCCACAGCCTGGCAGCGCCCATGGCCCCCTCGGGTGGCCTCCAGGCCAGTACGGAGGGCCAGGCGCAGCCCCCGAGAGGCCTGCAGGGCCGGGCTGTGGCCGGGCTCCAGGAGGTGCAGGCGATGGTTGGTGGGTTGGTTCGCTCATCTGTTCGCACACTAAGGTGCAGCCCGTGTCGGGGGCGGTGAGCTCTGGCAGCCGTGACCTCACTCAGTGCCCGTGTCCTCACTGTCAGGTGACAGGAGACCAGAGGCCCTCCCTCCGTTCTTTGCACAAGGGGATTCTGGGAGTGCAGAATGGGCATGTAGGACTTTGGGTGACCTTGCCTGTGACCCCATTGGCGAGTGGGTCACTTCTGTTTTCAGAAACCAGAACGTCCTTTTCTGAGGCTTTTACAGTCCAGCTCTTCTGTCCGGGCCTCTGTCCACGGTGTGACCGAGGGCCGTGTCTTCCCCCGTTCGTGGCTGCCCGGTTGTCCCTCCTCTGAACCGGTCCTGGGCTCCGTTCTGCTCCGTCGGTCTGTCTGCCCTTGTGGGGGGTCAGCCTGTCTTCAGGACTGGATGCTCTCTTGGTTACGTGGGGTCACTGTCTTTCCCTCCGAGTGTTTGCATCAGCCTGTCTGTCCACACACAAGCCGCTGGGGCCACCGGGACAGTCTGGGCTCTGGATGGGGGAGGTGGCCACATCGATGTGACCGACCGACAGGGAGCCCAGGACAGCGTGCCACTCATCCACTCCATCCCGTGCTGTTCCTGTGATGTCCAGCCATTCTTGTCACACGTGTTCCCATGCAGTTCATTTTTTCTGATGCCCTTGGCCACGGAATGCTGGTCCTGGTTTTTGGGTGGCTGTGGCTAGTGCCCATCTCCTCACACGCCTGGCTGCTGCAGATCGGTCTGTGTCCTGTAGCTGTGCCGGCCCCCGTGTTATGCTGACCAGTGTGCTCTCTGGGACTCCCGAGGGTTTGCTACCTATGGATGAGTGGCCTCCTTCTTCCTTTCCAATGGGTGCGTTTTCTTCCTTCCTCTTGTTCCCTTGCCTGGGAGAGCCTCGGCACATCACCGAGTGGACATGGGCGGGCCTAGCTCCTGACCGAGGGCTCTGTGCCCGCCCTCTGTCAGGCTGGAGAGTCCTCTTCTGGTTCTAATTTGTTTAGTGTTTTTTGTTTGTTTGTTTGTTTGTTTTTGTTTTTGTTTTTGTTTTACCGTGAAAGGGGCCTAGGTTTTTTGTCAAAAGCTTTTCCTGCATCAGTTGAGATGAGCATATGATTTTTTCTTTATTAATAATCCATTGATATTTTTGTCTGTTGAACCACCTTGCATTCCTGGGATAAATCCCGCCTGGTCATGGGTATAATTAACATGTTCATGTGTCACTGGGCCGTGCTAGTATTTGCTGCAGGTTTTGGTGTCTGCACGGGGAGGGCTGCGGTCTGTGGTTCCCTGGCAATAGCTTTAGTTCTGATCTTCGCACACAGAGTTGGTTCTCTGAGGATCCATTCCTTCCCTGTCTGTGTTGTGGAAGCGTGTGGGAGGCAGTGGTATTCGTTCAGTAGAATTTACCAGTGAAGGCGTCTGGCCCTCGCTTTTCTCTGTAGGAAGTTCTTTGATTATGAATTCCATCTCTGCCGATTACAGATTTTTCTTGGAATCATTTTTCTTTTTTATGAGTCAATTTCAGTAGTTTGTGTGTTTCTGGAAATTTGTCTATTTCATTTATCTAATTTCTTGGCAAACAGTGATTGAAAGTATCCCATTATAATTCTCTTCATTTCTTTTTTTTTTTTTTTAAATATATTTTATTGATTTTGTACAGAGAGGAAGGGAGAGAGATAGAAACACCGATGAGAGAGAGTCATCGATCAGCTGCCACTTGCACACCCCCTACTGGGGACATGCCTGCAACCAAGGTACATGCCCTTGACTGGAATCGAACCCGGGACCCTTCAGTCTCCAAGCCGACGCTCTATCCATTGAGCCAAACCGGTCTCGGCCTCTTCATTTCTTTAGTGTTCCCTTTTTCTCTCTCTTTCTCTCTGTCATTGGTCACGATTCATCAATTTTGTTGATCTTTTCAAAGAAACAACTTTTGGCTTTATTAGTATTTTCTATATTTTTCTGCTCTCCATTTTATTTATTATCCTCTAGTCTACTATTCCTTCCTCTTGTTTTGGGTTGATTTTACTCTTCTTGATCCAGGTTCTTAAGAGGGGAAATTAAGCGATTGATCTGAGATCTTTCTTTTGTTTATAACACAGGAGTTTGCAGCTATAAATTTTCCTCTAAGCACCGCTTTAGCTGCAGCCCGTAAGTTTTGGTGTTTTTTCCCTTTTCAGGCTTCCCTTGAGCGTTTCTTGTATGCACTTTTTTTCTGTGTGGTTTCCCCTGTTTGTGAGAAGAGCACCTTCCCAGGTTGTTAACTATTCCTTAGCCCATGACTTCTACCGGCTTCCCAGGAGTCCTCTGGGAGGGCTCCAGGAGTCTGACTGGCCGTGGAGATGACCCTGCCTCCCGCTCCCTGCAGGGTCTGGCTGAGTTCCTGGGCACGCAGTGTTCCTAGAAGTGGGCACACATACTTAGAAGTCCTTGTCACTTCCTCTGTGCCCCCCCCCCCCCCGGAAGCTGGCATCCCTCATCAAGTGGTATGGGCAGCACAGGCATGTGGGGACAGAACCCTCTGCAGGAAAGGAAGTGCCGGGCTGGCGGCCAGTGTTGGTGAGATGCCTCCTGGACGTGGCGCTGAGGAGTCATTGCTCCCAGAGGGCCCCGCTCGGCCTGAGGTGGGAGATGGTCATGGTGATGGACAGCGGTGTGTGCCGGCCACTCCGCACGTGGCCCAGGGGCCCAGCCACCTTCTTGTGGGTCTTGTCCTCACGGAGGCGCTGGGATGAATAAAGGGTCCTTGTTCATCAGCTGGAGGCAGATCTGGGAGGTGGACGGGAGCAGGCCCAGCCTCAGCGCCGGCCGGAGCACTGTCCTTGCGGCCAGGCCCTGTGTGCAGAGCAGTTTAGGGACTTCCCCTCCAGGCCTCTCACAGGGCGTCTTCACGGGGAGTGGGGATGGGGCCATAGCTGAGTGTCCAAAGCCAAGGGCACCCACCTCTCCCTCCTTCCCACCCCCTTTCTCTTTTCCTTTCCTCTTTCCCCTCCCCCTCCCTCCCTCCCTCCCTCTTCATATTCTGGAAGGCACCTTCCTGTGGATGTGGGAAAGACATGGGGACCCAGAGCTGCTCCCTCCAGGAGACTGGCCCAGGGCTCTACGGTCTCTGTGTAAGGATGGCGTTGGGGCCGGGGGGAGGGGAGTGGGGGAGGAGGGGGCAGGGGGTGCAGAGGGCTCTGCTTACCTAATACGTGTGTGTGTGGGGGTGTCTCCGTGTGTGTTCTCTCTGGGTCTGTGTGTATGTTGTCTGTCTGTGTCTGTGTGTCTGTCTGGGTCTGTGGTGGGGGAGTTGTTGGCAAGCGGCCTGGGCTGCGGGCCTGTCTGCCTGGGTGGCGTCCAGAGGCCCCTCAGCCCTGCATGCCTTCCTCCTGCTCCCACCTCCGAAGCTCTGACCTGCAGTGACCCTGAACCAAGGACATCCTGAGAGCTCCTCCCAGGCCGGCCGGGCCAGTAGGAAGGGAGCCGGTGGGAAGGGGGCTGGTGGGAAGGGGGCCGGTGGGAAGGGAGCCGGTGGGAAGGGGGCCGGGGGGAAGGGGGCCGGGGGGAAGGGAGCCGGTGGGAAGGGGGCCGGGGGGAAGGGGGCCGGGGGGAAGGAGCCGGTGGGAAGGGAGCCGGTGGGAAGGGGGCCGGGGGGAAGGGGGCCGGGGGGAAGGAGCCGGTGGGAAGGGAGCCGGTGGGAACGGGGCCGGTGGGAAGGGAGCCGGTGGGAAGGGGGCCGGGGGGAAGGGAGCCGGTGGGAAAGGAGCCGGTGGGAAGGGGGCCGGGGGGAAGGGAGCCGGTGGGAAGGGAGCCGGTGGGAAGGGGGCCGGTGGGAAGGGAGCCGGTGGGAAGGGGGCCGGTGGGAAGGGAGCCGGTGGGAAGGGGGCCGGGGGGAAGGGAGCCGGTGGGAAAGGAGCCGGTGGGAAGGGGGCCGGGGGGAAGGGAGCCGGTGGGAAGGGGGCCGGTGGGAAGGGGGCCGGTGGGAAGGGGGCCGGTGGGAACGGGGCTGGTGGGAAGGGGGCTGGTGTCTGTGAGGACGGCTGGCACCCGGGAGCCTGCCCCGCCCCACAGGAAGCAGTGAGTGCCCGGAGCACCTCTGAGCAGGAGGAACTCGCAGGAATCCCGGGCTGCGCAGGCCCGGGGCGGAGAGGGAGCAGCCTGTGTGGGACCCACAGCGCACCACAGGCGTGTGCCGTGGCCTGGGGGACCAGTCCCTCCTTGTTACCCTAAGAACGAAGCCTGATTCAAGCGCCAGGTCGAGACATTCCAGTCCCTGACCAGGTGGGAGGGGCTGACGAATAATGCGAGGGGGCCAGAGGCAGAGGCGGGACGGGACAGACCCACCACCTGGCAAGACAGACCCACCGCCCGGGCTGGATAGACCCACCTCCGGGCTGGACAGACCCACCGCCGGGCAGGACAGACCCACCTCAGGGCTGGACAGTCCCACCTCCGGGCTAGACAGACCCACCTCAGGGCTGGACAGTCCCACCACCAGGCAGGACAGACCCACCGCCCGGCAGGCAGGATAGACCCACCGCCCGGCAGGCAGGACAGACCCACCTCCAGGCTGGACAGTCCCACTGCCGGGCTGGACAGACCCACTTCTGGGCTGGACAGTCCCACCACCGGGCTGGACAGACCCACCTCCGGGCTGGACAGTCCCACCACCGGGCAGGACAGACCCACTGCCTGGGAAGGCAGACCCACCGCCCGGCAGGCAGGACAGACCCACCTCCGGGCTGGACAGTCCCACCTCCGGGCTGGACAGACCCACTGCCTGGGAAGGCAGACCCACCGCCCGGCAGGCAGGACAGACCCACCTCCGGGCTGGACAGACCCACCTCCGGGCAGGACAGTCCCACCTCCGGGCTGGACAGACCCACCGCCCACTGGGCTGTCGGCCCTGTGCCAGGTCCGCAGCCTGACTAGCAGCCTCGGGAAACAGCAGCTCGGCTCATCGGCTCATGTGCTTCAGAAACACTGGCATTTTCCTCCTCAAAATCTGTCCTAGTTCTGCCTGAGCTTTCCTGACCCCAGAATACTTTTATTTATGACAGAAAATTCATCTCCATGGCAACGCCTTAGGAAGCTGCAGCCTCAAGATGATAACTTCCCAAGCAGGGAGACAATAAAGGATCCCTCCGCACACAGTGTCTCCGGCAGGAGCTGGCCCGCGTGGCGGGGACCCAGGTGGGCCCGAGGGAGGGCGGCGGGGAGCCCACGCCAGGGGGAGAGGGGTGTGTGTGGGGGGAGAACACACCTCACCCCGACTGGCCCGACTTCGGAAGAGCAGCACGCACTCTGTCCTGAGCAGACGTGGCCCTGGCTGCCCAGGCGAGCCCCGCGTCCCAGGCCCTCACGGCAGGGCCTCGAGCACCTGTCATGCCCTCCAGCTGCCCATCTCCTCTTCCTCTCCTGGAAACAGGCGCGGGAAGGGAAGAGCTCAGTTGTCCTGGAAACAGGACGGGCTGGCTGGCAGCCTGGAGGAGTCCCAGGCTGGAAACCCTACTCCGCACAGCTGTGCTCCGGCCAGCGGTCCCACAGTGAGCACTGGTCAGCGCAGACGAAAGGGAGTCCTCTTGTGAGGCCTGGCTGGCTGCCCTGGCATGAACCGCAGTTGGACATTGGGAGCTTCTGCTCTGGTTCCATGGGTCTCTCAACCATTAGCTCATCCTTCCATCATCCATCCATCCATCCATCCATCCATTGATCCATCCATCCATTCGCCCATCAATCTAGCTATCCATCCACCCATCCACCCACCCATCCATCCACCCACCCATCCACTATCCACCATCCACCCATCCACCCATCCACCCATCCATTCACCATCCATCCATCTATCATCCATCCATCTATTCACCCATCAATCTAGTTATCCATCCACCCATCCATCCATTGATTCATGGATCCATCCACCATCCATTTACCCATCCACCCATCCACCCACCCACCTACCCACCCATTCATCCATCCATTCATCCACCCATTCACCCATCTATCCATCCATTCACCTCTCCACCCATTCATCCATCCACCCATTCATCCATCCACCCAATTCACCCATTCATCCATCGACCATCCATCTAGCCATCCAGCCATCCAGCCATCCACCCACCCATTTATCATTCATTTATCCAACAAACATTTTTGGGCACCTACCAGGGGACTGTCACCACATTCGGCACTCCTGGATCTTTGTCTCATGGTGTTAATCACACAAATAGCGTCATTGCAGATGGAAGGAAGGGCTTAAAGGGGAAGGGAGGCCTGCCTGGATCCTGACATTGGGTTATGTGAGATGCTAAATGTTTTAATTCTCACAACCACCATGAGATAGGTGCCATGAGCCTCCTCGATGTCACAGGAGGAAAATGAGGGGCAAGTTCAGAAAGGAATTTGCCCCAAATTTTGTAAGTGCAGGAATCAGAGTTTACACTTGGGCCAGACTGGGTTTTCGCCACAAGGGTCTTCAGCCTTGGGGGCTGGCATGGCCTTTGGCGGGACCCCACCTGGTCAGTAGTTCAGGGGAGACATCCACAGGACAAGCAAGGAGGGTGAGCAGGGGAGGGTCTCCCAGGAAGAAGGCCAAGCTGTGGCACCTTCGGCACTAACAGAGGCAGTGTTGACTGGGCGTGCAGGAGGAGGTGGGGGGCGTGGGGTGGGGGGCTGCACTCTCCCTCTGCTCCTCCTCTGCTCCGACCCACACCACCTGCTATCAGCTCTGCTAATGAGCGTGAGGAGGGGAGATGGAGAGATTAGGGGAGCTTGCCTTCCTTCTCCAAACACTGGAACCAGTTAGACAAAGCCTCCTTCAGAGGAGACTCGCTGCCTGGAGGCTGCACTCTGGGAGCGGGGAGTCGGCTGCTCTCTCGGAGCTGTTGGAACCAGTCAATTAGCAGGTCAGGTGCCAGCTTCCTGCCGCCACACCTCCCTCAGCCTCCCTGCCTCCGGGGCCAGCGAATGAGAAGCTGGGTGGGGACAGGGCCCAGCTCTGTGCCAGGGACCTGCCCAGCGTGCTGTGGCTGCCAGGCCCATTCCACTGGGGATTGTGGGAAACTGTGGCCTGGCTCGGTTTCTGTGGGAAGCCGTGGCCGCTCCGTGGCCCTGGGACAGAGGAAGGTGGCTGTTGTGGACATGGCTGTTCTCGTCTCAGATTCCTCATGGAGCGGCCAGTTCACTGCTTCCCTTCCTGGTCCCATGGGGCTTCCTCCTGGCAAGCTGGGCTTGCCAGGCCTCTTCCCACCAAATATGGTGACCTCCTCTGCCCTCTGCACCTCGCTCCACAACCGGCCTGGCCTGTGCGGGGAAGTGGCCACCTGGAGGGCCCTTGACCCCAGCCCTGGCCCTTCCATCGGGCACTGGTTCCTGTGGCCTCAGCTCCCAGAAGGGCAGGCCGCCCTCTCTCAGCCCCGGGGCAGGGCAGCTGCCCTGGCAAAGCGAGTCAGCCCGGCTTCTTGATGCTCATCTGATTGGAAGCACCGGATGCTGCTCTTCAGAGGGAGGGTTCCTTCTACCCCTCTGGCTCCCTGGCCGGGCTAGTGCCCCTGCATGCACTGTGTCCATTAACCCACCACCCCCTCCATCTCTCCACCCCCCCCCCATCCACCATCCACCCATCCACCCATCCACCTCCTTTTCACCACCTACTACCCACCCACCCATCCATTCATTCACCACCCACCAGCCATCTCTCCACCCCCAATCCACCACCCACCATCTATCCACCCCCCACCCCCCACCACCCACCATCCATCCACCCCCCAATCTACCCACCACCCACCATCTATAATCAGTCCACCCATCCACCGCCCAGCCATCTATCACCACCACCCACCCACCCACCACCCACCAGCCATAATCCGTCCACCCTCCAGCGGCTGAGGGGTTGGTGCATAGAGACCACATCCTGGTGCCCCCCTGCCCCCCGGATCTTGGACCCACTCTGCCTGCCCAGCATGACGCTGGCCTCCCGACTGCCCCCGACCCCCAGCAGCCCTCTCGGCTGAGCGTCTGAAAGTGCTCCTCACACTGCAGCTGAAGATCCCGGGAAAGTGGGGGCAGAGCCCACAGGGGCCCTGGCCAGTCCCTGAGCTCGCACATGGACCTGGTGTGTTTGTGTGTGTGTGTGGAGGGGGGAGCGAGGTCTCATCTCTCACATGCCCAGCCCTGCTTCGGGGGATCCCGTGTGTGTCTGCACGTTTGGGGAGAACGGGCTTGGGAGGATGAATAACTCGTCGCCGGCATTCTGAGGCCAGCAGAAAGGCCGGATTAATTTTCTGTTTTAACGGAATAACAACAAAAACAACGGAGCTTCCGTCTTCCCCGAGTCACGAAGATGCTCAGCCACAGAGGAGGCTGTTCGGCCACGCGGAGGTCGGCGCTCAGGCTCCTGGGAACGCTCCTGGGTGCAGACCCTGCCCGCGGCCCCGCTGGCCGCCCCACAGACATGTCCACACTCCTGCTCCTTGCAGACCCCTGCAGCGCTGGTCTTCCTCGCCTGTGGGTGTGAGCCTCACACACCTGCTGCCCGGCCAGCGTGGCTCCGTGGCTGAGCGTCGACCTAGGAACCAGAAGGCCAGGGTTCGATTCCCAGTCAGGAACATGCCTGGGTTGCGGGCTCGATCCCCAGTCGGGGGTGTGCAGGAGGCAGCGATGGATGATGTGTCTCTCTCACATGGATGCTGTTCTCTCTCCCTCCCTCCCTTCCTCTCTTTCTGAAAGTCAATGGAAAATTATCCTCAAGTGAGGATTAACCAAAAAAAGAAAGCATTCTGAAGGTGGAGGCCTCTTGAGGATGGCTGAGCGAGCCCAGGAGGGTCCCCAAGTCCTGTGAGGCCCCACAACCAACCAGGGTACGGACCGCAGCTCCTGGCATGGGACACGCTGCACGGAAAGCTGTTGGAGTTGGTTCTGTACCTGCAGCCAAAAGCAGCCTAACTGGTGAACATCTCTGTGTGCATGCACACGCATGTGCTTGCATGTTAACATTTCCCTTCACGTGCAAACGGAACCCAGGGTCTGCTCCCTGGGCAGAGGGGAGGCTGGGAGAGGCCGTCGGAGGAGAGAAAGCAAGAGCATGAGGGCCAGAGGAGCGGAGAGCAGGTCTGCACCCCTGGGGCCGGTGCCCGCGTGTCCCCTCCTCGTCACCAGGGGCCGGCCGCCCACCAGCTGGGGCACCGGCCGTGAATTCCTCCCGTGCTTCCTCTGGAGCCGCCTGAGGCCCGGGGGGCCGGCCCTCCGGCCGGCGGACTCTTTCCCACAGAACCCGGAGCGGCCTGAGTAAGCAGGGCTATTTTTAACGCTCTGAAGTTGCTATCTTAATTTGTAAGACACAGTTTACGCTCCTTGGAAACCCGGGCAGCCCGGGCCTGGGGAGCTGCCAGGGGGAGGAACACCCTCCGGCCTGGCGGGCCGTCCTGTGAGGAGGCCCAGCACCCGGCCGGCGTGGCCGCCTTCCGGAAACTTCCCTGGCAGCCGGCTGCCTCCTCAGCTGGCTGGTCCCACCCCAGTCCCTGTGGCTCTTGGGGCTGGCAGGAGCTGCCAGGTCCCCGGGCTTCAGGCTGCCCCGGAGACACGCTCCGTGACGGGTCCCCAGGGTGTGCGGCTCGCAGCCCCCAGCTCGGTCCCATGCTGCTGGGCTGTCGGCGATAAGCCCTTCTCGGAGGCCAGTCCTTGTCCAGTAGCGTCTTGGGGGCTGCAGGATCCCCTCTGAGACCAGGCCCTGATACACAGGTCCTCCAGGTCCATCTGGAGAGATGGGCCCACCCCATTGACGGGAATGTGGGGCTCACTTCCCTGCTGCCCAGCGGAGCCAGCTCTGGCTCAGGCTGATTCCGTCCCGGTCACCTCTCTGGACTGGAACTGTCCTGTGGGGGGTGCAGGGCAGACAGACCCACCACGCGCCCTGTGTCTGTCCGTCCGTCCGTCCGTCCTTCCTTCGCTGCTGGTCTGTGGAGTCTGCTGAGCGTGCCCTGTGGGCCAGGCCCTGGGTGCGCCCAATGACCAGGCCAGTGTCTCCCCAGGAGCTCCTGACCTGGAGGCGGCACAGTCAGCACCTGAATACACGGGTGAGACGGGCGCGAGGGGCGCAGGGTGGGGGCTACTGAGGTGAGTGGTAACCCCTCAAACGTCACATCCACTTGTGGCTCCTGTGGTGGTGGCCGCTGTGCAGATACAGTTGATTCAGGGGGCCCCGCTGGAGGAGGGGGAATTCATCCTGGAAAGAGGGGAGCCGTGGGCACAGTCACGTGGGTCACCACGTGGGGCGGACCCCACATGGCTGCGGGGGACGGGATGGGGCGGAAGGGCAATGGGTCCGCAAGCCCAGGCTGCTGGGATTGCCGGGCCCCGGAAGTTGGAGGAGGTCGGGAGCAGGTTCCCTGGAGCCGCCAGCACTGAGGATGGACAGCTGTGGCTCTACCCCACCCAGGTCGGTTGTGGCTGCCCTTGGGAGAGCCACTTGGCTCCCAGACCCCCAGTCTGGACGCTTCGGGGATCCTCCAGCTTCTCGCCTCTAGACCAGCGTTTTCCATAGAACCTTCTGGATGATGGACATGTGCAATCACAAGGACAGAGCCTCTGGCCACGTGTGTCTCCCGGGCACGGCTGTGGGGTCTGGAGGTTAGAATCGCATTTGTTTTAATTGGTTTGGGTGTGAAGTGGCCACACGGGACCAGGGCTACCACCCTGGACAGCAGCTGTGGACGCCGTGTGGACGCCGGCCCCAGGGCGAGGGTCCTCCGGCGGGACACGCCGTGGAGGGCGTGCCTGCTCGGGAACTCCGAGGACCAGCCTCGAGTCGTGTCTGTGCCGGGGCGGGTCCAGCCATGCACCCCGAGGACGCCCCCTGCTTGGTGCTGCCCGCCTCGGCACAGACACGTCTCGAGGCTGGTCCTCGGAGTTCCCGGGCAGGCACGCCCTCCACGGCGTGTCCCGCCGGAGGACCCTCGCCTTGGGGCCGGCGTCCACACGGCGTCCACAGCTGCCTGCTCTCTCCCTTCAGCCTGCACCTCAGGGCTTTGCAGGAACCCCCGTCTCTATTTGGGAGCCATCCCGTCCCAACAAGCACCTACTTCCCGGGGCAACAGAATCACCTTGAATGTGGACTCCATCGCCGGCCCCATAAAACGTCTTATGGGTGCTAGTCATTCTTCGGTGGGCCAGTCTCATGTTGGGTGTGGACAGGGCTACAGGCGTGTGTCTGGGCTCTGGACCTGGGGCTGCGGCTGGGTTGGCCCTAGGGGATCACCGTAAAGCTAACACTTGTACGTTCCTTAGGATGACACTGAGTATCCAGACACGTGTTGTCTGAAGAGCTTTGAAAACAAGCTCTCAGGATGGTTTTTAGCGGGGCACTCAGTGGACACATCTCAGCACCTGGGATGGGGCTTTGGCCAGGGCCTGGTGGGCAGGGGGAGTGAGAGCAGAGAGCAGAGTCTAAAGATCTGTCTCAGAGTTTAGTATCTGGAGACCCCAGGGACCAGAATCCTCACCCACATCTTAAAGGTCATAGGTTTTGGGGTGGGTGATGGTGGTGATGGAGGTGGTGATGGAGGTGGAGGTGGTGATGGAGGTGGTGTTGGAAATGGAGGTGGTGATGGAGGTGGAGGTGGTGATGGAGATGGTGATGGAGATGGAGGTGGTGATGGAAGTGGAGGTGGTGATGGAGGTGAGGATGGGGATGATGATGATGGTAATGAAGGTGGGGATAATGGAGGTGGTGATGGAGATGAAGGTGAGGATGGAGGTGGTGATGGAGATGATAATGGTGGTAATGGAGGTAGTGATGGAGGTGAGGATGGGGATGATGGAGGTGGTGATGGAAGTGGAGGTGATGATGGAGGTGAAGGTGGTGATGGAGGTGAGAATGGGGATGATGGAGGTGGTGATGGAAGTGAGAATAGAGATGATGATGGTGATGGAGGTGATGGAGGTGGTGATGGAGGTAAGGATGGGGATGATGGTGGTGGTGATGAAGGTGGGGATAATGGAGGTGGTGATGGAGGTGAAGGTGGTGATGGAGATGATGATGGAGATGGTGAAGGACATTTGGACATTTGCGGCCATTCTGAGTAGAACCCATAGGAATGTCCTTATATACATCTGTGGACATCCGGCATTTAACCTCTGGCCCCTTCTGTGTCTGCGGTTACAGTTGCGCCAGGACATCTGACTCAGCAGTGGTCAGCTGGCCCGATCTGTGTGTGTGTGTGTGTGACTGTGTGCATGCGTCCCGAAGCCTCTATTGCTTCCGCTCCACGGTCCAGAGCATTCACTGTAAGAAAGTGCCCAGAAGCCAGACTCCGCAGGAGGAGCAGCAGCTGAGGACGGGCGTCGAAACACGCCTTCGCAGCCAGCAGCTCACAGCTGTTTCCTCTTGTGGCTCCCGGCCTCCACGACTGTTTTATTGAGGAAGCCGCGCTGCTACCGGCCGGCCGCCCTGGCTGCCGGGAGGCAGCACCTGAAGACCATCCGCGGCCGCGGCCACTGGTCCCGCTTGTCCACGAGGTCGGGGCACTGCCTGTGGTCAGCGCCCAGGGCTTAGGAGCAGCTGGTTGTGGCCTCCTCTCCAGTGCGCATGCACACACGCACACACACACACACACACACACACACACGCACACGGGCGGGGCCCTTGGCCATCAGCACGGTCCGACTGCTGGTATCTGCCAGGATGGGCTTGTGCACCTGCTCCATCCCCGCCCCGGGCCAATGACCACATCAGCTCTGCAGGAGCGCCAGGCAGGCAGGGCCCAGAAGCTCCAGGTGGGAGTGGGGGCTGGGGAGGGAGTAGGGGCAGGGGGAAGGGGTGAGGGGTGGGAGGGAGATAGGGTGGAGGAGGAAGTGGGGGCTGGGAGGGAGTGGGGGGTGGGAAGGAGTGGGGGCTGGGAGGGAGTGGGGGCAGGGGGAGGGAGTGAGGGGTGGGAGGGAATGTGGGAGGGGGAGGGAGTGGGGGCTGGGAGGGAGTGGGGGCAGGGAGAGGGAGTGAGGGGTGGGAGGGAGTGGGGGCTGGGGCGGGCTTGGTTCTGAGCCCCAGATTCCCTCGCAGGCTGGGGGACCTTGTCCTCGGTCCCGTGTGAGTGGAGGCTGCTCTCAGGGTGAGTGGAGGCTGGTGACTCTGTGCACATTTCCTACCTCAGGTTAACCAACGGCAGGTCAGGAGGTGGAGGATCGGGTGCTCAGCTGGCTGCGGGCTGGGGGTCCTGTGCCCACCAGCACCCCAAATCCCTGCGGGCCTCAAGTTCAGGCAGACCGGGTGCAGTGGGCTGTTGGGTGGGGAGGGGGTTTGTCACGATAGCGGGGTTCGCCCTGACGTTGTTGGAGTTGAGGACTTTGGTGCTGAGCTCAGAGGAGGGCTGCATGGCCGCCCGAAGCCTCTAAGGCATGTCTCACCCGCTGTGAGCGGACGCTGCTCCAGCCGCATTCCCACGTTCTCCGTTTGGGATTTGGCTGCCATCCTGAGCCAACACCTCCCCCAGAGCTGGTCCTGGCCCCGGGAGCTGACAGCAGCCCTGCAGCTCTGGGCCCGGCACGCCGAGCCACCTGCCAGCACGCTTCGGCCGCCGCGACAGCCGCCGGGTCCCTGGGAACTCCGCAGCACGCAGCTCGGCTGCACGCACCTGGCCTTCTGGGAAACTGTGGGAAGAGGTTTTCCCAGGATCCTGTTTGGGGGCTGGGGTTGGGGAGGAGCCTCCTCTGACATGTTAAAACCCCCAAATGGAAATATTTATGGCATGAGCATTGCACGGATGCTCGGCCGTTAAATCACTGAACTCGGATGAGCTGGAGGCCACGCTGCCTGTCCCAGGCTGAGCTCACGCCTCTGTGTTAACCGCAGGCCGGGTGCCCTTGCCCCGGCCCGCCCCCCTTCCTGAGGCCCCCTCTTCCTGAGTCCACCCCCCCCACCCCATGCTGCACAGATCCCTGGTCACTGCTGTGGCCCGAGGAGCAGCCCATGGGGCAGTGAGCTTGCCTCCCTCATTGGCATCAGGAAGATGCTGTTTGGACAAGGTCAGGTCCCCCAGGCCCCCAAAGGGCTGCAGCCACCCCAGTGACAGCTGTGGCTATGGTGCCTATGGGTTGGCTGTACAAGCTCCAGGCGAGGCGACCCCAGGAGGCCCTGGGGGGCACACACTTTGGAAATGGCAACGGAAAATCCAAGTTCTGGCCAGGCCCGCCTCTTGGCTCTCCCAATGCCCAGGCCCTGCCCTGCCCTCTGAGGTGTGGAAAGCGGGTCTCCCCCGCCCCCCCCCCCCCCCCCCCGATCCAGGGCTCGGCTGGGTGCCTGCTTTTCGGCACCTCAGGACATGGTCCCTCCTGGCGGTCTCAGACCCGGCAGAAGTGGGTGGGGGCAGGCAGAGGGGTCTCCAATTGGGTGGGCACTGTGTTCGGCTTTACCATGTTCATGGCTGTGGCTCTCACTTACCGTCCAGCCTCGGCCTGGTCTTAGCCACAGCAGGGGCCCACGCCAGCGGCTGATGCTGGAGATCACTCGTTAGGGTGGCCCCAGACTCCGAGGGAGGGGCCGAACGACCCTACGCACCTCTGGGTGCTGCAGGCTGCGGCCTCGGCCAGAGACCCAGGGAGGGGACGTATGGTGCCTACTGTGCGCCTGGTGCTGGAGTCCCTCCACGCAGAGGCTCCGGCCGAGACGAGCACCTGCCAGCTCCCTGCACCCCCCGGCGGACGATGCCTCAGGTCCGAGCTCCTCGTCTGGCGAGTCTTCCTCCTCTTTGTCCTGCGCTGCTCTGCCTCGAGCCCCCCCCCCCCCCCCCATGAGTGGAGACTGTGTGCTCAAGGTCAGAGGTCAAAGTCCAGCCTTGGCGCCGTACCAGGTGCTCATCTCGGCCGGAGCCTCTGCGTGGAGGGTCTCCAGGCACACAGTAGGCACCATACGCACCACTTGGTTGGCATGCGGCTGGGGGTGCACAGTGAGGGGCCCCCTCTCCCCTCCACCTGGCCCGGCGCCCTGCTGGCTCCAGGGCCTCTTGGCAGGATGCTTGGGGAGGGCACGGCCGTTCCAAACTTCAGCTGGCAGGACAAGGACTGTCCCGTCCCTGCCAAGGTCAGAGCGGGGCCAGGCTGCAGGCAGAGGCCGGAGGGGCGCGGAGGAAACGGCTGACACTGGCAGCCAGGGCAGGAAGCGGCACACTGTCCAGGAGCTGGAATGCGGCCCCCGTGCCGCCCCCGTGCCCCCGGGGCCGGAGCCCGGAACGGAAGCGGCGGGTGGGCAGGAAGGGCGTTTGGCTATGCTGGGTGGGCGCCTCCCGGTGCCACCTCCCTCCGGGTCCCAGCTGGAGGCCTCCTGGGGCGTTTGGAAGCAGATGGAGGCTCAGGGATGGGGTGGGGGAACCAGGAGCCGTGGGTCCTGCTTCCTGGTGCACGGGCCCTGGGAATGCACATCCGGCCCCTCCAGCCCTCGGTGCACTTGGCATCCACACAGTCACAGGTGCCTCCGCTTTGCTCACACTGACACCTCCCCTGGAGTGCTTTTCCCAACGGAAAACCTCTACTCAGCCTTCAGGACTCGGCTTGGCAGCAGCTCCTGGATCAAGCTGTTCCTGAAGCACCCCTCCCCTGCCTATGCTGCACCCTCCCCTGCCCTGCAGCCATTTCACAGCTCAAGACCCCCCACCAGGGCGCCCACCTCTCCCCTGGCCTCCCCAGCTCCCAGAACACACAGTTGGTGCCTAATGTTTGCTGGGCTTGGAGGTGCAGCACTTGTGGTTCCAGCTGCCCGGGAGACGGCCCCGGGACCAGAGCACGGCCCCTGCACGGACACACGGGTCCTTCGGGGGCTGGTCGCCTCTGAGACCGGCACAGGGCACAGCCCCCCAGAGGATGGGGAGGCCCCCGTGGTGAAAGGGTCTTGCCCAGAGCCTGGCACCCGTAGGCGCTCAGTAATGCCAGCCATTATTGCCCACCCCCTCACAGGCACTGGAGCCTGAGGGGCACAGCACAGCGATGGTGGAGTGCCAGGCCTGGGTGCCCCCTCTGCCCCCTGGATTCCTTAGCCCCCGAGCGGGTGGTAATTAGCATTCCAACCCCGAGAGTGAGTGAGCAGTCCTCCTCACAGTCACCCGGCAATGAGGAGCTGGGTGCCCAGCCCAGGGCTGCCTCGGGGACCTGGCACAGCGGGGCTGGAGGGCAGGGCGAGAGGAGAGGGGTTCCCTCCCCTCACGTCTGTGCTGGGCCTGGCTCCCTGTTGGCGCTGGGCTGGCTCCTGTGGGTCCCCTGGACGCCGGTCAGCCCTGGACCAGCCCCCTTGTCTCCTGGCTCCGTCCTGGCTCTGGCCTTGAGTGTGTGGCTCCGCTGGGGGCTGGGGACCCCGCCCTCCCCCAGCACAGGTCCGGGGCTCTCCAGGGCCTGAAGAGCGTTTCCTGCCAGAGGCCGAGGGTCGACTGAGGCTGCAGTAAACCCCCTTTGGAGACGGGGACCGGGCACGGGTGCTTTGTGGGAGCTCGCCCCGGCTGAGCCCTGAGGCCCTCCCAGGTCTCGGGGTCCACGGTCTGGGTGCCAGGACCACAGCCCCCTGGAGCCGCCGTACGAGGCGCCCGGTGACCCAGTCCCTCCTCTAGGCGCCGAGAAGAAAGCATGGACCCAGGGCACAGCGAGTGGCCTTCACAGCTGCAGGTCCGCGGTGCCCCCGTCCAGCCGAAGGGCAGGCCGGTCGCGGGGAGGAGCTGGCATCGCCCATTCATGTCGTGCCATTGACCCTCAGGTGCCCCCAGAACAAGGCCTGTGTGTGCAGCATGTGTTTTGAGGCATCTGCAGGGCAGCCCCACGATGGGCAGAGCCGGGAGAACCTGGTGGAGGGGGAGTGGGCCCAGCCTGATGGCAGAGGCCGGTGGCGGCTGTGGGGGCCGGTGAGGGGACCAGGCGCCCCGGACACCTCCCTCAGCCAGCCAGGTGAGGGGACCTGGGCTCACAGACCCGCAGGAGGCTCAGGTTCAGGGCAGCTCAGGCCCAGCGGCGAGGGCCGTCTCCGGGTCTGGACGGGGTGAGGGTGGGGACGCAGGGCTCCCAGAACTCAGGGCGGGGATCAGTTAGGCGTTAAGGGGAGATTTATTTTAAATGTAAACCGATCTTGGAGTCCCGGGGCGGGCTTCGCGGCCCCAGCCCAGGATGGGGAGCCCAGGATATAAATAGGGCGCAGTTGTTGCTGCTCTGACCCCAGGGCCTGCTGATGGTCTGGGTGGGCGGGGCCTGCAGCCGGATGGTCCGCCCCCACCATGGCTCTCTCCCCGACTACCTCCACCTGTCGGGGGTGGAGCCTCCTGCGGCCCCTCCATCCAGCCCGGTTCCGGAGCCCCTGTCACGCGGGTCCCCACGGACCGTTCTGTGCTCCCTTCCCCGCTCCCCCAGCGTGGCCCTGGCCTGTGCTCCACGCGTGGCCTGGGTGACCTGCCTCCTCGTGCCTCTGCTTGGGGACCGTCTGGAAGTGGGGCGTCCCCAGGGCTCCTCTCCTCTCTGGCAGCTGAGTCCCCCTTCCGCCCCGAACTCTGAGCCACTGAGTCCCCCTGCCCGTCCTGGCTCTCCCAGTGGACCCGCGTCATCGGAAACAAAAGCCAAGAATGTGAGGGGCCGGGAGGTGTGATTGCCTCTGGCCGGGCTCCAGGAGTCACCCACAGGCATGCCGGGGAGCTGGCCCGTGGCCAGGCTGTGTCCGCCAGCTGCCCCTCGGGCGTGGGGGCAGGAAGCCCGGAACAGGCCTTTCCCGGGAGCCTCGCGGGAGAGAGACCGTTACTGCCCGGCCTGTCCTCGCTCGCCCTCCGCCCGCCCGCCCGCCCTCTGAGCCGGCCTGGGGCCGGAGGAGTCTCCGCGGGCCCCTTAGAGGGGAAACTGAGGCTGAGAGAGGCGACTGGGCCATGCCGGAGGAGCTGCGTGGTGGCCTCAGAGGCTGGCACCGCCCTGTCCTGAGACCCGGCCACCGCGGCCTCCGCAGGGATGCGCTGGGTCACTCTGGACACAGGAAGAGCCACGGAGCAGAGTGCGGCCCTCACCGCCTCGCCCTCGCTCTGTCCAGCTCCCCGTCCCGCAGCTGAGGTCCCTCCGGGTCCCTGTCCCCCCAGATCTGCCCAGTGGTCGGAAACCCACCCCAATGTGAGGGCACGGGCAGCCCTGCCTCCCTCCTGGGCGGCAGGGGAAGGAGCTGTGTCCCGCAGTGTACTCCTCCAGGGCCAGCTCAGCCATGCTCACCTGTCCTGGCGGCTGTGCCAGGCCGGAGCTGCCCCGATCCAGGGCCACTGGCCGCTGAGAGCAGCTGGATGGTCCTCTCACAGCTCCGGGGGCCACAGGCAATGTCCTCAAGGCCACAGAGGAGACCTACCCTTTCCAGCTCCTTCCATGTCTCCCTCCCTCCCCTCTGTCCCTCCCTCCCTCCCACCCTCCACCTTCCCTCCCTCCTTCCCACCCTCCACCCTCCCTGCCTTCTTCCCTTCTTCCCTCCCTCCCTCCCTCCCTCCCTCCCTCCCTCCCTCCTTCCCTCCCTCCCTCCCTCCCTCCCTCCCTCCCTCCCTCCCTCCCTGCCTTCCTTCCTGTTCATTTATCCGTGGGCAGGCATCCCTCCAGAACCCTGTGGCCCCCGTGGCCCCCGTGGCCCCTGTCACCCAGGCCCTGGAGGGGCCATGACCCCACTTGCTCTTCTGGAAGTTTCCTCCCGTCTCTGAGAGCATCAAAGGCCTGGGAGCCGGGCGACCTCTGTCCTCGCCGGACGTGGTTTCCGGGCGTTCCTGGGGTAGCGGCGGCTCTTTGGGGCTATTTTGGGATCGCCACAAACTTCACCCTCCTCCTGTGATCGGGGAGTTCTCATCCAACGCAGCCAACATGGGGGTGATGTCACTCCCAAATTACAGGGGTGCTGCGGGACGGGGCCGGGCGGGGGCATGCATGACCCCGGGCGCCCTGCCGGCCCGGATCCACCGCCTGCTGCCAGGGACCCATCTTCACCGGGCTCGGGGCTCCCCGGACCACTGCACGCCGGCAGGCTGTGTCTGGAACACCGAAGGCCCTGGCAGGACGTTTGTTTGTTCACTGAGGTCTGGGCAGGGACTGAGAGCTTCGGGCCTGGCTGATTCTCCCTGTCCTTCCAGGAGCCCTGGCGGCCAGGCCCAGAGAGGGAGACTGTGGGGTTCCCCACGGTCGGTCTAGGTGGGGCTCAGAGCAGCAGGTCCCATCCCTGCCCCAGCCTGGTGCCCAGACTTTGATTAGCCTGGGTCGGAGCGAGAGCAGGCGCCCACCCCTCCTGGCCCCACCCGCGCCCCCACCCTGGGTCAGAGCAAAGCCCGGCTCCGCTGCCCAAGGGCCCAGCATCTCATTCGGCCGAGGCCCCGCTGGGAACCGGTGTCCCGTGTCCGCTGCCCCCGGCCGTGTGGGCCTCGTGTCCCCATCAGAGGTCTGTGCACAGTGGCTGCACCCCTCAGATTCTGGGTCTCAGAAGGGGGAAGAGGCACACCACCTGAGCTCTCGGGGCAGAACACCCTGAACTTCAGAAATGGCCGTGTGATGTGGGAGCCAGAGGCTGCATTTTGAGAAGAGAAAAGGAAGAAACTTGGAAAGTCCATCCTTAACCCCTGGGCATGTTTCCTTCCTGAAAGCTGTCAGGGAGACGAAAAACACTACCCTCTGTGGTTCACACCGGCCAATCCGTGGCCCTGGCTGTGGCTCTGAACCAAGGCTCTGCCACGGCTTTTCAGAGCTGGCAGTAAAGCTGTGAACTAGGGGGGTGGGCTCACAGCTTCTGGGTTAGCAGGTGGAGAAGGTGTGGCCTGCTGCTGGACTTGGCCCTGTCAGAAAAAGGCTGGGCACAGGGACCTGGTGGAGGTCTGTAACCTGGGCTCCTGGGGGAGATTCGAACTGACCTTGGACTCGTTCCAGCCTGGAAACTGAGGCAGGAAGCCCCAACTGAGAGACCCTTCCAGCTGCTCAGAAGCTACCTAGGCTGTGCTAGTCTGTTCCCCTCTGTTCCTCCTTCCATGTATTCATCTACGCATCCCAGCAACCATCTATCCATTCACCTATCCACCCACTCACCCATCCATCCTTCCATCCATTCACCCATCCACCTACCCACCCATCCATCCATCCCATCCATCCCATCCATCCATTCATTCATCCATCTACCCATTCATCCACCCATCCATCTACCTACCCATCCATCCACCCACCCACCCATCCATCCACCTATCCACCCCCCCCACCATCCATCCATCCATCCATCCATCCACCCATCCATCCACTCACCCATCCACCTATCCATCCATCCATCTATCCACCCACGCATCCACCTACCCACCCAGCCATCTACCTGTCCAGCCATCCACCCAATCATATACTCATCCATCTACCCAATCATACACTCATCCATCCAATAGCTGTCATACTTCCTCAGTGTCAGGTGTGGCTCTTGGTGAGAGGATGCAACAGTGACAAGCACTGCCCTGCCCTCATGGAGCTGACATTCCACGGCTTTAAAAGGGGGGGAAGATGAGGGCAGGAACCCCAGGGGCTCTCCTGAGGGGTGTGGGGACAGATCCACAGCTGCCTTGGGCTTCTCTCTTAGACTGTGGCCACGAGGAGCTTTGGGGGTGCGAGGGAGGTGAAAAGCCACACACCCATTGGGGCAGGACTGGGCACTGACAAGAGCCTCTGAGCACCAGGCGTTATTGTGTGAGTCCTCAGCCTCTGGTGGGCGCCATCTGGGAGCTGCAGTTATTGAGTCCCTGCTGTGCACTCCTCACATAGCGAGGACCTCCCTGAACCTGGGGAAGGAGGCTCCATTTTGCAGAGGAACAGAGGCTGGAGGATGGGGTCGGGTGCTGTGGGGCTGAGTGCAGGTGGTCCGTCTCCCCGAGTGTGTTCTCAGGCCTGGGTGGCGGCCAAGTGCCAGGGACACCCAAGAGTCCGTCCCGGTCTGATTTCATTCAGAAGCCGACTCCAGACACAGCAGGCTGGGCAGCCACCTATCGTGACCTTCATCTCAGGCTTCCCAGCTCCGGGCAGGCTCCGCCAGATTCCTTCGCAGATAAAGAACCACCGAGTCAGTCAGGGCTCGAGTGTCAGCCCAGGGCCAGCCAGGAGGGCGGCTCGGGCCTCTGCCCGCCAGACGGGAGCCTGGATTGTCCACTGCAGTGGCTGCAGCGGGTGGGGTGGGGTGGGGCTGGGTAAACCTGGAGTCAGAAGGTCCAGGTGCCCATCAGACCCCATCCCCAGCGAGGGGGGAACGGAGTGAAACAGCGGTGTTTCCTGAAGGATGGCCGGTGGGGTCTCAGTCGTGCAGGAGTGAACCCAGGCCCTGCACATGGCCATGCCCTCCCGCCCCTCTGCCCCCCCCTCCAGCAGGGGGGCATGGCCACGTCCTGGGGATGCGGCGGCTGGTGCAGTGGCCTCGGGTGCTGGGTGCCCACGCTTGTGGCGTGGACTCTGGTGGCTCCTCCCTCCCACCGGCCACGTGCTGTGGCTGGACCATGGGGCCCTCTCACAGGTGGGACACTGAGCCCCTGGTTCTCCGCTGAGAACGAACAGTGTCCCCCAAACCCCACAGTGAAGCCCAGCTCCTGACAGGACTGTGTTGGGAGAAGGGACTTGAGGGGATTAGGTTAAGGAAGGTCACGGGAGCCTGGGCTTGGGTCCCCGAGGGAAGAGGGAGAGGGCAGAGCCCTGTCTCTCAGGGCCCGGAGGACAGGCCCTGGGGCGTCCGAGAGAGGCGCACCTGCACAACGGAGAGTCCTCACCAGAGACCGACCGACCGTCCATTCATCCCACTGACCGACCGACCGACCGGGCAGCACCCGGGTCTCGGGGTGCAGCCTCCAGAACGGTGAGAAAAGGGACGTGCTGTTCCAGCTGCCCGTTGGGGGTGTCCTGGTAGGACAGCCGGGCAGACCAGTCACCCACCACCCCTCATGGTGGGGTGGCATCGAGAGTCCTGGCTGGCTGCGTGTCTCAGTTTCCCCACAGTGAGCACAGTGCATGGGGCGAGGTCTGGGCACGTCCGTGTGGGACACTCCAGGCATCTCCACCTGTGCCTTGTGGGGTGGAGGGCTGGGTCCTGAGGAGGGCGGCCATGAGCTCCCTTTCGGGGCTGCAGGCGGGTCCTCTCTGCCTCTCCAGCTGCATGGACCTGTGGCCGCAGAGCGTGCCCTGTGGGCTCAGAGAGGCCGTCTGAGTGATCGCTGGCCTGAGGGCTGCCCTGGTGGGGCCGAAAGACAGGCCCACCCGTCACAGCAGCCCAGCTGCAGCCATGCTGGGGCCCTGGCCTCGCCCCTCAGCACCGTGGGATGCGGGAGCCGCCCCCAGGGAGCAGAGATGGGCCCTGCCCGCCCCAGGGCAGCCCCCGCCCCTCCCCTCGCAGCCCAGTGGGACACGGATGGCTGTGGTGGGACGGCTCGCAGCCCCGGACTCGAGCACAGGGCCGTGGGGTCCCGGCTGGACGCTGTGGGTGGAAGTGGGAGGTCTCCGCGCTGCAGGGCAGGCTGACACCAGCGGATGAACAAATCTTGCGACATGACTGGGCACTGACATGCGTGCGGAGTCTGACCGCGGCCACCGGGCAGACACCGCACCGTGTGGGGCCAGGAGGGGGGCGGGCACAGCCTGGTGTGTGGGCAGCGGCCACACTGAAACTCCCGGGGCTGGGCCTCCCGCTCCAGGGCCTCCTGCCCCCGGGCCAGCCGGAGCCGGGCAGGGTCACAGAGGGGCTGGGCCCACGCCAGGGCCCCCTGAGCTCTGGCGCTTAGTGGGTGTGCGGAGACAGGCTGCCAGCTGGAGTCTCTGGCGAGGCCATGCCGCCAGCTCTGTGCAGAGGCCGGGCCTGGCTCCGGAGCCGGCGTTGCAGGCAGGGCCCCCGGCCAACTGGGGCTCGGAGAGGAGGGCCGGCCGGCCGCGTGACCCCGGGAGGAGGCCTTGGCAGCCCTGGACCCTCTGTTCCTGCTTGTGCGGCGGAAGCGGCCGCAGCCAGGCTGGACCTGGAGCCTGACAGTGATGGATGGGCCGGCCTCCCCGTCCCTGCCCGGCCTGGGGCAGGAGTTCCGGCATCGTCCGGGCAGGTGGCGTCTCTGCTGAATCTGGCGTCTCCGCGGCCATTTCTGCGAATGACCCCATGGCCCCGACCTCCCCTCGGCGCTGCCCCTCGGTGTGCCCTGGGATCAGCCCGAGAGGGTCTGGCTGCCCAGGGCACGGCTCAGCCAGTTGGTGCAGTGTCTGCCCATCCTGCAGCTGAGACGAGAAGACGACGGGGCACCCCTGCCCCCGGGCGCGGTGACCGGCCCCAGGCCCCTGCCTCCCCACCGGGACCCGACATTCATTGTGCGCCCGGGAGGCATGGCTTCCTGCCGCAGTCCCCGGGTCCCCGCGCAGACACTGCATTTCTAGGTCAGGGCCGCCGAGTGACAGACGAGCCACCTGTGGTTCTAAATTTGCTGGTGTCTGCATTAGGAGGCACGAAAAGGAGCAGGAGGAATTTAATTCAGAGCGTGGATCTTGACCCAGTAATCCAAAGCTTTGCCACGTTCACACGTAAGGCGTTGGAGCCGTGGGTGGAGTCCACGGGGCCCACGTCCTGGACGTCCTGCGGGTGCTTTGTCCTCAGGGCACCTCCCTGGATGCCCCGGGCTCAGGGGCCGCACCGGCCATGCAGCTCTCGCCGCCCCGAGCATCCTGGCCCTGACGTGGCACCGGCGAGCCGGAGGAAGCCCAGACACCGGCCCAGGGGTTGGAGCGTGGACGGCTCACTCGGCCCTCGGTCCAGGCACCAGGTGCTGCCAGGCTTGGGGTCTGGTCTTCATGCCATCACATCTGCGGGTGGCGTAGCAGCTTCCTGGTCAGCCCTCGGGCATGGTTCCAGAGGGAACTTCTTGCTGTACACGATGGCCCCGCACTGGGGGCCAGCAGAGAGCCCCTCGGCCTGGGGTTAATTTGTCACCAAATGCAGGAGGTGAAGCGGGGCTGGGACCCAGACCCAGCACCCCCCCTGGGCACTGCTCGTCCTGCTGTCGCCCTCGGCCATCCTGCTGGCTGAGAGGGCAGGGGTCATGACAGCTGTGCCCTGCCCGAGGGGTGGAGGTGGGAGGCCCTGGCCCTGGTGTGGGCCTCGGGGGCCTGTGTGCAACCTGGGTGTGGGCACAGCACTGAGAGCAAGGGATGTGCGTGCACACATGTGAGGGTGCGCGTGTGCCTGTGCACATGTGTCGGGGTTTGTGCATGTGTGTGTGTGTGTGCACATATGTGTGCACCCACCACAAGCGCCTCCCCCGGGCAGCCTGCTCCTGAGCTGCTCTCAGCTGATCTGAGGTGTTTTACAAACACTGACTCATTAGCCTCCCACGGCTGCAGGAGGTAACTCGGTCCACTTTGTAGGAGGGGAAACTGAGCCACCTCATTGCTCAGGATTCACGGCCGGGCCACCCAGACAGCCACCGGCCCCACCCCTCCCACTTCTCCTCAGACCCCAGGCGCAGGAATGAGCTCAGGGCGAGTCCAGGGTCCCGAGGGCTGCCTCTGAGGTCCGGGGTGTGGCACGCTGTTCCAGGGCGTTGTCTGTGCTGGGCGCACGCACATGGCTGTCCCTCCGTGCATGCACACTGCGTTCTCACAGCAGATTCCCACGAGAGTCCTAAAGTAGCCCCCCACATGGGGCAGGAAGCAGAGCTTCCAGAGTGCAGCTCCCGATCCGAGACCACGGAGCGCAGGCCTGTCCCCCGAGGGCTGCCTGCCGCCCATCGCACCTGCACCAGAGGGGTGTCTGGTTTACCGATTGCCAGCCGAGTGCAGCCTCGGGGCCGGGTTTGGGGTGAGCGGGACACACACACACACACACACACACACACACACACAGCCCAGGGGAAGCGGTTCCGGCTGAGAACTCCGTCCTGCCCGTCCGCCTCGGAAGGCCGCGGTGGCGTGCTCCGGAGAAGCTGCTCGGGAGAAGCCCGGCGGCCTGAGTGATAAGCAGGACCGCGGGCGGCTGCCGGGGACAAGCCCGCTCCTGCCCGCCCACCTGGCGTGCTTTGATAACCCGGACATCCCGCCTCCATTGTCCTCCCCGTCACTCAGCCGCCCGGTGAAATCCCTTCCATCAGATGTGGGCTGCTCTGCTGCGACTGAGGGTGAAAACCTGTCTCCCTGTGACAGGGCGGGGGCGGAACTGCTGTGTAAATAGAGCCCCGGGCAGCTGGGGGCAGGGTGCGGGCACAGCACAGCAGATCCTGTCCCTCCGTCCCTCCCTCCCTCCGTCGCCCCTCCCTCCGTCCCTCTGTTCCTCCGTCCCTCCCTCCCTCCCTCGTCCCTCTGTCCCTCTCTACGTCCCTCCCTCCATCCCTCTGATCCTCTGTCCCTCCCTCCGTCCCTCCCTCATCCCTCCCTCCATCCCACTCTCTGTCCCTTCCTCCGTCCCTCCCTCCATCCCTCCCTCCGTCCCTCCCTCTCTCCATCCCTCCCTCCGTCCCTCTGTCCCTCCATCCCTCCCTCCATCCCTCTGATCCTCTGTCCCTCCCTCCGTCCCTTCCTCATCCCTCCCTCCGTCCCTCTCTCCGTCCCTCCCTCCGTCCCTCTCTCCGTCCCTCCCTCCGTCCCTCTCTCCGTCCCTCCCTCATCCCTCCCTCCGTCCCTCTCTCCGTCCCTCCCTCCGTCCCTCTCTCCGTCCCTCCCTCCCTCCCTCCCTCCGTCCCTCCCTCAATCCCTCCCTCTGTCCCTCCCTCTCTCCATCCCTCCCTCCGTCCCTCTGTCCCTCCATCCTTCCCTCCATCCCTCTGATCCTCTGTCCCTCCCCACCGTCCCTCCCTCTGTCCCTCTGTCCCTCCCCACCGTCCCTCCCTCCGTCCCTCTGATCCTCTGTCCCTCCCTCCGTCTCTCCCTCATCCCTCCCTCCGTCCCTCTCTCTGTCCCTCCCTCCATCCCTCTCTCCGTCCCTCCCTCCATCCCTCCCTCCGTCCCTCCCTCAATCCCTCCCTCCGTCCCTCCCTCCGTCCCTCTGTCCCTCCATCCCTCCCTCCATCCCTCAGATCCTTTGTCCCTCCCTCCGTCCCTCCCTCATCCCTCCCTCCGTCCCTCTCTCCGTCCCTCCCTCGTCCCTCCGCGGCTGCTCACCGGTCTGTCTCAGGCTGGCTTCTCTGACTCAGTTGGTAACAGCCACCCCAGCTTTGTCCCAGGCCGGGGCCACCACAGCCCCAGCAGGCGGAGGCAGCCGGTTCCCTGAGCAGCCAGCGCTGGACGTCGGGGACACCGACACCCAGCCGCCCCGTCCAGGCTGCTCCCAGCCCCGTGCGAGGGTGGGGCCGGCAGAGACCCTGGGAGGGGGGTGGGCGGCAGGCCGGTCAGAGGCTCATCATAATTAGACCCCGAGGGACGGCGACCGGAGCCTTTTCCTGAGTGAGGCCGGGCCGGTTCGTTCCTGCGACCCAGCAGGCAGATGCCCCGGGCAGCGGGCCCCTCCCCACCGACCGGGCGGTCCTGTCCCCCCGAAGCTGCCCTCATCCACCCGGGACGAAGAGGGACGGAGAGGGAGGTGGTCGGGGGGAGATACTGGAATGGGGGCTTCTGCGGGGACTTGTGGGGGTCTCTGTGGGGCAGCCCCACGCCCCTCCCCCTCCAGCACACGGTCCTGTTGGGGGTCTGAGTGGTGGGCTGGCGGGCGTCTGGGCTGCAGTCGGTCACAGGTGTTTGGGGAGAGACAGTTGCACACCTGGGTCTGGGCCCTCCGCCGTCCGTCTGTCCATCCTTCCACTGTCTCTCCTCCCTGCTGCAGGCCAGGCCCAGGCAGCTGCTCCGAGGTCTGTGCAGTGACCGTGCTTCCGCTCCCTCCCTGGTCCGGAGACGACAGGCCTGGCCGTCAGGGCCCGCGGGCCAGCCAATAGGCCGCTCTGTCTGACCGTGCTGGCCGGTGCGGGCGCAGCCGTCGTCCCAGTGACCTGAGACCCGCGGGGCATCGGAGCTCCCGGGCCCTGCACCCCGAGAAACGGGTCAGATGCTACGTTGCCCGCAGCAGGAGAGCCGGGCCTCGGTCCTGCTCTGGGTCTTCACCCGCCACTCTGCTCCCCCAAGGCAGGCGTGGCTGCTACAGGAGTCTCTTAAAGACTGTGGACAGCCTTGTGGGCGTGGCTCAGGGGCTGAGTTTTGACCTATGAACCAGGAAATTGGGGCTCGATTTCCTGTCAGGCCACAGGCCCTGGTTGCAGGCTGGATCCCCAGGGTGGGGCGTGCAGGAGGCAGCGGATCCATGATTCTCTATCAACCTTGATGTTTCTGTCTCTCTCCCTCTCTGAAATCAATAAAAACACTTTTTAAAAAAAGGCTTTGGACAAAACGGTGAAGGAAACCGCGAGTAAGAACCAGATGTGGTCTGCAGGGAGTTTCCCCGTGGCCATGACCAGGGTCTGCTCCGTCCCACACGCAGCCTCTGGCCACACGCGGCCGCTGAGCTCCGGACACGCTGCCTGTGTGCTGGCGACTGGACCTTTTGTTTGATCCTCAGTAACGCACACTCACCGGAGCAGCCACACGTGGCCAGTGGCTGCACGTGTCTGCAGGGTCGTCAGGGACGGTTGCCGTGGGGTTCGGCGGCGCCCTCAGGGGCTGTGGGTTTGTGAGCGCCACGGGAGCAGATGTGAGCTGCCGACGGCCATGCCCAGGGGCCAGGCTGGGCCTCTCGGGGTCTGCGTCAGGCGCAGGATGACGGATGGCGGCAGGTGGGAGGCGGGCGCAGAGCAAACCGAGCCGGTGGGCGGGGATGGGGGTGTGAGGGGCACAGGAAATGCGGAAAAGCCCCCCCGGGGGTTGGGGGACGGAGGGTCTCGGGTTACTCCAGGTCACGCTGCCTGTGGGACCTGGGGTGCAGACTGGACCGCCCTACAGACCGGGACACCGTGGTCAGGCCGTGGGGTCGGGGTCAGAGGTCAGGCCTCAGGGCCAGGGGAGGCTCTGCGGGGTCGGGGTCGGTGCCCGCCGCCTGCCAGGCCTCAGCGTGGAGCATGGGCAGCTGTGGGCCGTGTGTCCTTTCTGGGAATGGCCTCTCTGTGCCCTCCGGGGTGCGTGGCTGACACATGGAACGTTCTGGAGCTCGGCCCTGCAGGCGGGCAGGGCTGAAGGGACCCTTGTTGCCGAGCTGGGCACGTGTTGAAAGGGGTCTGTGGACCGAGCAGGGCCCGGAGGAAGTGGCGCCGCTCCCCGCGGGGGGTGTGGCCAGGGACACTAAGCCGGGGGCAGCGGACAGCGGACGCCAGGGCTGGAGGTTCGAGGCCCGGGGGGGTCTGTTTCCCCTCTGGATGGGCTCCCGTCTGTCACGTGGGATCAGGCTCCCGTGTGACCCCTGGGGAACCTCCAGGCCAGCCAGCCCCCCACAGGACATCCCGCGCCCTCTGAGTCCGGGTGTGTCCCCGTGGGGCCGGGGTGAACTCTCTGGCCTTGGGGATCCCATGGGGGTCCCCCCAGCGACAGGCCTTGCTGCACATCCTGTCCCTTCGCTGTGCAGGAGCGACGGGAGCGGCCGGCCTTGGGCGCCCCCCCCAAGCGCCCGGAGCAGAACTGCGTCCGGGTGACAGAGGTTCTGGCCTGCCTCTCGGGTTCCCGGGGGGGGGGGGTGAGGGGGGTAGGTGGGACGGGGCCTCTGGCGCCCCTGCCCCTTCTCCTCCCCGGCCTCAGCAAGTCCAGCAGCCGGGACAGGAGCTGCGGGTCTTTGTCTCCCGGCCCCTACTGCCCACTGCCTCCCGCTGCCTTCCACTGCCCACTGCCCGCTGCCTGCTGCCTGCTGCCTTCCACTGCCCACTGCCCGCTGCCCGCTGCCTGCTGCCTTCCACTGCCCATTGCCCGCTGCCCGCTGCCTGCTGCCTTCCACTGCCCATTGCCCGCTGCCCGCTGCCTGCTGCCTGCTGCCTTCCACTGCCCATTGCCCGCTGCCCGCGGCCCGCTGCCTGCTGCCTTCCACTGCCCGCTGCCCGCTGCCTGCTGCCTGCTGCCTTCCACTGCCCACTGCCCGCTGCCCGCTGCCTGCTGCCTGCTGCCTTCCACTGCCCATTGCCCGCTGCCCGCTGCCTGCTGCCTGCTGCCTTCCACTGCCCGCTGCCCGCTGCCTGCTGCCTGCTGCCTTCCACTGCCCATTGCCCGCTGCCCGCTGCCTGCTGCCTGCTGCCTTCCACTGCCCGCTGCCCGCTGCCTGCTGCCTGCTGCCTTCCACTGCCCATTGCCCGTTGCCCGCGGCCCGCTGCCTTCCACTGCCCATTGCCCGCTGCCTGCTGCCTGCTGCCTTCCACTGCCCATTGCCCGCTGCCTGCTGCCTGCTGCCTTCCACTGCCCATTGCCCGCTGCCCGCTGCCTGCTGCCTGCTGCCTTCCACTGCCCGCTGCCCGCTGCCCGCTGCCTGCTGCCTTCCACTGCCCACTGCCCGCTGCCCGCTGCCTGCTGCCTGCTGCCTTCCACTGCCCATTGCCCGCTGCCCGCTGCCTGCTGCCTGCTGCCTTCCACTGCCCGCTGCCCGCTGCCCGCTGCCTGCTGCCTTCCACTGCCCACTGCCCGCTGCCCGCTGCCTGCTGCCTGCTGCCTTCCACTGCCCGCTGCCTGCTGCCTGCTGCCTTCCACTGCCCACTGCCCGCTGCCCGCTGCCTGCTGCCTTCCACTGCCCACTGCCCGCTGCCCGCTGCCTGCTGCCTGCTGCCTTCCACTGCCCATTGCCCGCTGCCCGCTGCCTGCTGCCTGCTGCCTTCCACTGCCCATTGCCCGCTGCCCGCTGCCTGCTGCCTTCCACTGCCCACTGCCCGCTGCCTGCTGCCTGCTGCCTGCTGCCTTCCACTGCCCATTGCCCGTTGCCCGCGGCCCGCTGCCCGCTGCCCGCTGCCTGCTGCCTTCCACTGCCCATTGCCCGCTGCCTGCTGCCCGCAGGCGGGTGATGCGACCCTCAGGGAGGTGAGCGGACCTGCTTGGTGCCTGGACGGGTGCCACACACCGTCCCGCCACACCGTCCTGCCCGGGCTCCGCCGGGGACACACTCTGGGAGGAGCTTGGTGCCCGGGCCACGAGGCAGATGGAAAGCCCGCCCCTCGCTCCTGGCTGCCCTGGGGCCGGGCTCAGCAGTGCCGAGGGCCACCGTCCAGGCGCTGAGCCAGAGAGGCTGCCTCTGGCCAGCGGGGCTGGGGCTCTGACAAAACACCCTGCTCTCCCAGCGCCTCGGCTGGGACGGCAAGAGGCGCCCGCAAAGCCCTTCCCGGCCAAGAGCGGGAGTGGCCCAGGGGCAGAGAGGTCAAGGGTCACGCAGGAGACCCACAGCCCAGGGTCGCACCAAGGTCGTGGGAAGGGTGGGTAAAGGAACTCCTTGCTCATCTCTGGGATGGGGTGAAACCAAACCTTGTCCTGCCCGGAGCAGGAGCGGGCAGCGGGGCGGCCCCGGGGTGGACTCCCTGCCTGGCCCAGCGACACGCCTCGCGGTGTGGGTGGTTTCCATCGGTTCTCAGGGTGTTGGGGACCACACCAGCCCGTAGGGTGGCAGCTTGCATCTCCTCCCGCTGGGCTGTGTCCCCTGAAAGCACCCAGGGTCTCGGGTTCGAGGTTGGCCCGGGGGCCCTGGAGCCCGAGTCTCCGAGGTGCCGTCGGGCAGGGGTGCCAGGAGACGTCCCGAGTCTCCGAGGTGCCGTCGGGCAGGGGTGCCAGGAGCCGGGAGCCAGGAGCCAGGAGCTTCGGGCTGGCCTGGGACAGCACCCGCCGCGGTGTGGTCCCGGCCCGGAGGGAGGCTTGTGTGCGGTGCAGAAGGTGGGAGAAGCTGGGGCGGGTGCTCTCGGGCACCCACTTCTCCCTCCGGCTGCCTGCCCGTGGCCGGGCAGCCCACAGGGCCGAGGCGTCCTGGGCGGCCGGCCGCGCCCCGCTCCAGCGGGCGGCTGTGTGGCTGCGGTGTCCGCGCCCCGGCCTCACCTGGCTCTCCCGTGTGCGGGCCGGTGACCTCACCCCGCCCCGGGGACCTGGAAGCCAGCACCCACACAGGCCGCCTGCGGAGGAACGGGGGCTGGGCCCCAGCAGGTCCCTTTTGGGGGACAGCTCAGCTCCTGGGAGCCGGCGGGGACTCTCTCGGCCCCACCCCCTTCCTGGTCTTTAGGGCCCCGGCCCCACGGCCCGGTCTCCTCCCAAACCAAGCCCAGCCCATGGTGCTCGCAGCGCTGGCTCCCCAGCTGCTGCCCGGCCGCTGGCTGCGTGGCCGCGGGCAAGCGGGGGGCCGTCCCCCAGGGAGGGGGCGGCACTCAGAGCCAGCACCCAGAAACCGTGGCCCCCCCCGTGCAGGGTTTCCTCCCCCCCCAGAGAGGGGGAGACTTCCTGCTCGTCTCCCCCCTCTGGGCTCAGCCCCAGAGCCTGGGTGGCCCAGACCCCGAGGTTACAGTGTGGAAACGGCTTTGGGTTGCCCTCATCCTGGGAAGTGTTGGGTCAGCGTCTTCCCTGCCAGAAAGGACCTTTCTCTTCTCTCCCCAGCCACAGCGAGACGGGCATCTGAGGGGCGGGGACCCCCGAGCCTCAGAGACCGAGGACGAGGAGAGAGATGGTGAGGCTCCCCACATGCAGGACCAGGATCCACCTGCCACATCACCCCCCCTCCCCCCGTCCTGGCCCCAGCCTGGAGGCAGCATGCCCACTCACAGATGGGGAAACTGCGGCCCACAGTCACCAGGCTGACCCGTGCCAGGCTCTGCACCCTGTGTACTGCCCACTGCCCAGGCCCTCTGGCCTTCACTTGGCAGCCCCCTGGTCCTGGGCATGGGGTGGTGCCCTCCCCAGGGGTGGCGTCTGTGGACCGATTCCCCTCAGATGCCCCCGATGCAGGCACATCCTTCTAGCTGTCCCAGCGCCTGGCACGTTCCTGGCATACAGCCGGTGCTCAGTAAGTGCCGGGTGTCATAAACTGTCCAAGGGCCTTTGGGGGACACAGCTCGCATGCTCTAGGGGTGGAGGGCGTGGTGGGCAGTGGGGTGAGCAGCCTCTTCTGAGGCACCGTCCTGCCGCCTGCTGGGCCCTGGCTGGTCAGAGGGAGCCACACCCAGCCTGGCTGCCCAGAGGCTGGATCCACCTTGCTGCCACCCCCCTCACCTCCACTGGCCCCAGTGACCTCTGCATTCTGACTCCCGGGAGCCTGCTGCTCTGAGGCCCTGACCTCACTCGCTTCCCGTCACCCGGGACCTTGGGTCCGCGGCCTCACCCCCCTGGCATCACCCCCTGGGCCCGGTGCGACCCAGGCCGTGCCGGCGTCTGGCTCTCCCGAGGCCGCGGGGCAGACGCTGACCTGCCTCTGAAGTGGGCACCGAGGCCTGGCCCGTGGCCGGGAGGACGGCGAGTGTGGTCAGCACCTCCTGGTGGGACCTGGGAGCTCAGACTGTTTCCCACTTCCCGGGCGGGTCTGCGGCCGAAGGGCTGGGTGGCCAGAGCAGGCAGAGGGCAGAGGTCACCGTCCTTGGTCAGATGGCCTCCTGCTGCCCAGGCCTCGTGGGCAGGCACAGGCCCCTGCCAGTCACACATGCAGGGCACATGAATCACACACACACACACCACACACACACACACACCACACACACACACACCACACACACACACACACACCACACACACCACACACACACACACACACACACACACCACACACACACACACACACCACACACACACACACACACACCACACACACACACACACCACACACACACACACACACACACACACACACACCACACACACACACACATACCACACACACACACACACCACACACACACACACACACCACACACACACACACACACACCACACACACACACACACCACACACACACACACACACACACACACACACACACACACACACACACACACCACACACACCACACACACCACACACACCACACACACACACCACACACACACACACACACACCACACACACCACACACACACACACACACACACACACACACACACCACACATACCACACACACACCCCACACACACACACACACACCACACACCACACACACACACACACCACACATACCACACACACACCCCACACACACACACACACCACACATACCACACACACACCCCACACACACACACACACACACACACACACCACACACACACACACACCACACACACCACACACACACCACACACACACACCACACACACACACACACCACACACATACCACACACACACACACACCACACACACACACACACACACACACACACACACACACCACACACACACACACACACACACATACCACACACACACACACACCACACACACACCACACACACACACACACACACACACACACACATACCACACACACACACACACACACACACACACCACACACACACACACACACACACCACACACACACCACACACACCACACACACACCACACACACACACACACACACACCACACACCACACACACACACAGCACACACCACACACACAGCACACACACACACCACACACACACACACACACACCACACACACACACACCACACACACCACACACACACACCACACACAGCACACACACACACAGCACACACCACACACACAGCACACACACACACACACACCACACACACCACACACACACACACACCACACACACACACACACCACACACACCACACACACACACCACACACAGCACACACACACACAGCACACACCACACACACAGCACACACACACACACACACCACACACACACACACACACACACACACACACAACCCACACACACACCACACACACACACACCACACACACACAGCACACACACACACACCACACACACACACACCACACACACACAGCACACACACACATACCACACACACACACACACACACACACACACACACCACACACACAGCACACACAGCACACACACACACCATACACACAGCACACACACACA
The DNA here is from genome assembly GCA_963693515.1 of Pipistrellus nathusii. Lineage (NCBI taxonomy): Eukaryota > Metazoa > Chordata > Mammalia > Chiroptera > Vespertilionidae > Pipistrellus > Pipistrellus nathusii. Next base: position 97,117,836 of record OY882862.1, read on the forward strand.
CACCATACACACACACACCATACACACACACACACACACACACCACACACACCAGGCTCGGGTCTACAACACGACCCACCGAGCTGACACCCTGCAGCATCCTGAGGCCTCCACGCTGAGCCCAGCCGTGGCCTGGCCTGGAGTCGGAGGAGGAGGCCTGTCTCTACACTGACAGGTCCTCAGGCTCTGTCTGCTGTTGGGGCCCAGCCACGGCCCCCCCGCCCCGCCTGCCCGGCCCACACCGCACTGGAGGTGCCACAGCCCAGGTGCCAGGAATCTTCCCTCTGATGCCCGAGGCAGCTCTTTCAGGAAAAGCCAGAGGCCTGGCTGACGTGTTCTCCCATCCTTCACCCACACGGCTGCCTCGAGAATTCGAGACCCAGGCAAGTAAACAGGCTCTCGTGGATGCCTGGGTCTGAGCTGGGGGGCCAAGGGTGGCTCTGAGCTGGGGGTGGGGGCTGAGCTGAAGGGGGCGTCTGAGCTGGGGGAGGGGGCGTGGAGGGTGAGGTCTGAGCTGGGGGTGGGGGCTGAGCTGGGGGGAGGGTTGCGGAGGGGGGGCTATGGGGAGGGGGAGAGGGAAGCGCCCACAGCTCCCGCCAGCCCCTCGCTCCAGATGAGGCCTTGAGAACCCCCAGCCAGACGCAGCCGAGCGTTAAACCGGCCCCTCTCCGTTTCATCTAATGCCAAGGAGGCCTCACCTGACACCAGGCACTGTGTGTGGCACACCAGCTCCTGGAGGGGGCGGGGTAGGGTAGCGGCGGCCTGGTGGACCCTCCTCCCACCAACCCCTCCTGCCCTGCTGTCCCCTGAGGCCGGGGAGGTGGGGCGGCTAGCAGCGCTGGAGCCGAGGCTAATCCTCAGTAATTGCCGCGGGCGGTGAGGGCCGGAGACTGAGCTGCAGAGGCTTTGGTGAGGCCTCAGAGGTCGGGGCACCCTGGGCTGGGAAAGCCCCCAGTCAGTCCTCTGAAACCCAACCCTAATTGCCCGAGGGGGTCGTCCCGCCTCCTGCAGGTGAGCCAGCGCTGGGCCCTCCCTGGTGGTCACGGGAGCCGGATCAGCGCAGGCACCTGGGTCCGTCCCAGAAGCTCCCACCCAGCGCCCAGGTGGACCCCGACGGGGAGGAGGGTGGGAGGTGTGGCTCAGCGCCCCCTGCTCTCGGGGTGCAGGCCCTGGAGCTGCCCCCTCCCCACATGGCGCCCTCTCGAAGGCCAGGGTGCCTCCCTGTTCCCACCCTCCAGGGCATGGACCCCCCCCGCCCCCCCCCCCCGGCCTGGCCCCCAACGTAAAACAACAGGGCTGAGCCCAGGCCCAGCCGGTCCCCAGCCCAGCTCTGGTGGCTGCAAAGCCTCCTTTTTCCGCGACCGGCCTGTCCCCGCCTCCCTGATTCCCCTCCAGCCACAGGTCCCACTGGAAGCCTTCCCCCGGGACCCACAGCTGCCCGTTCCTCACCCCACGCACCCCGGCCCACCTCACTCTGCTCTGCTGAGAAGGACAATCGATCCACCTCACAGATCCCTGCTTGTCAGTGCTGTCCTCTCTCTCTCTCTCTCTCCTCTCTCTCTCTCTCTCTCTCTCTCTCTCTCTCTCTCTCTCTCTCTCTCTCTCTCTCTCTCTCTCTCTCTCTCTCTCTCTCTCTCTCTCTCTCTCTCTCTCTCTCTCTCTCTCTCTCTCTCTCTCTCTCTCCTCTCTCTCTCTCTCTCTCCCTCTCTCTCTCTCTCTCTCTCTCTCTCTCTCTCTCTCTCTCTCTCTCTCTCTCTCTCTCTCTCTCTCTCTCTCTCTCTCTCTCTCTCTCTCTCTCTCTCTCTCTCTCTCTCTCTCTCTCTCTCTCTCTCTCTCTCTCTCTCTCTCTCTCTCTCTCTCTCCCTCCCCCCCCGCCCCCCCATCTTCCCGCCTGGGCCTGGGCCTTGGCCTCTCCCGTGTTCCTGCATCTGGAACAGCCCAGCGCAGAACGAGTGCCTGGTGAGCCTTGGTGGGTGAGTGGATGGGGGTGGAGGGTTCCTTCTCTTGTAAAACATTTAATTGTGGTTTAAAAGATGATGTGACATAAATGCACCATGTTTACATGTCTGGCAGTGGCGCACACACACATGCGCACACACACTGGGCAGTAGACTCCAGAGCCTTCTCGTCCCCTTGGAGGCTCTGCCCACCGCTCCGGACTTGGTCTCACTTGCTGCCGAGTCGGCTCCTGCAGGCCCTCCACACACAGGGCCTCGGAGCTGTGTCCTCGCTGTGTTCCTCGCTCTGCTCCTTGCAGTGCTCCCGCTGCCTCCTTTGAGGCTGACACTCGGTGAGGCTGGGCCCCATGGGTGTCCTCGCCTCGGTGACGACCCTCCTCCCGGGTCACTGGGAAGGAGCTGCTGTGAACGCCGTGTACACATGACCAGCCCAGCCCGCGTGGCTCCGTGGCTGAGCGACGGCCTATGAACCAGGAGGTCAGGGTTCGGTTCCCAGCTGGGGCACAGGCCCAGGTTGTGGGCTCGATCCCAGTGTGGGGCGTGCAGGAGGAGGTGGTCGATGATTCTGTCTCATCAACGATGTCTATCTCCCTCTCCCTCTCCCTTTCTCTCTGAAATCAATAACAATATGTTTTCATTGATTTCAGATTCGCTTTTGGTTCTATTGGACGCACACCCAGAGCACAAGGAAGGGACCACGGTAGTTCCGGTTAATGGTCAGGGACAAGAGCGCTGTTCCCACAAGCAATGCCCCCCTCTGGTCACATTCCCCCCTCCCCCCCATGGCCCGGGGTCGCGTCTCCACGTTCTCGCCACGTCTGGTGTTTCCCGCCGTTTGGGGCACAGCCTCTGATTGGTGGTTTCGGCGTGAATTCCTCTGAGGCCTGAGGCTGGGCCTCAGCAGTGTGCTGGCGGGGGTGCGCCGGGTGCTTTGGTGGCTGTTGGGTGGGAGGCGATCCCTGTCTGTGCCGGACCGACCTTTATCGACCTTCATCGGACGTGTGTTTGTAGACGTCCTGTTCGAGTCTGTGGGCGCCGTCCCCTGGGCCGTCCTGCTCGGCAGGTGCTCACCCCGCCGCTCCGGTCCCTCCCGTCCGTCCTGTGGCTTCGCCAGGGGCTGAGGGGCCCGGCCGCCCCTCCTCCTGCCAGGGAGCTTGTTAGGAATCAGACACTTAATTAGTTGGCACATTAGATGTTTCCAAAATACCGTTCTTTCTTTTTTTCTCATTTGATCTTCGGAAAACCTTGATATTAAAAGCGGGCTGGGTAAGCCTCTCAGTCCTCACAGGGGGGCTGTGGGTTCGGGAGGGGGGGGTCAGGCCAAGGGCCAGGCCTGTGAAAGCCCCCTTTCCTCCCTCCCCCCAGGCTGCGGGCAGGCAGGTTTGGTGAATGCCAGGGTGGTCTGGAGGTGGAAGGGAGAGCGAGTGGGGAGAGGCTCAGAGGCCAAGGGGTTCCAGGATGAGGGGGCAGTTGGCTGTGGGCTCACCCCTCCCCCCCCAGGAGCTGCATCCTTTCAAAACACCAGCTGGCCCACCACTCTCCCCTCTTCTGGGTTCCAGAAACTCAGACGGCTGGCTCTCACCCTACCTGTGTCTAGACCCTGAGCGAGGGGGCACTAGAGCTTCAAAGGATTCTGAGGGGACAGGTAGAGGCAGGGAGACAGATGCTCCAGGTGGGGCGGGCAAGGTCCCCAAGAGGTGTGGCCCCTCTCTCGACGATTCTCTCTCATCACTGATATCTCTCTGAAACCAATGAGTGGGAGAGGTCCAGGCCAACACCAAAGTGTCTCGAACCCTGGCTCTGCTGCGGCCGGACTCCCCCTCCCGCTCCCGGGGCGCTCATGCTTAATCACACACTCCCAGGAACCCAGGGCCACTCCCCAGAGAGTCGCCCCAGGGAGACGCCCCAGGGAGACGCCCCAGGGAGACGCCCCAGGGAGACGCCCCAGGGAGACGCCCCGGGAGACCATTGCAGCACAGATCTCGGGAGGGGACTGAACATCAGTGACTCCCAGCCTCTCTGAGGCGAGGGAGGCAGCTTCTGAGTTTGTGTACATTTTAGAAAATATGTATCTTTGCTGATTTCAGAGAGGAAAGGAGAAAGACAGAAACATCAGTGATGAGAGAGGATCAATGATTAGCTGCCTCCTGCACTCCCTTTACTGGGGATGGAGCCCTGCAACCTGAGCATGTGTCTTGAGCAGGAATCGAACTCTGACCTCCTGGTTTGTAGGTTGATGTTTAACCACTGAGCCATGCTGGCTGGGCAACTTTTGTACATTTTTAGTCAAAGCTCAGCGTGTACGGGCAGGAAGACGCCCAGGTCTCGAGTGCAGAGCGAGACCCCTGACCAGCTGGCACCTGGCCCAGAAGCATGGCCAGCGCCAGAGCCAGGGCACCGATCCCTCCGGAGGGTGCACTGACCTACAAGCAACAACACCCACCAGTCAAACGTCTCACAAAGTATTGATTCCAGTTGTGTCCCAGGCTCATCCGATCTTACCTAATGACAAGTTTTACAGTTCATAGACACTATTGCTAAAAGTGAAAGTATTCAAAGTGCTGATGAGATGGTTTCAATATCAATGTTAACAAGGGGCGGATCGTTACTGAATACTTTAGGCGATGTTCACAAAAACACTTGCAGACTGTGGGAACTGGAGCACAGTGGTCCCTCACCATCCCAGTAATGCCCACTTTCTTCAGGGAGCATCTAAGAAATTGGTAGCCTGGGTCCTAGGGAAAGACTCTATTGCACTTTTAAATCATTCATCTACCATATCCAATCATCCATCCATCCATCACCATCCATCCATCCATCCATCCATCACCATCCATCTATCTAACCATCCATCATCCATCATCCATCATTCATTCATCCATCTATCCATCCATCCATCACCATCCATCATCCATCATCCATCATCCATTCATCCATCCATCCATCCATCCATCCATCTATCTAACCATCCATCATCCATCATCCATCATTCATTCATCCATCCATCCATCCATCCATCCATCCATCACCATTCATCATCCATCATCCATTCATCCATCCATCCATCCATCCATCCATCCATCCATCCATCCATCTATTCACCCACCATCCATCCATCACCATTCATCTATCCAACCATCTATCATCCATCATCCATCCATTCATCCATCCATCCATCCATCCATCCACCATTCATCTATCCATCCATTACCATACATCCACCCAACCATCCACCATCCATCCACCCACCATCCATCCATCCATCCATCACCACCCATCTATCCATCCATCACCATCCACCATCCATCCATCCATCCATCCATCCGTCCATCCGTCCATCCATCCATCCGTCCATCCATCATCCATGGGTGACTTCTCTAGTGTATCCACAATGGCCAAGTGCGAGACCCCCCATTTCTATCAGAAGTCCCCTGTGCTGAGCTGACTGGTCTCCCCAGGCTGTGCTTTCCCTGAGGGCAGGGTCCTGATCCCTCAGGAATCCACACTCGACTGGTGAGGGTGCCCACTGCCCACTGATACGAAAAGACACTCATTTATTGAGCACCTGTTATGTGCCAGGTAGGATTCTAGGTGGGTGATGGGAAAAAAGGAAGTGGTTGATGACTCCTTGCCTAAAATCATTTACTTGCAGAGAAATAAGAGCAAACGCATCTCGTTATTAAAATTAAATACAGGTGTGGGGGCTTCTGGCCAAGCTGGACTAAAATGGGACCAGATTTACCCTCCTACATACAAAAATATAAAGCAATGTGTGTGTTTTTTTGTGTGTGTTTTTGTTAATCCTCACTCGAGGACATTTTCCCATTGATCTTTTAGAGAGAAGCAAAGACAGAAACATCAATGTGAGAGAAACACACCGATTGGTTGCTTCCTGCACACGCCCCAATCAGTGCCAGGGCAGGGGAGGAGCATGGAACCAAGGCACGTGCCCTGGACCAGAATCGAACCCGGGACCTTTTGGTCCATAGGCCCATGCTCTATCCATTGAGCAAAACTGGCCATACCTAAAACAGTGTTTTTCAAGAGTCTGAGCACTAGGTAGTAAAGGAGAGTGATCCCTGAGGGAAGGACAGCAAGTGGGTCGAGTCCTACAAAGCCCAGCTGACAGCTCAAGAGACAGTCAGACCACAGCACAGGGGAGGGAAACTGTGCCATGCCAGTACAGCCAAGGGTTTGGCGAGCCTGAGGGAGGGCTGGCAACGGATGAAGAAAAGACAGACCAAGAGAATAAGCTGGGTCTGACTGAGGCCACACAGAACAGATCTAGACTGCAAAGCTGAGGTTTTATTTATAGTCAGGGGTAAACAAGGTAATTTACAATGTACTTGTAAGTTTCACTTGTTTTGGCAGTACTTGCTGCACCTCTGACAGCCCATTAGCTACCCAGGAAAGATTTAGGGAGCAGTCATAAGATCAAGCTTAATTATGCTTAGAGGACTGTGCCCTCCAAGCTGGGACTTGTTTGTGGCTTTGCCAGCAGGTCAGTTCAAGGCTTAACCCTATAACCGCTCCCTACAGGAAATGAGTTGAGAGAGAGAGTTTGGGGAAACCAGGTGATGAGAGTCCTGGGACATAGAGTTGTGAAGAAAAGACTCCGGGGTGCACAGGATCCTCCGTGAGTGTTCAGAAAACCAATGTGAGAAAATTGCCCTCAAGGCCAGGACAAGGACAACCTGAGTCAGGAACGGAGCCTTTTTACCTGCCAAACGAGAACACTTTGGGCTCTGGGCACTGGAAGAGTATTCAAAAGGCCTGGCCTCAAGAGTGGAAAATATGAGTGATAAGATAAATTTTACAATGTCTGTCATTCAACAAAAAACTAGCAGTCATATGAAGAAGAAGGAATATATGACTCATAACAGGGAGAAAATTCAATCATTGGAAATGACACAGAACTAACATGGTGTTAGAATTACAGACAAGGACATTAAAATAGTTATCAACCCTTTATTCCATATACACAAAACGTTGGAGACATAGAAGATAGAGAAATGAAAAATTATAATGACCATGAAATTGTCAATGGAGATGAAAAAGTCAATGAAATGAAAAATAGCAGACTCAATATTATAGAAGAAAAGATTAGTGAATTTGAAAACATATCAATCGAAACTATGTAAAATGAAATATGGAGGGAAAATAATTAAAGTATTTAATCAAAGTATGAATCATAAGCACAAGAAACGTGAAAAGAACGACACCAACGCATGTGATAAATTACTCAAAACTGGTAATTAATGGAAACTGTTTAAAGCCGTCAGAGGGGAAAGATGCATTGTGTCCTGAAGAAGGATAAGGGTGGAAGAAAATTCTCCTTTGATCCATGCAAACTAGAAGACAGGGGAGCAGCATCTTTAAATTACTGATAGCAAAAGACCTGTAAATCAGAATTCTATACCCAGTGAAAATGACTTTTTAAAAAAAGGCAAAATAAGATTATTCAGACATATGAAAGCTAAAAAAAAAAAAAAGTGTATTGCCAAATAGACCTGTATTATGGGAAATGTTAAAGAAAATCTTTCAGGCAGAAGGAAGATTGTATCAGATAAAAATAGGAATCTACACGAAAGAAATAAAAGAATTAGAGATGGTAAACACGGAGGAAAAATCTAAGTTTTATTGTTATTTAAATCTTTTTAAAAAATATATTTTATTGATTTTTTACAGAGAGGAAGGGAGAGAGATAGAGAGCTAGAAATGTCCATGAGAGAGAAACATGGACCAGCTTCCTCTTGCACACCCCCTACAGGGGATGTGCCTGCAACCAATGTACATGCCCTTGACCGGAATCGAACCTGGGACCTTTCAGTCCGCAGACCGACGCTCTACCACTGAGCCAAACCGGTTTCGGCTATTTAAATCTTTTTGAAAGGTAATTGAACCCTAACTGGTTTGGCTCAGTGGATAGAGCATCGGCCTGTGGACTCAAGGGTCCCAGGTCTGATTCTGGTCAAGGGCATTTGCTTTGGTTGCAGGCACATCCCCAGTGTGGGATGTGCAAGAGGCAGCTGATTAATGTTTCTCTCTCATCGATATTTCTGACTCTCTCTCCCTCTCCCTTCCTCTGTAAAAAAATCAATAAAATTAAAAACAAAACAAAACAAAACAAAACAAATCACACACACCAAAAAGGGGGCTTTGGATTGGCAGTGTTACTTTGGGGGGAAGAAAAAAACCTTCCCCCAACAAACATATTAAGCTTGTCATAATTAGCAAAGACAATCGTTGAATGTCTGTAGATATTGATAAAATGGCTAACAGGAAATCGAGGGGCATTTGTTCAACAAAACCTATATAATGTGGCAAGAATAATGTGGACTGCCCGCCCCCATGGTTCTTGGCTGCAGAACACCTTTGCCAGAGGGCTTGGCGGGAGCGGAAACTCCCACGTCCCCCAGCTCTCCGAGATGGACAAGCCACTCTGTATGGACTCAGCGAGCAGTACTGGGTCTCTTCCTGGTACAGAGGAGCTATACCAGGTGGGCACCTCCCTGCTCTGCAGGGAGGACCAGGTGGAGAATGGTGAGCAGTGCAGTATTCTCCCCACCCTCTGCTGTGGGAGCGCCGTGCTGGCAGCTCAGAGCAGAGAGGCAGCTGCCCTGTCCCCATGGAAACTGGGGGTCCCACTCTGCTTATCTCTGTGTTATTAGTCATCACAGACTAAACCAGGGGACGGAGGCAGCCGGGGTGGCACTACTTCCTGGACCTGCCTTCCTCATAGCTTCTGCCCCGTAGTGAGGAGGGGTGGCTGGTGAAGACTGAGTTTTCCCACCCCCAGCTCCTCTCCCATAGCACAGAGCTTCTGCCCAGGGTGGGGCAGAATCAGAGATGGTAATACCATCTTCAAAGACTGCCAATACCCTTCCCGTGCCAGCGGGCCTGATTTTACTCGGATCAGACTGTGAAGCAATTTCTGCTCCAAGGCATTGTTAAAAACAATAGAGCAATCAGTTAGCAGCAGGTTGGTGTGATAAGAATAGAGGTAGACAAGCCAAAAATGTATGTCATGGAAAAAAGCAGTCAGAGAGAGCCAGACTGAAACCGGAGTCATCCTTGGGGGTCTGTCAGGTGGCACGCATGCCAACACTGACCCCTCTGAGGTGGCAGAGGGCATGCTCTTTGAAGGGGCCCAGTATTGTGAAGATTGTAAATAAACAGTTACAAATATTTTCAAAAGAAACCCTGCTGACAATAACTCAAAGGAAGAGAGGTTGATAATAACTCATAAAACAGAGACTGTCAGTAAGGAGGTGGAAATTATAAAAAGAAACAAGTGGCAATTCTGGAGTTGGCGGTAAAATAATCAAAATGAAAAATTCACTAGAACAGCTCCACAGTCAATCTGAACTAGCAGAAGAAAGTGTCAATAAACTTAAAGATCAATAGAGATGATGTAATCTAGAGAAAAGAAGGGGGGAAAGGAGCAGGTCAGCAGGAAATGTGGAATGCCATTTAGCACATCATCAAAGTGTAATGGGAGTACTAAGAGAGAAGAAACACATTTGAAGAATGAATGGCTGGATACTTTCCAAATTTGAAGAATAACAATAATCTACATCCAAGAAGCTCCAAGTAGGATAAATACAGAGTCCCCCAGGATCACATACTACAGTCAAAATGTTGAAATCCTAAAAGCAGCAACAGAAAAGGATCCACCATACACCAGAGGACTCTTCAAAAATTGACAGCCAGCTTCTCACCAGCACAGAGGAGGTGAGAAGGAAGGGGGACGATATATTTAAAGTTCTGAAAGAAAAGAAAAAAAACCTGTTAACCAAGAATCCTACATCCAGCAAAACTATTTTTCAAAAAATGGAGGTGAAATGAAGATATTCCCAGGTAAACAGACAAAGAACAACAAGCAAATTTTCTGCCCACCCACCTACCTTACGAAAGATACTCAACCTTGTTTCCCCGGGTGGAACACAGGGTCATTCCAATTGGCACAGAACACAGAGAGCCAGTGAAGTCAATTACGAAGGACAGTATAATTACACTAGAGGCCCGGTGCACAAAATCTGTGCGCCCGCGAGGAGGGTCCCTCAGCCCAGCCTGTGCCCGCTTACAGTCTGGGAGCCCTCGGGGGAGCGGGCCTCTGCTGGCAGTCAGACACCCTTAGTGCCGCCGTGGAGGCGGGAGAGCCTGCCACCACTGCTGCTGCGATTTCCAGCTGTGAACCTGATTCAGGGCTTCTGGCTGAGCGAGCTCACTGACCACCAGGGGGCAACTCCTGTGTTGAGCATCTGGCCCCTGGTGGTGGTCAATATATGTCATAGCAACCGGTTATTCTGCCATTGGATCGATTTGCATATTAGCTTTTTATTATATAGGATACGTATCCTCTATAAAAAGTCCAGAATTGAATGTAACCCATGTATCTATCAGAAGGTGAATGGGCAAACATGTCAAATTTTCATTTACTTGGATAGCACCCGGCAATAAAAAGGAGTGATACATGCCACCACAGGGGTGAGCCTCAGACTAAGTACACACACGCCCTGGCCAGTGTGGCTCAGTGGAGAGAGCATTGGCCTGCAGACCGAAGAGTCCCAGGTTCGATTCTGGGTAAGAGTATGTACCTCAGTTGCAGGCTCCTCCCTGGCCCAGGCCCTGGTTGAGGCGTGTATAGGAGGCAACCCATTGATGTGTTTCTCTCACATCGATGTTTCCCTCTGTCTTTCCCTCCCCTTTCTACCCTCCCTAAAAATCAATGGAAAAATATCCTCGGATGAGGATTAACAACAAAAAAGGAATAATTACACTGAGTGAAAGCAGCCAGACAGCAGAGATTCCACATCATATTATTTCATTTATATCAAACTCTGGGGAATGCAAACAGATGTAATGAGGGGTAGTGTGTGTGCTCATGATTTTAGTGAGGCGATGGTTTCACAGGCATATTTATATACAAATAATAGATACTCTCACCACCAAGTTCACACTTTAAATATGTGCCGCTTATTGCATGATAATTACAACTCAATAAGGTGGTTTTTGTGAAAGCTAATAAGTACTTAAATCTCATCACTTTCTAGTCATTTTATGACACTTGCCATTGCGTGTACTCGATAGTAAATTTTTATGGCTTTGGGCCATACGATCCGTGTAATCACCTGAGCCTGCAATTGTGGTGGGAACCAGCCACAGACACCGTAAACCCGGGCTTGGCCAGGCTCCATGGAGCTGTTAACACAGGTGTGGGGCAGGTGGGGCGGCCGGTGCACACTCCCTGTGCTCCCAGGTCCTCTCGGTGGGCACAGGCCTGGGGTGGGGCTGCCCCGCTTGGGGCCGGGTGACACCCTGGGAGCTGAGACCACGCTGGGGGCATTTACACCTCGGACACCGGCAGGCGTTCCGGTTTGCGCCTGCTGACTGCGCAGTCCTGCCTGATGTCGGAGGGGCTGGCGGACCCCTGGGTGTCCACAGAGAGGTGCAGGGTGGGTGGGGAGGGGAGGCTGATGCGTGGCCACCGAGTCAGCCCTGGTGGGGACCCTCCCCCACCCTCCCCGAGGCCCCAGGCACCACAGCAATGGGGCCTGAGCCTTCCTTCCTCTACCTCAGCTTCCATCGGAATGTGTTGCCTGAGCGACCCCATGTGCCTGTGTCCTGTGCCCGCCCCAGGCCACACCAGTCACCGTAGGCATGGGAGTGGGGGGCAGTGTCTGGGTTGAGCCCCCTCCCACTGGCCAGTGTGTGACCCGAACAGAGGTTGTCTCTGAACCTCAGTCTCCTCACCACACACAGGTGGTGAGTTCTGTGACCACCCGCCCTGCGGGGCCAGCACCCGGGCAGGCGGCTGGGACTGGGGCTGCAGCCTCGGGCTCACGGGGGCATCACCTTCCAACGCTGGCCCTGGTGGGGGCCGACCCCTGCCTCCCACCCACATGGGCTTACCCACCACCTCCACCCGCCCGCCTGCCTGCCCGCTGCCCAGAATGAGGCAGAGGCTGGAGGCGCCCAGACGCCACGCCCCGGGGCCTCAGATGCAGGAGGTGTTGTGGGAGGGAAGGCAGCCCGAGGCAAACAGGTGCCAGGCGAGGCCGGCCTCCTCCCGTCCCTGTCACCGTGCCCCCGCCCCCCCCCCCCCCCCCCGCCCCAGCTCCGGGCCCTGCAGGTGCAGCCGCCTCCCTGCCTGGCTTTGTGGGAGCAGTGCTCAGCTTTGCAGGGAGATGTGGCGTGAGGGGGGACCGAAGCCCCACTGGGGGTGGAAGCCCGGGGTCTGGGGTGGACAGGCCACTGGGAGCCAAGCACAGGCCACAGGCCACAGCTCCCAGCTGTCTCTCCTCCCCAGGCCCTGGCGGGACGCTGTCGCACACATTCCACGGCGGTGAGCACACTCCTGGGTCCCGGCGGGGATCCTGTCCTCACCTGTGATGGTGGGGAAGCTGGTTCCAGGTGTGGGCACAGCCCCAGGCACCTCCGGCATCTGGAGCCAGGCTTGGTGCTGGGCTCCCCTGCCCCAGACACAGCCTGCCCCGTGCCTGCCTGCAGGAGTGGGGGCGTGGGGACCCTGCTCTGGCCAGCCATTCCCCAGGGACCCCTCTCCCCGGGCAGGGACCATTCCTCTCACACCACGGCTTCCAGCGGCTCCTCGCTGCCCGCCGGTCACATGAGCTCCCTGGCTGACGCTCAGGCCCACCTGGTCTGGCCCAGGCCGGCAGAGCGGTTCGCACCACAGGCGACCCCTCCTCCAGGGAGCCCTCCAGAACCCCTCGGTGGATGTGCCCTTGAAGCCCGCCTCTCCCTCGAGGAACACAGGCCTCGAGCTGAGTCAACACTGGCCCAGCCCTGGGGGTGCCAGCCACAGGCCCCGGAGCCCAGACCGGCTGGCCACACCCTGTCCTGGGCCAGCCTAGACAGGGCCCCAGCCTTGGCCTTGCCACAGGATTCTATCTTTAACTCCCGGACAGCCAGCTCCTCGCTATTTTGAGGGAAACCATTTTCACTCTGAAGTCGGCTTCAAAACGTCCTCAGCCGTTTAGGCAAATTCCCCAGAGAAACCACTGGCCTTTGCCGTGGCCCAGAGAGGAGGGGCCCGGGCCAGAGTGCCGAGTGGAGGCGCCTTCTCAGGGGCTGGCTAGAAGTGGGGCCGCCCCTGAGGGCTGGGACCCTAAGCTGGAATCAAACCCCGACCTCCTGCTTCATAGGTCAGTGCTCACCGGCCAGGCGTAATAGACTTGATGTTCTAAGAGCAGCTTTAGGTTGACAGGAAAACTGAGCAGGGAGCACAGAGTTCTCAAGTACCCCCCTCCTACCCCACCCCTGTCTACCCCCAGCACACACTCAGTTTCCCTGAGCCCATCAGTGAGGTTTTATTTCTGTTACTGTACTTCCTTGTTCGATGATTTCCACTTGGTCCCCAGGTCCTTTACTCGCTGGGCCTTGGTGTTGCCATCTGCAGAATGGGTGTCTCTTCTCCTTTCTCGAGACAGTGTGGGACCTCAAGAGCCTGGGTGTGAAACAGAGCTGTGATCCTCCCACAGCCTCACCCCTGGGCCATTGCTCTGGCCGCGCTGAGTGCATAGGTGTCAGCCAGGCCAACGAGGTAGGGGTGTGGGTGGTGCTCGGGGGGTACGGTCCAGCGGAACGTTCTGGGGTGATGGGAGGCTCCGCCCCTGAGCTGTTCATACAGGAGCCACCGGCCAGATGTGACCATGAGCACGGGAAGCCCGTTTGTCAAGCTGAGTGTCATTAACTTAATGCCCTCAGACACCTGGAGCTCCGGCAGTGCCACGGGGTGAGGAGGCTGCGCTGGAGGCTCTGGGCACGTCTGGGAGGCGGGAGCGGAGGGGGTGCCAGGGAGGGGGTGCTTCTTTCTGATTCTTGTGACGCGTTCCTGGGGGAGTTCAGCTTCGGTTGGTGCGGTGAGAAGAGTGATCGCAGCGGACCCTGGTCCAGGGAGCACACTGCCCACCAGACGGGCGTCTCCGCTGTGTCTGATTTCTCCAAAGTTCTGCAGCACCTATGAGCTGTCACCCACCCATCCATCCATCCACCCACTCATCCACCACTCAATCCATCTATCTACCCACCTATCTATTTACCCACCCACCCATCCATCAGTCCATCTACGCATCCATCCATCCATCCACCTACCCATCCATTCATCAGTCCATCTATGCATCCATCCATCCACCCACCCACCCATCCATCAGTCCATCTAACCATCCATCCACCACCCACCCACCCACCCGCCTGTCCATCCATCCATCCATCCATCCACCATCCACCCACCTACCCACCCATCCATCCACCCATCCATCTACCCACCCACCTGTCCATCCAACTACTCGTCCATCCATCCACTTACATACCCACATATCCGCCTGTCCATCCACCCACCAATCAACTCATCCATTCATCTGTCCATCCATCCATCCATCCATCCACCCATCCGTCCATCCACCCATTCGTCCATCTATCTTTCTACTCACCTATCTATCTACCCACCCACCCATCCGCCTGTCCATCCACCCATTTGTCCATCCACCCACCCATTCGTCCATCCATCTTTCTACTCACCTATCTATCCACCCACCCACCCATCCATCTGTCCATCCACCCATTCACCCATCCATCTATTCACCTATTCACTCATCCACCTGTCCATCCACCCATTTGTCCATCCACCCACCCATTCGTCCATCCATCTTTCTACTCACCTATCTACCCACCCACCCATCCATCTGTCCATCCACCCATTCACCCATCCATCTATTCACCTACCCACACACCCACCTGTCCACCCATCTACCCACCCACCCATCAACTCATCCATTTGTCCATCCATCCACTCATCTATCCATTCATCGACCCATCCATCCACCCACCTACCCACCCACCCATCCATTCGTCCATACACCCACCCACCCACCCACCCATCAACTCATCCATTTGTCCATCCATCCACTCATCTATCCATTCATCGACCCATCCATCCACCCACCTACCCACCCACCCACCCATTAGTCCATACACCCACCCATTCACCCATCCATCCATCCATCTATCCATCCATCCATCCATCCATCCACCCACCCATGCATCCATTCATGCACCAGTTCATCCATCCACCAACCCACCCATCAGTCCATCTACCCATCCACCCACCAATCTATCCATCCATCCATCCATCCAGCCAGCCCCCAGGGAACACCTGTCATTGTCCATCTCCTGCTGCCTGGTTATTCCCTAAGAGTCAAGCCTGTGTCCCAGGCCCTCCATGCTATAGACAGGTCCTCTGTCCCCTCAATGGCTGGTCAGAGCAAATGAGACAGTCACTTAAGTTACCAGCTACAGACCCTGCTCCCTGGTCCTGCCCCACCTGCCGAGCAAGAGACAGTGAGAGCGGATTGAAGCCGGGAATTCCCTAGATGCCTTGCAGCAGGCAGGTTGTCAGTGGGGACAGGGGGAAGCGGTTGTGACTGGCATGTCCCAACAAGCCGGGCTGGGCAGCCACCCCACAGCTTCTGCAAGCTGCTGCCTGCCTGTAGCCTTCCTTCCTTCCTCCCATTGCCCAAGCCGGCCCAGAGGGGCTGTCAGCCACATCTCCCTCCCCACAGCTCCCTCCCCACACCCCTCTCCCCACACCTCCCTCCTCATTCCCTCCCCATTCCCTTCCCACACCTCCCTCCCCATTCCCTCCCCATTCCCTCTCCACAGCTCCCTCCCCACAACTCCCTCCCCATTCCCTCCCCACACCTCCCTCCCCATTCCCTCTCCATTCCCTCCCCACACCTCCCTCCCCATTCCCTCCCCATTCCCTCCCCACACCTCCCTCCCATTCCCTCCCCACACCTCCCTCCCATTCCCTCCCCACACCTCCCTCCCCATTCCCTCCCCATTCCCTCTCCACAGCTCCCTCCCCATACCTCCCTCCCCATTCCCTCCCCACCCCTCATTCCCCACACCTCCCTCCCCATTCCCTCCCCATTCCCTCCCCACACCTCCCTCCCATTCCCTCCCCACACCTCCCTCCCCACACCTCCCTCCCCATTCCCTCCCCATTCCCTCTCCATAGCTCCCTCCCCACACCTCCCTCTCCATTCCCTCTCCATTTCCTCCCCACACCTCCCTCCCCATTCCCTCCCCACACCTCCCTCCTCCTCCTCCTATGTCCACCGGGTGGGGGAGGAGAGAGCCGCTCTCTCTGGCTTCCAGCAGCAGCCCCTGTCCTGGGGGTTTCCAGACCCTACAGCTCCCGTCCAGGTCTTTTCCCACCCCCAAACCCCCTCTCCTCTGCCCCCCACTGCGGGGCCTGTGCCTGCGTTCCCACGGCACAGCGGCCTCCTCCCGCTCCTCTCCGTCCTCCGAGACCCCGAGGCTCCGGTGAAATGCCACTTCCCCTGGGGACGGATTTGGACTCCAGTCAGCAGGCAGCGGAGCCTCAGGCTCCTGGGGGTGAGATGTCAGGGGTGAAGGATGTGGGTCAAGGAGGGGTGAGGCCATCAGAAACCCACCCCTCAACTTCCTGCCACTCATGGGCGGGGAGGGAGAGTGGGGGGTTACACTGCACCTCCCTGTGGGTCCATGTCCCCCAGCACTGGACTCCCCTCCTGGGCGCTCCAGACCAGGCCCCCACAGCAGCCTCTCCTCCATCCTGCGGTTTTCCCACGGCCTCAGGAAGTGGTTCTCCATGAACTTCCAGTGACCTGTGGCCTCTTCGCTTCCGACATCTCGTTATCTTCTCGGCTTTAAACGCTTTCCAGGACTCGCTCACCCGTGCTTCTCCTTCCCGTGTCCTCCTCAGCGCAGCCTCTCCATCCCTCGTCCAGCACCTCCCTGTGGACACAGCCTCAGCCGCAGCCTCTCCCTCCCCGTCCAGCACATGCTGACTCCAGCCCAGGCCCTGGTTCCCCCAGCAGGATGGCGGGCAGCCCGTCTCCTCCAGCCAGAGGGGCCAAGACTGGGCTGCGGGTCCCCAGCGAGTCAGGCAGCTGCACCCACCCGCCCATCCCACCCACCCATCCCACCCGCCTGACCCAGGGACCCAGCACAGTCTCTGGAATGAGCAATGGTCCTGTCCCCCACGATCAGTGCCTCTGGTGGCATGGTGACCCCAGAGACCAGAGAGCCTGCTGCCGCTGGAGCAGGATGCCCACCTCCTGCCCTGTGCCCTGCCTCCATCACTCACTGGGCCCCTGCTGGAGGGCCCTGCCCCTCAGCCAACCTCAGCCTCCGGGGACCAAGCTGAACAGAAGCTGAGCCCTGAATTGGGGTTTGTTTCCATGCCTTTCTCCCCGACCAGACCCTGAGCCCCCGGGGAGTGGGCTGTGTCCTGGTTCCGCTGTGGGTCCCCTGCCCCTGGCACGCACACCCTGAAGGAGGGGGCACCCATGAGGCAGCGAGTGGGCACTTGGGGTCTGCACCCAGGCCTGGTCTCAGCTCCACAAACATCGGCCGGCACATGAGAGTGCCATGGGAAATGCAGAGACCGTGACGTTCCGCAGAAACAGAAGGGGGAGGGCAGCCATCGGAACAGGCGTCATTTTCTAAGAGAAGACGGGCGTGTGAGGCAGTGCCTGGGGCTCCTTCCCCAGGCGAGGGCCCGGAACCAGGCCTCTCGAGGGAGGCCTTCTGCCCCAAAGGGGGTGCTTGGACCATCACTCATTCACTTACTCATCCATTCATTCACTTACTCATTCACTCACTCACTCACTCATCCATTCATTCATCCACTCACTCACTCACTCATTCATTCATCCACTCACTCACTCATCCATTCATTCATTCATTCACTCATTCATTTACTCATCCATCCATTCATTCACTCATTCATTCATCCACTCACTCACTCATTCATTCATCCATCTATTTACTCATCCATTCATTCACTCACTCATTCATCCACTCACTCATTTATTCATCCATTCATTCACTATCCATTCTTGCCACGGTTCCTGCATCTGGCATTATCAGATGAGCAGTCAGATCCTTAAAACTCCAAAAAATAGGAGTTGGAACCATTTGTGTGAAATATTTTTGGTGATATATGTTAACAACTCCTAGACCTGCCAGGCATCTGTGCTTTCCTGAGAGCTGAAGACAAGATGCACCCCAGTCACCTGGACTCAGAGCTGGGCGCATGGAGCAGGCCAGCGAGAGGCCTGCTGAGTGCCCCACGCCCGGAGCCTGGTGCTTCCCCTGGTCCCGGGTCATCCAGAGGACAGTCTGGGCATGCAGCACGGACAGCGGCCTGGGAAGGCTGGATGGTGGGCTGAGGCCCAGGGTCTGAGGCCAGGACAAGTGGCCGCTGGGCCCAGTGCCAATCGCAGCCCAGAGCTCTGGTCCCCACAACACAGAGGCCTCAGGCGACGTGGAGCCCCTGTCCAGGAAGGCCGCCTTGAGGAGGGGCACTGTCCCCCAGGCCCGGGGCACATGAAACGCCTCAGGAATTTCCTCTTCTTCTCACCGCACAGGCTGCGCTGGCAGCGGCTGCGGCTTGGACAGTGCGCTCCTCTCCGAGCTGCTTGGCTGCACATGAAGGGCCCGGAGCAAGGCCCAGGCCGCTGCCACAGCTCTGGAGACGCTGGCCGGAACCAAAACCCGTGCTATCGCCGTGCCTATCGCCCGTTAATCATTAACGAGCAGGGGGGGCGGGTCCGGCGATGTATTGGGGTCAGGAAGAGCTTTTGGGGACCCTGTCTGAGCCCAGCTTGAGGCTGAGGCTGGGGGGGGGGGGTGAGGGGGGAGGGTGGCAGGTTGGAAGCGGGGCTGTTGGCCCCTCAGAACTGCAGAGCAGGGAGACCGGACCTGCCCAGCCTCCCTGACCCAGCTGCCCTCGTGTTTTGGTGAAAAGTGCAGGCTCCTATGTGGGTTTCTAAGGAGGCAACTCCGGGTGAACTGTCTGTGTGCTGTTGGCTGCCCCCCCCCCCAGAAGGACGAGGAAGTGGGGTGCAGGCTGGCTCTGGAAGGGGGCGCCCTCATGGCCCTGGGGTGTCAGTGAGTTCCAGGCAGGGGGGCTCCGCTTCCCGGGACACAGCTTCTCAGGAGCAGGACCTGCCCTGCAGGACACGTCCCCCCAAGTTCATTGGAATTGGATTCAGCGCCCCCCCATCCCTCCCCCATGGGAGTCATGTCTCCGGGTTTTAAAAGCAGAGCTGGGCAGCCGGGCCCCGGGACAGTTAAAGGAGAAGAAAGCCTTTGCTCGCTGCAGGCGCCTTCCGTGGTCTCTGGGGGGACACGGTATCTAGGTCAGCCACACACCACGGCTGCTCGAGGGGCTGACTGAGCTGAGCGGCGTGTCCACCACACACACACTCGCATGCACGCATGCTTACTGGTGTGCAGAAGCATGCATACATGCAAGGCTCAGTTCATGCATGCTCACGCATGCCTATGCTCAGAACCCACACACGGTCAGAACACATGCAATGCTCAGAACATGCATGCTCACATGTACACACATGCGCACTGTGTGTGACCGTGGCCCAGTCCCTGGGCCTGCAGCAGGTTCGGAGGCCTCCTGCTCCCAGGGGCTGATGTGCCAAGATGCCCCTCAGAGAACTGGAACGGAAACGCCTTTCATTGTATGACGCCGTGTCCAGAAGGAGTGTGACCGCGTGGGGTCAGGGCGAGGCAGAGACAGGGCTCCAATGAGCCCAGCGGAGGCTCTCTGCCCAGCCCCTCCCACCTCCAGGGATGGACACGGATCCTGGACACTTCCCTCTGCTCTCCGGGGTGACCAGGGCAGCCCCTCGGCCTGAGAGATGAGCTTGAGGCTCCGGACCATGGATGTGGGGACCCCCAGGGCGTGGATGTGGGGACATCTGGGGCACGTGAGCTCCAGGTTATCCAGGGCCTGGGAGCCGGGGTCAGCACACTGAGCGGGGAGCACCCTCAGCTGCAGCTGGAGCTCAGTGGCCCCGCTGGTGGCCATTGGGGAGGCATCGCCCCTGCAAAGCCGTGTTCAGGAGCCGGTCCAAGGCTGCACCTCGGCATCCCCTCCCGTGCTGTGGCCCCCTGGCCTCCACGGGCTGGCCTGGGACCAGGGGCCTCGGCACGGCTGCCCCAAAGGTGTGGGGTCAGCATGTGGTTCACACAGGCTCATCACTCAGAACCGGGACCTGGACGCCCCACGCCCCGCCTGTCCCGGCTCCACATGGCACCAGCCCAAGGGCAGCAGCGCCCCCAGACGCTTCGGTGAGGAGGGGCGGCCCCCTGCACCCATCCTGCTCTCCCTGGAGCCAGCACGGCTGACAGAACCGTCTGTAGAACAAAGAGGCTGTTGTGTCCTCTCGGGGTGGGCAGCCGGCCTGCAGGTGGGCCGGAGGCATCGGCTCCTTTATGACCCAAGACCTAGCCTGTCCCTCCGCTCCAGACCCTGCTCCTTATCTGTTCACTGGGAGCAGCACCCCCACCTGCAGGGCGTGTGGGCCGAGGAGATAACGGCCATAAAGTGCCCGAGGCCTTGGCACGCAGCTGGGCCCTTTGTGCTTGTTTGTGTCGGTGTCTTATCTGCCCCAGAGAGAGAGTAAGCGAGTGAGCGGCTCATCCCTGAGGCCCGGGAGCAGCCCGGTCCGAGGCCGCGCTCCCTCCCGGAGCCCGGAGACCGGCTGTTGAGGAATGCCATCAATCTGAGGGGCCACCTGCAGCTGCAGAGGCGCCCGCGGGCCGGGCTGTCAGCGCGGAGGCTCGTCCCCACAAGACCAGGCATGAGCCCGGAGCTGCATCCGGAATCCGCAGGAGCAGCCTCGGCAGCTGCGGCCCTGCCTCCGCTCGTCCAGGAATGTCCTCTGCTCGCTCCGCTCCGAGGCGACCGCCTCACGGGCACGTGGCTGAGGGCGGTGACCGGCGGGTCTGCAGGGGCTCAGAGTCCCTAACGGGGTCCTCTCTGGGTGCTCTGGGGCTGTGAGTCCCGCTCAGGGTTTGCAGGAGTGAGGGGGCAATTTGTTTTCTGCCCTGTGATTAGTTTGGGTTTCGTCCCCTGGCCCCCAAAGACCCCTCAAGAGAAACTATAACCATAAAACCGATCTGAACAAACAACAATGAAAAGTCATGATTTTTTTTTGTAATTTAAAAATAATCCCTATGAGTACAATTTCAGTAAAATGAAAAAAGTTAATTGAAAACTGTTTGATTTCAAGGTTAGACAGATGACCTGGATTAATATAGGATTAATAGAGTTTGTGCTGGAAAGTACTTTGTTGAACATAAAAGCAAGTTTATAGTAAAACTTATTGTATTCATATGTCATTGGGGCCTACAAATCTTCACTCTCTCAATGTGCACATCCACATCATGCACACATGCACACCCGCTGTGCACACACCCACTGTGCACACACCCACTGTGCACACACCCACTGTACACACACCATGCACATACAATGCACATACCCACACTGTGCACACACCCATACCATGCACACACACACACTGAGCACACACACATTGAGCACACACATACTGTGCACACACACACTGTGAACACACACACCATGAACACACACACTGAGTGAGCCCTGGTGTCCCGGGGGAGGGTAGCAGGGGGAGTAGGAGCTGCTCGGTGGACACCACGAGCACACACACACTGTGAATACACACTGAGCACACACTGAGCACACATATACTGAGCACACACATACTGTGAACACACACTGAGCACACACACTGAGCACACACATACTGTGAACACATACACTGTGCACACACACACTGTGAACACACACACTGTGAATACATATCCTGAGCACACACACTGAGCATACACATACTGTGAACACACACACTGTGAATACACACACTGAGCACACACACACTGAGCACACACTGAGCACACATATACTGAGCACACACACACTGTGAACACACACACTGAGCACACATATACTGAGCACACACACACTGTGAACACACACACTGAGCACACATATGAGCACACACATACTGTGCAGGTCCCGGCTGACCTCTGGGCCTGGGCAGCACCTGGGCCCCCATGGACCCCCTCCGTCCTCATGCAGAGATGCAATGAGCAGTGCACTGGACTCGGCGGGCCGGGGCGCAGCGAGGGCCGCCGGGCCGCCCAGCAGTGCTGCACGGAGCCGAGGTCAGCCGGGACCTGCACACTCTCCCCCGCCAGCAGCGCACTCCCCTCCGGCCGGCCTCCCAGAGCAACTCCGTGCGAACCCACGGGGAGCCCGCCGGCCCCTCCGGTCCCGCTGGCTGCGGCTGGCTCACCTGGAAGAGGCCGCGTGGGTGGGGCAGGCTCCTCGCGGGCGCCAGGCACCTGAGTGAGCCCTGGGGTCCCGGGGGAGGGTAGCAGGGGAGTAGGAGCGCTCTTGGTGGACACCCTGCATTCTCACCACAACTCTGTCCCCATCAGACCTCCAGGTAGCCGGTGAGAGGTCTCAGCCCCCGGCCCAGGTGCTGCAGGAGGTTGGCCACTGTCACCCGCCCGCAGTTTCTCATCCCAACGCGGGCCCGTCCCCCGCCCCTCTCCCCCCTTTCCCCCAGGCGATCAGGACCTGCCGGCTGCTGGTCACCACCTGCGGGGTGATTGGTCAGGGCCAGGCCCCCCGCCTGGCTCCCTCAGCACCTGGGAGCCCAGCAGTTGCCCCCACCACCCTCCCACCACCTCTGGGCATGTCTGTGGGGCAATCAGCTGGGTCATCAGCCCCTACCCGCACCCGCCTTGGCCTGGCTCCACCTGCTCACCTGCTGCACCATCATGCCCCAGTCGTTCTCATCGGGGCCCATTGGGGCCTGCAGTGCCTCACCGCTGCCTGCCCCCTGGTGGTCAGCTCACGTCATAGTGAGTGGTCGAACTCTTGGTTAAACAACTGCTTGAAGGGATAATTTGCATATTAGGCTTTTATTAGATAGGACAATGTCACTTAATTGGCACAGAGTATAAAATGGCTGTGCTGTACCCGGCACCAGGCACCTGCTGGCTGCCCCAGGCCTCCCAGCCCCGCCCCCGCCCAGGGCCTGGGAGTTGCTGTCTCTGGAGGTCACCTGCCCTCAGGACTCTAGGAAGTTCCCGAAGCGCTCACCTGCAGGGACAGGGTTAGCCTTCCCCTCTCTCCCCTCCCCGGGGAGGCCACCTCAGGAGGTTCCTTAGCTCCCCGAGAGAGTGTCACAGCCAGCCCCCCTCTGAGGCCTGGTTTCTGGGCACCGAGGCTGACCCGGCACCCCTCCACCTGCTGTGGCCTCAGGTGCATCAGGCAGGGAGGGCCAGGACCAGCAGTGAGGGGCTTGGCACGGAACGGAACAGACCCACTGGGCGCCCAGCTGTCAGGGAGCGTGAGGAGGCTTCTCCCAGGTGGGGTTGGGGCATTGTCTCCTGCTGCCTCCACCTGTGGGGAAGGCGGAGGGAGGGGTCCCCGGGGGATGCTCTCCCAGGAGCTGTCTCCATCCTCCCCTTGTCCGTGTCCGTCTGTCTGTCCGTCTGTGAGAGACCCAGCACTCTGCCACCTCCGACAGGGACCCAGTGCCTGTGGCTGTCCACAGTGTGGTCATCGATGAGCTGTCTCTTGCTGGGCCTGCTGCTCTGGAGGGCAGGGCAGGCCCTATCCGGGCCCTCAGGGCCAGTCCTGGGCCAGAGCCACTCAGCAGGGGTCCTAGGAAGCCTGGTCCGTCCGGGTCCGGAGTGCGACCTGCCTCCCTCACGGGGCGCCCCCACCTGGCTGATCAATGCAGCCGCCCAGCTCCCGGTTTCTTGCGGGGGGGGGGGGGGCGCGGGGGGGGTGCAGGCACTGGTGGGGGCACAGCCCGCTCTGGCCCTGGGTGAATGCCTGTCTTATCGCTCAGGCTTCTCTGGTTCCAGCCTCTGTTTGTTCTGACATTGGTGGGGTTTGCCTTCTGCTGTGATGAGTCAATAAAACCCCAGGCCCTGGGGGCGTCCCTCTGGGGTTTGGGACCCTCGGGGGCCAGTGGGGACTTGCTCCGGCTCCCTGGTTCTGCCGCGTCACCTAAGGGTGCGGGTGCTGAGGGGGGAGATGTTCACCTAAGGGTGCGAGTGCTGAGGCAGGAGGTGCTCACCCACAGGGTTCCGGATGGGGCACTGAGGACCCTCACAGTACAGCCCTCACTGCTGGTCCTGGCCCTCCCTGTCTGATGAGCTGCGCTGGCTACTGGGCCTTGGCCCTTTCTCTTCGGGGTTGGCTCTGCACACAGGCCTGGGCAGCGAGAGGGTGACGGGTTAGGGGGCCGCAGCCACAGTCCCAGGACCGAGGACCCTGCCTGGCCCGGGCTGAGGAGCTGAGCTCCTGGCCGGGAGGCGGGCCTGGCCCTGGGCCAGAGCAGTGGGGACCCGGCAGGTGTCGGAGAAGCGATTAGGCGCCTCGTGGAGCTGGGAACCTAAATATTGATCCAGGTCCGGACTTCAGTGGCCGGCCGCCGATGTGATGTCACCGCACCTGCTTCTGGCCCAGCCGCGGACACGTGACCGTCCCCACACTGGCACCGCCAAGCGGGGCTCCGAGGCCTGGGATAAGGACGGGCTCGGTCCTCGGGGGGTGCCGAGCCGCCCGGCCGGCCGGGCCCGCAGACCCCGGACCAAACAGCGCGCCGGCCCGGCCTTATCTTGAGTCAATAGGAGGCTGGGTGCTGTGAGGCTGTTGACCAGGCGGGACAAGGGCTGCATTCAGGCCACGGCGGGCTTCCAGTGAGCTCAGCTGCTCCACAGCTGGGGCCAGAGACGGGCTCGCACCCGCCTGCCAGGCTGCTCCCGCTGGGCCGGGAGGGGGGCAGGGGGCTGCAAGGAAGCCGCACCCAAGAGCTCTCTGAGCTGGTGCGGGAGGGGGGGCCTGGGTGCAGGGGTGGCGGCCGCGGCTGTAGGTGACCTCAGGGGGCGGCCGGCCACCCCCAGCTCCGGGCAGGATGGGCCATAGCGCCGGTGCCTGCGGTGCCAGCGGGCAGCCTCGGGCGCCCAGAGAAGCTGCCTGGCAGAGGAGCAGGAGTCGTGGGACTGAGTGGGAGTGTGGGAGCCCACACCGGCCCCCATTCTGGAGCCTGGAGGGCGTGAGAACAGGCCTGAGGTCCTCACGCCCACAGGGGGGTCCTGTCCCGCCCCCAGCGGCTCTGGCCAGCGCTTCTCAAACCCTAAACCCTGACAGGAGCCGGAGAGTGAGGGTCTTGGTAAAACAGCTCTCCTGACTCGGGAGGTGGTGGGGTAGCAGGAAGGGCAGGGGAGGCATGGAGACGGGGTAGCCTCTCACTGGACCACAGTGAGCAGTGGCTCCTGCAGACCCTCGGCCAGACCTGTGCCCTGTTCCTGCCACCCCATCAGTTGGGACGAGCCGGGGCCTGGGCCACCCTAGTGGCCCCAGGAGGGACGGGGTGAAGACCTTTCCCTGCCCAGCACCACCCACACTGGCGAGACCCTGGAGGACGTGCAGAGGACGGCGTGGCCACGGGGGGGGGGGGGGCGAGGCACAGGGGCCCGTGCCAGTGCCGTCAGCACCTCCCCCCTCCGGGCCTGGTCTCTGCAGGGCGCACAGTGAGGCTGAGCACTCCCCCCCCCCCCCCCAGGGCCTGGTCTCTGCAGGGCGCACAGTGAGGCTGGGTGCTGTGAGCACTCGGGGAAGAGTGGTGCTGCCTGAGGTCGGGAGGTGGTGGCCAGGGAGGCTCAGGGCCAGGCTCTGGGGCAGGTCCTTCAGGCCCTGGATCCCCAGGTGAGGAGTTAGAGCTGTGCTTTCTGTTCATCTTCCGTTGGGGGCGGGGGTGAGTGTGTGTGTGTGTGTGTGTGTGAGTGTGAGTGAGGGTGTATGTGTGTGTGTGTGAATGTGTGAGTGTGAGTGAGGGTTGTGTGAGTGTGTGAATATGTGTGAGTGAGGGTGTGTGTGTGTATGAGTGTGTGTGTGTGTGTGTGTGTGTGAGAGTGTGAGTCAGGGTGTGTGTGAGTGTGTGTGTGTGAGTAAAGGTGTGTGTGAGTGTGTTAGTGTGTGTGTGTGTGAGTGTGTGTGTGTGAGTGTGAGTGAGGGTGTGTGTGAGTGTGTGTGTGTGTGAGTGAGGGTGTGTGTGTGTGTGTGTGTGAGCGTGTGTGTGTGTGTGTGTGTGTGTGTATGAGTGAGGGTGTGTGTGAGAGAGAGTGTGAGTGAGGGTGTGTGTGAGTGTGTGTGTGTGTGTATGTGAGTGTGAGTGTGAGTGTGTGTGAGTGTGAGTGAGGGTGTGTGTGAGTGTGTGTGTGTGTGTGTGTGTGTGAGTGTGAGTGAGGGTGTGTGTGAGTGTGTGTGTGAGAGAGAGTGTGAGTGAGGGTGTGTGTGAGTGTGTGTGTGAGAGAGAGTGTGAGTGAGGGTGTGTGTGAGTGTGTGTGTGTGTGTGAGTGTGAGTGAGGGTGTGTGTGAGTGTGTGTGTGTGTGTGAGTGTGAGTGAGGGTCTGTGTGTGTGTGAGTGTGTGAGTGTGTGTGAGTGTGAGTGCACCTGCGTGTGCCTCCGGGAGGAGGGTCCCCGTGTGCACAGGTGTGTGGCCCATTCATCCAAGTGAAGATGTGCTCCTGTGGGCGGGACACCTGTTGCACACGCGTGTGAGGGGGTGGGAGGGGCCAAGCTGCCTCTATCGTCAAGTCAACTAAATATCTTCCGCCTGCACACCCGGGCGGGCGTCTCGGAGCAGGCGTCTCCTCAGGGCTCCCGAGCCCCCGCCAGACTCCCAAACCGCGAGGCAGAGCCGGGGCCTGTTTTAGCCGCCGAGGAGAAAGCAAGCAAACACATCTGCGGGCCCAGCGCCTCCTCAGCAGAAGCTGGTGTCGGAGCTTTGATCTGATACCAGGACCCAGGACTTGTTATTTCTGAGTAATGAGCGGAATGTGTGTGCGCCGGGCCTGAACTCTGCGGGCTTGGGGAAAACCGTTTCCACAGATGCCTTTGATGTGGCCAGTGGTGCTGTCCGCACAGGGATGAAAAGGCCTTTCAGACCGGCGGCCGGCGGGAGGGCCGGCCTGCGTGTGCTGCCGTCCCCTCCTGCCCGCTGCTCCCTCCGGGGGGTGCGGGCGGCTGGAGGCCCCGGGCCCTTTGCTCCCTGAGCTCCGCCTGACGGGGGTCAGAGGTGCCCCGGGGCCAGGATAGGCAGGGAGTCTCGGATGGGCCTCGGACCCCACGCTGTTGCGCTGGTGGTTCCCCCGAGGGCTCCTTTGGGGGAAGCCCTCCTAGGAGCACCTCAAACTGGGTTGGGCTGGAGTCCTGCTCCCAGGAGAGGGCAGAGGCAGCGGTGGGCGGCCGAGGCTGGCCCTGGCCCGTGCACCTTCGCGAGGATGGGGAGCTGGGCCTGCGGGCGGATCTCTGGGTACAGGGGTGTGAGCGAGGCCGGGCCCAGGTAGCTCCTGGGGCTGCAGACACGCCGCTGGCCGCCTCCCGAGCCCTCTCCCAGGCCCACCCCAGCCTTGTTTCACCCGGGGTCCAAGGCCGGGCTGGGGGATCCCAGCCTTCCTGCAGGATACGGGCTGTCAGCCCCGCAGGCCGGTCGCACTTCCCCTGGGAGCCGGTCCTCGGTCGGCAGGGTGAGCCAGGACCCTCGCCGCCCCGAGTGCCTTCCCACCGGTGGCTGATTTCCCTCAGGAGGAGGAGTGTCCCTGGGTTTTGTCTACTCGCCCTGCACTCCCCTCGCCCTCAGTCCCCGGCACAGGCCGGGGTGCTGGCAGACCTGGGCTCTGACAGGCGCTCAGCATACGGGGCCTCGACTGGGACGTGTCCCAGGGAGGGGCCCAGGGTCCTGGAACCCAAGTCGTGAGTGGGGGTTCGCTCCTGGGCCAGAGTGGGACTGAGCGTGCTCAGAAAAGGAGGCCAGCGATTTCAGTCACAGGTGATGCAGCCACGTGGTGAGGGGTTCCCGCAGGTTTGTAATCAGCGAGGAGCCCACAGGGAAACGAACAGGAACCATCAGGTCATTGAGGGTGATGGGCATCTGTGTGGTCATGTCCATGACACGGGGCCACGTGGAGGGTGCTGGGAGATGCTGGGACTGGCCGGGGAGTGCTGAGCATCTCCACGGCTGCTCTGCAAACCCAAACCTGCTCTGAGATGAGGTTTGTTTTTAGAAAGCCAGGCCCTGCAGGACCCCGGCTCCGTCCTGGGGAAGCCAGGCTTTGGTTGGCTTCTGAAGGTGCTGTGTGAGGGAGCGGAGCCGGGAGGGGGGAGGGGCTGAGACCAGGCTGGGCCGGAGCAGCAGGACGAGGCTGCCTGACCAGAGTGGGGGGGGGGGGGAGAGTCCAGTCCCGAACGTGTCCTGTCCGAGGGGCCAGTGGGACTTCCTGCGACAATGTCAAGTCCTCCGTCTGTGAACCTCCACCCACTTCTGCTCACGCCTGTTCTGGAGCCGCCGCTGCTCAGAAGCCCTGCCCCGTGGGAGCCTGGGACCTTGGACCGCGGCCACCTGCAGGCGATGTTTTCTCCAACCAAAGCCTGACCCGACGCTTCCTTCGTTTTAAAGCTGGTCCTTCCTTTTATGGGCTGTTGTGATGTGGTTAGCAATCTCCTATAATCAGGGAGAACTTTGTGCAGGAACCTCTGCCCCAGGCAGCTGTGTGCACAGGTGAGCACACCTGTGGGCCCCGCGGGCGTCGGCCCCGGACGCGCCCTGCGGGAGGGTGGCTGTTTTCTCGGTCAGCTGATGGACAAGGCGGGAGGCCCTTCTGTCTGGATCTGCGTGCGTGTCTCTTGCTGACGTGCCCGGGCCAGGTCAGGGTCTGCGCTCACACGGTGCGGCCTGGAGGCTGAGGCACAGGATGGGTCTGAGATCCCACAGCTAAGCCCGGCTGTGTGGCCCAGGGGTTGAGCGTCGACCTAGGAACCA
Organism: Pipistrellus nathusii; assembly: GCA_963693515.1. Lineage (NCBI taxonomy): Eukaryota > Metazoa > Chordata > Mammalia > Chiroptera > Vespertilionidae > Pipistrellus > Pipistrellus nathusii. Next base: position 97,146,545 of record OY882862.1, read on the forward strand.
GGAGGTCACCGTTTGATTTCTGTTGGGCATATGCCGGTTGTGGGCTCGATCCCAATGTGGGGTGTACAGGAGGCAGCCGATCAGTGAGTCTCATCATTGATGTTTCTCTCTCTCCCTCTCCTTCCTCTCTGGGGGGAAAAAAAAAATCACATAGCCAGTAATTCCTGTCGAGATTCGACCTGGGCATCGGACACTCAGCTCAGGAGGCAGCTGCTCTCGGCGAAGAGGGTGGAGGACCCTGGCGCTGGGGCTGTGCCGGAGCTGTGGAGGGAGCGGGCTCTGGGAGAAAGACGGGCCAGGGGGTCTTTCCACCGGTGGCTGATTTCCCTCTGGAATGGTACGCTGGAGAGACTCTGAATGGGCTTCCCCGACCTTGCCTGTGAGCTTGCCCCCAAAAACTGACGATGACAACATGGCTCGTGTTCATAGGAGCCGGGTGGGTTCTGTGCGTACAGCGCCGGCCGGTGGGCAGGCCTGCTTCTCAGCCTCAGCGTTCCTCTCCTCACAGCGTGGTGGTCTGAGTGTTCTGAGAGCTGGTTTCCAGCCCACCCCTGGTGTCCTCGCTCGTTAACGAGTCCCCGGTGTCTGCACACGTAACGAGCTCAGTGAAATCCCGATACGATAACGTTACCTCTTAGCAGCGAGCCCTCACTGCTCCTGTTCGTGGAGGCGAGAGCCGGCAGGGAGCCTGGAAAGGTGGAGCTGAGCCAGGAGGGGCTGGCACAGCCCCCCCCTTCCCCGCAGTCCCCCAGGGCACCAGGCTGGTGTGTCCCACTGGGACGCCCCGCACCCACCCTGCACCCACCCCGCACCCACCCCACTGTGGCCTCCTGTCTCTCAGCACCCTAGACTCCCAGCGAATCCATTCTGCTCACTCCCACTGCATGTTAGTGGCTGAGGATGGATTTCCATGGACGCTCTCTGGTCTCTGTGGGCACGGCTTAAAAACCAGATGCTAAAGGTTTTAAAAAACAGCCCTACTCAGGTTCAAAATTCTTCCAACATCCCCGTTTTAGTTTCATAAAAACTCGCCTGCTGTGCTGGGGGCCCCTGGGTGGGTTTTAGTACAAAACTAGGGGCAGCTTAGGGTCGGCCCGTGGGTTTGCCAGCCCCATGGACCCTCCAAGGGGAGCTGGGGTGCCAGTTTGAGACCTTCCTGGGGTTCCCCCAAGGAAAGCAGCTCAGAGCACTGGCCTGGGGTCTCAGCTTGGATGATGTGAGTCTGGGTTCACGCTCAGCTGGACCCTAAGGAGAATTGGGAGGGAGAGGGGCCCTGGGGGCAAACAGAAGCTGGGCACCTGGTCCGAAACCTCTCACTGGACAGCTGTCCTCTGGGTCCCCCACTTGACCACGGGGGAGGGGGGCAGTGGGAGGAAGGGAGGGAGCCCAGGGTGGAGGAGGGGTCAGAGCCCCTGGGCCCAGGGTTGCGTTTCTTCTCTTGGCTGGAGGGCCTGTGCCCATGAAGGGCCCAGCCTGGGCCAGCGGTCTGCTCCCTCCCCGGGCTTCTCAGCGCCCAGTGCCCTCCAGGTGTGGGTGGCCCTGGTCTGGGATGGGTCTCATCATTATGGCAGGTGCGCAGGGCAGGCCTGCCGGCCATGGGCCAACTCCACCGCCGCCCTGCTCCAGCACCCACCGTGCTGATTCCATTGGGGGGGGGGGTCCCCTGGAGGACCCTGAACCCCAAACTGGGAGCCAGGCAGTGGGCGGGGCGGGGCCTGGCCGCTCTCCCTGCTCAGCCTGGGCCTGGCTGCCGGGCCCGCGGCCGGCGCTCTGCTGCCACCTGGTGGCGCCGCGCGCGCGCGCAGATCTGGCCTCACTGGCAGGTGGAAGGCAGAGCCAGCGCATTAGGCCCCAGGCAGTGTGGGGTGGTCGCTGCAGGGTGGATGGCCTGGACCCGGAGGCAGTGGTGTTTAATGGAGAGGTGAATGAGGTCGGAGTGAGCTCTTGCCCGGTCAAAGGCCTGGGGCTGGAAGAGCCAGGCCAGTGTGGCTGGACAGGGCAAGTGGGGGGAGGGAGATGGAGGGGAAAGTGGGGTGAGGAGGGGCAGACCCCGCCTGGTGGGGAGACAGGTGCCTGAGGAGCCTGGAGTGAGGGGGGCAGGGGGCGGGGGCATGTCCTGCTGTGGCTGCAGGTTAGACCAGCGGAGAGGGCAGGAAGCGTAAGGCACTTGCCGCCTTGGTGACGGGGCAGCTGGACTCAGACCAGACGGCTTGGAAGGGGCTGGCCTGGGCTAAACAAGGTGGATCAAGGCCGACTGCCAGGTGTTGGTCCAAGCCACACACAGGTGTGATGGGCCCAGGGCCAGGTGACGTTATCCCATGGCCCCACACTCGGCTTCAGGTCACATGAGCATTATCACAGTCACTTAGCACAATGGCCAGGGTGTTCCCGACCTTATCTGCCGATTGGCAAACAGCCCGTGAGTCAGGATATCTCTGTTTCAGTCTAAGGCAACGGGGCCAGGCCGACAGGCTGTTTCTGTGGCAGGGAGTTCACCCTGCAGGTGTGTGTGTGTATGTGTGTGTGTGTGTATGTGTGTATACATGTGTATGTGTGTGTGTGCGTGCAATTGTTAAATTAAGGTATGATCCATATAACTTAAACATCACTATTTTAAAGTGTACAGTTCCATGGTTTTTATGCACTAAGTGGCCAAATTATTATGATCTCTGGATACATACTAACCTGGCCACTCATTGTGTGTGTGTGTGTGTGTGTGTGTGTGTGTGTGTAATTAGAGGCCCAGTGCATGAATTCATGCATGGGGTCCGGTCAGCCTGGCCAGGGGGAAGAGGGGACATGGGCAGTTGGCTGGATTGCCTGCTGGTCGAACTCCTGGTTGAGGGGACAATTTACATTTTAGCCTTTTATTATATAGGATTGACACTGAGTGGCCAGATTATTTGTTACCATCATCTGGCCACTCAGTGTATATTCACAATGTGACACATCCATCACACCACCTAATCCCAGAACATTTCCATCACCTTACAAGAAGCCCCCTCCTGTTAGTGGTCTCTCCCCACCTCCTCCTCCCTCGGCAACCACTCAGGTGCTCCTGTCTGTAGATTGGCAGCTCTGCACCTCCTGCCAACGGAACCTCGCCCGGGGCCTTGTGCGGGCTCCCTCATGGGCCGGGCGCCCAGCTCGTCCAAGTCGCAGCCTCTGTCAGTGTCACTACGACTTCTACGGCTGAGTCATGGCCCACGGGTAGATGTGCCACCCTTTGCCTCGCCGGTTCCTCCTTGCGTGGGCATTTGGGTTGTTTCCATGTTCTGGCTGTTGTGGGTAATGCTGCCATGAACACTTGAGTACAGGAGGAGGAAAGGGAGGAGGAAGGAGGGAGGAGAGAGGAGGGAAGAGGGAGAAGGAAGGATAGGAGAGAAGGGGAAGAGCGGAGGGGGAAGGGAGGAGGGGGAAAGAGAAGGAGGGAGAAGGAAAGGGGAGAAGGGGAAGAGAGGAGGGGGAAGGGAAGAGAGGGAAGGGAGGAGGGGAAAAGGAGGAGGGAGGAGAGAGAAGGGAGGAGGGAGAAGGGGAAAGGGAGGAGGGAAAAGGGGGAAAGGGAGGAGGGAGGAGGGGAAAGAGAGGAGGGGGAAAGGGAGGAGGGAGGAGGGGGAAGGGGAAGAGGGAGAGGGAAAGGGGAGAAGGGGAAGAGAGGAGGGGGAAGGGAAGAGAGGGAAGGGAGGAGGGGAAAGGAGGAGGGAGGAGGGGGAAGGGAGGAGGGAGAAGGGGAAAGGGAGGAGGGAGGAGGGGGAAAGGGAGGAGGGAGGAGGGGAAAGAGAGGAGGGGGAAGGGGAGGAGGGAGAAAGGGGGAAAGGGAGGAGGGAGAAGGGGGAAGGGAGGAGGGGGAAAGGGAGGAGGGAGGAGGGGAAAGGGGAGGAGGAAGGAGGGGGAAAGGGAAGAGAGAGGAGGGGGAGGGGAGGAGGGAGAAGGGGGAAGGGAGGAGGGAGGAGGGGGAAAGGGAGGAGGGGGAGAGGGAGGGGAGGAGGGAAAAGGGGGAGGGGAGGAGGGAGGAGGGGGAAAGGGAGGAGAGAGGAGGGGGAGGGGAGGAGGGAGGAGGGGGAAGGGAGGGGGGAGGCTTTCCTCACCAATGACAGAAAACAAGCCAGTGTCAACATTAGAATCAGACGTTTGCTGGACGACCGGCAGGCTCCGCCCCTGGTTACCTGGCAACCATGAGAAGAGGCATTTGTCATTTCCCTGATTTACGTGCGAAGCTCTGGGGCCTGGACTTCTCGGGGTGTGTCCGGGACACACTCACCCTGGGTGCAGGGCCAGGTGCAGGACACGGACCCCACGCCTGCCCCGGGTAGTCTGCGAGCATCTCAGCCACCCAGCCATGTGGCCCGGTGCACCCACCCAGTGCTGGGGCCTGTTGTGGGGCCTGTTGTGGCCCCTCCTAGGAGTGTGGGCGCCAGGGAGGCCTGGGTGGACCTGGCATGGAAGCCGAGGAGGCCTCTGTGAGGCTGAGCCGATTCTGATGTCTCCCCCTCCTCTTCCTCTCTCTCTAAAATCAATGGAGACATGTCCTCGGTGAGGATTAACTCACCTATACACATGGAAACAAGAGGCTGAAGCACGAAAATATGTGCAGGAGTAGGCCTTCCTTCCCCTGGCTGCCGGCACTGGCTTCCTGTTGGCACCTGGGACCTAGGCTGCTTCCCTCCGGCCGGGCTTTGTCAGGAAGGATGTCCAGAAGACGTCAGGTCTAATTGGCATATTTCCCTTTTATTATGATAGAAGCCCAAGTGACCGTTCGACCGAGGGACCCTACCGGCACATGATCCGTGCTCCGGGCCTCGGAAATAAAAAGACAGAGCAGGTCTGACTTTCTTCTTCTTGCCCCAAACTCGGACAGGAATGTGGTGTCCCTGGACAGACCCCCTTTCCTGCCATCAGGCTGAAGCTGGGAGCCAGCGAGGTTGGGAGGGTGAGGCCCGGGCGGAGAACTCGCTGTGGGGTGATGCAGGGGCGTCCGCCGGTCCTCTGGGACAAGGGGTACACGTGCTGAGCAGGTGGATGGAAACAGCTGTGTGGCACCCGACCCATACCACGGGTGGCACCTCCGTGGTGACCACTCAGGGACCAGCTGCGTCCCCTCCTCGGCGGGTGCAGGGAATTCGCCACCCCACCCTCCCTGGTGCCCGTCCCTGGTGCCCGTCCAAGGTGCCCATTGGAGGTGCCGTCCGCGGTGCTGCATCCCCACAGGGCACAGAGGGGAGCTGAACTGATTTCGTACTTTCTCACCCAGTTTTCTTTCCTGTCTGGGATTGGCCTGGTCTGCATGACTGTTGATTACAAGTCTCAGTGCAGGTTCCAGCCCAGTGAGTATCCTATCTGGACCCGGGGCCCCACGGCACTGGGAGCGGCAGAAGTCAATCTCACAGAGCGCACAGGGGGACGCTAATCTGGGCAGCAGCCCGACAAGCTGTGCCCGTGTGGGAGGACCCGTCTCTCCAGCAAAGCCACGGAGGAGGCCCATTTACATGCAGCATGCTGGTATTTTTAACGGCGAAAGCACATGGCTTTGCAAATGTTTATGCATCATTTGTGTGGCTGCACATAGAATCCACTGCAGGTATGGACTGTGTGCACTTCCTCTGGTCCCAGGGGGGCAGTGTGGACCCCAAAAAGCTACGGAAGGCATTGGCTGCATGGGGTCCGCACCCTCATCCGGTTCCAGGATTAGGGGTTCCTGGTGCTCAGGGGTCAAGTGTGGCCACAGCTACTGTGTGGTGTGTGAGCTCAGGTAAGTCAGCTGGCATGGAGGCCACATTAACCAAGATAAAGGGCCCAGGATGTGGGAGGTGATTGTCCTGCAGGAGATGCATGTCAAATATTAAAGAAATTGAAGTGTTTGGCTGGACTCAGGGGCTCCTTCCTGCACCTCCTGACAGCTACGCTGGCTTCGCTCTTTTCTGCAAATCCCTCCCCCATGCCTTCCCACCTCGGGAGTTCCTCTTACTGCCCTCCCCCCGAGTGCCCTTCCTGTGGCACAGCTGCCCCTGCTAGTCCCTGAGGGCCCTGCCCAAGCCCAGTCCAACTGGCTGCTATGCCCACGGTGAGCTGCCCCCTCAGCACCTGGGCAGGGCCTGCTCCTGGTGGCAGGGGTGAGAAAGTCTGAGTCACTCAGGGTGGCTTCCCGTGGCTTCCCATGCACGTGGCTAGGACACTGTCAGGGCCTCTGGTTCATAATGGCACCCAGCGCTGAGCACAGCTCACAGGTGTCTGCTGATGGAGTGAAGAAACAGCCCAATTCACTCAGTTAAGGGAGGAAAGAAACAGGAGGTCACAGTTCGATTCTTGGTCAGGGCACATGCCCAGGTTGTGGGTCTATCCCCAGGGTGGAGCATGCAGGAGGCAGCAATCAGGATGTTTCTCTCTCTCTCTCTCTCTCTCTCTCTCTCTCTCTCTCTCTCTCTCTCCCCCCCTCCTTTCTAAAATAATATATATATATATATATATATATCCTATACAATAAAAGCCTAATATGTAAATTGACTGAATGGCAGAACAACAGGTTGCTATGATGCGCACTGACCACCAGGGGGCAGATGCTCAATGCAGGAGCTGCCCCCAGCCTGCAGGCCCTAGGCCAGCCAAGGCGGGTGCCTGTGGGGGCCTCCTGATTGCCCTGCCAGTTACCCTGCAGAGGGAGGCAACCGGAGGTGGAGGTGGCAGGGCGTGGCTGGTGAGCAGGCAATGCTAGGTCAGCCAAGGCAGATGCCAGTGGGGGCCCCCTGATCACCCACCCTGTCAGTCACCTCCCAGATCGGCCCTGACCACCAACCAGGCCTCGGGACCCTACCGTGCATGAATTTCGTGCACCAGGCCTCTAGTATATTTATAAAACAAGAAAAGGGGAGGGGAGGAAGGAAGTTGGAGAGAATGAAGCTTCTCTGCTGCCCAGGAAGATGGGCCAGGACAGCAGCTCGGTGTGGCAGGAAATGTCCGACCGGGTGCTGTGGCTGAGGGAGGCCTCCCTGGGGAGCCCCACTGAGGTTGGTGCACACTCACACACCTGTCCACGCTATAGACCCTCAGCCCAGCCCCTGCACCAGGGTCGGATCCCCCTGCCCTCCCAGGAAGGACAGGCCCTACCTGGCCCTGCAGTCCCAGCTCCAGAAGAGGGACACCCCGCTGTCTCCAGGTCCTGGACCCAAAAACTTTGCTCTGCACGCAGAAACCTGCATGCGTCTCCACTAGCTCCCACTTGCAGCCTCCGACTCCGCTAATGGAAACCTGGTGATCCATGACCGTGAGTGGCAGACACCTGCTCCGGGTAACGGGGCATAATGTGCGTATCGGTGATCAATCAGCAGATTTGCAAGAGCGGCATAAACTGCTTAATTATAATTACGCGGGCACGTCGGCACGGTGGCGGCGACATTTGAATAGGTCAGAGGCAGCCCTCGCCGTGGTGTTGTTTGGTATTAAATGCCACTCACTCTCGGGCCTGGGAGCCCTTCCCACGTTGCAGGATACCTCGCGCTGGCAAATTGAAAATGTCCCTCCGCTTTTACAACATGATTGATAGCCTCCACAGAACAAATGTTACACCTTGTAGAGCAGGATCCTGCCCTGGGGCTGCCCCTGCTCTGGGCACCGGGGTCGTGTGCCCATGAATGGCGGCTGGAGGTGCCTAGCAGCACCCAGCTCCTCCCAGGCTAGGCCTCAGGGATGGTCTCTTCCAGGCAAAGGCTTCCCTCACCAACGAAGCACAGGAACGGAGCAAGAACCGGGAGGAAAACGCACATTTTATTTGCTTGGTTGGTAGCAGAAAAATAGATCTTCAGAGGCTCCAGATCCATAATACCTATGCCTGCTTCATGTCACCATCCATGTACATGCATGTACAGCACAATGTGTTGTGTTCACCACCCACATACACGCATGTACAGCATAACTTGAAACGTGTCACCTCCCACGTACACATATGTATGTATGTACAGCCTGCTTTGTGTCACAATCCACATTACATCTGGTACAGTTTAAAACAATGTTTTTTGCACAGCCAACAAGGGATGTAAATAAGAATGCGGACAGTCACACAGCACACATCTCCGAGGCACATGCACACACAGGTGCACCCGCCTGCACCTGGCCCAGCCGCTGCTGTAGATGGGGGACAAGAGTGAGCCTGGCTCCCAGGCTGGTGTGCAGACCAGCCTGGCGGGCAGATGCTGCAGCCTGCAGGGCCGGTGGCGAGGGGTGCTGGGGGTGGGGCCGTCACCACGAAGCAGTCGGCCTCTCTTCCGGAACAGTTAAAGGAGCACGGAGGCTCTGTTTGCAGGGATGGGGAGCCCGCCACTTAAGGAAGCCAGGCTCTGACAGAGGGAGCGGGAGGTGCCTCATTTACTCTCAGTGCCTTCCAGAGGTCCATGAGGCAACCACAAATTCCCTGCCTCTTGGGGGGCTTTTCGGTTACAAAATGAGTCAGTCATCGTCATCAAGGGAATCAGATTAGGTGCCATCCACACTTCTGTTCAAATTAAGTCCTAGATAGCAACCAACTGCAAAATGGGCAGGTGCAAAAGGGTAAGATTGTTCAAACAGGTCCCCTGTACACATTGTGGTTTTTTAAACATTCATCTCTGCACAGGGATTAATTTACATTTACAGATGTGGTGTGCCCACCTCCAGTGCTTGGAATGTGCACACTGCACAGTGGAGGGGGCTCTGTCTCCACTGGCTTTGATGTCACTGTGGATGGCACCTGACTGAATGGGCACTAACTCCTCTCAGAAGAATCAGGAAAGTGAGCGTTGCCTCCATGTTGTCCTGGACTTGGACCCTGTTTCTCCCTCCTTCCCTGCTCCCTCTGTCTTTCCTGTAAAAAGTGCATGGAACGTCCTAGAGTCATCAGACCGCCAGCCCACAACTGAAGGTGTGTCCGTCCCTCACGGGGCTCCCCACTTCCCGGCCCGGGAGGGCGCCTCTGGGGTCGGGTGGGGAGGGCAGCCCTGGCCGCAGTCAGGCCCATTAGATGCTCCCAACTCTCACGAGCGACTGGCAGCCAGTGTGGCCACGGTGACTGAGTGAGCGTATCCAGGGCTGTTCCCATTCCCTGTGCAGACGGATGGACGGACGGACACTCCAGAGCAAACCCTCAGGCGCGGCAGGGACCGAGCTCTGGGGGCTGAGTCAGCACCGCGGTGCCCTGCGCCCTTCCCCGTCAGCCTCCTTCCAGCCCGGGCTCCTGGGACCCGGAGCCTGCAGGTTGGCAGGTGCCTGCTGGTGGCAGGTGCGGGCAGGGCTCGCTCTGGGCTTCGGTGGGATGAAATCGCCCAGAGCCAGGGGACGGGCGGCCCGCGGGGAGGGCAGCCTCGGCCTCACAGGGTCCAGCAGGGGAGGTCGGCGGGCGGGGCGCCCTCCTCGCCGCGCGGCGGGCCCGGCCTGAGGAAGGGGTCCGGGGAGGAGAGGATGTAGTCGATGCTGAACTTGAGGTCTCGGGGCGGCGCCTTCCCGGGGGCGGGGCTGGCGACGGGCGGGGACTCGCCGCGAGGGGCGGGGAACCCGGGGGCGCAGGACCTTGGAGCGCAGGACGGCCCCTCCGCGCCCCCCGAGCCCCCCGCGCCCCCCGCGCCCCCCGCCTGCCCCCGCGGTCCCTCGCGCCCCCCGCGCCGCCGGCGCCGCCGCCGGAAGTTGCCGTCCTCGAACAGGTCCCGCAGCGCCGCGCCGCCGCCCGCCAGCGTCCAGTAGCTGCCCTTGCCCCTCCCGGGGCCTGCGGCCCGCGGCACCTGCGGGCGGCGAAGGCTCAGCGCGGGCCCTTCCCGCTCCTCTGGGCGCCCTCAGGGCGCAGGGCCCGCCCCTGTCGGGGCGGGGGGTCGCCCATCAGTAGTTGGGGAGCCCCGTTTGCTAAGAGTGAGCTTGGCAGCAGCTGCCGCACCCCTCCTCCCCCCACGCTCCCTGTCAGACCTGGCCCCGGTGTCCCCGAGCCTGCGAGGGGGGGCGCTCAGGGGCCTGGGGGGGGGAACACAGGGCTCAGGGGCGCACCGGGGACTGGGGGGGAGAGTACAGGGAGGCTCAGGGGGCTGGAGGGCGGACACAGGGGCTCAGGGGGCGCACAGGGGGCGCTCAGGGGGTGGAAGGGCGGGGTGGGAAGGACGGGGGCGGAGACCCACCTTGACGAAGCAGCTGTTGAGCGACAGGTTGTGGCGGATGGAGTTCTGCCAGGCGCGCTGGTTGGCGCGGTAGAAGGGGAAGCGGTGCATGATGAAGTCGTAGATGCCCGACAGGGTCGCCCTGCCCGCCGGGCTCTGCTGGATGGCCATGGCGATCAGCGCGATGTAGCTGCAAATGGGGGCGTCAGGCCCGGGGCGCGAGGGGCCCCCAGGCGGCGCCTCTGGGCGCGGGTCCCCTCTGGAGGCCACGCGCTGGTCCTTCCCCCGCCCGGCTGGAAGGGCTGAGGGCTTTGGAGGAGGGTGGTCCCTGGGGCTCCCTGCTCCCCGCTTTGTCCGGACCCCAGAAGCGCCCTCGTGGGCCAGGAAGTTGGGAGATACGTGGGGACCCGGGAGCCCCTTCTCTGAGCCCCGTCCCCCGAAGAGGACGCCCTTCCGCCGCCGGCAGGTCCTGGCCGTCCGCGCCCCGCGCCCTCCCCACCCGGTCACCTGTACGCGGGCCGCGTGAGCCGCTGCTCAGCGTCTGCGCTGCCGGGCGGGCCGTCGGCGTCGTCGTTGAAGCAGTTGTAGGGGTACTGCGAGCTGTCGAACATCCTCGCACCGTCCGGACCCGCTCTGCCTGGTTCCCTCCTGGCTCCGGTCTGGTCTGTGCACACGGACAGCAACGCTGCTCTGCGGGTGCTCTCCGCCGGAGCAGGGGACCTCGGCTCCTGGGGTCCCCACCTGGCACCACCCCGTTCTTCGGCGTCCAATCCCGGCGCGGGGAGCCCCGCCCGGGTTCCGAGGCGGAGAGGAGAGAGCGGGCTCTCAGCGACCCGCTGCCTAGGCAGAGGCGGGGTGGGCTGGGTGGTCCCATGGGCGGGATGCGCACCGCGGCCTCTCTCTCCGCCATCGCGCTTCCCCCCCTGCGGCCCAGAGTCCGGTCCTCCCAGTGCCAGCGGATGTCCCCGGAGCTCCTTCGCCCCATCCCCTGGGCGCCTGGGGACGGTGGGTCTTCCAGCACAGGGACCCTCAGAGTGCACCCTCCACTGCCAGGTGCCTGCCGCCCTCCCCACCAGCCTCAGTCCTGCTCAGCCCGAGCAGTGGTCCAGGTGGGAAAGGCGCCCGCAGGTGTGTCCCTGCCTGGATCAGAGCCTGTCAGACCCATGAGGGCCTCCCCCAGCTGTGTGTGCCCCCCCCCCACCTCTGTCTCTTACTGCCCGGAGGGGGCCTGCTCTAGGGACCCCAGGCGGGCTCAGCCTGCCGCTGGGTCTGCGCTTTACCCAGCTCCTATGTGCCTGGGCAGCCACGCCACCAACCGCTGCCCCTCCCTGGTGCCAACGCCCCGTACAGGTGTGTGCAGAGAAGGCAGGGGTGCAGGACATGAGGTGGGAAGTCAGGTGGAACCCCACACTGGCTTTGCCTCACCCTGACTGTGCCCCCCAAAGGCATTTCCACAGATAGTCTGCGGTGCTCTGGCCTTGTCTGTGAATCTGCCTGAGGCCAGGAAGCCTGGGTAGAATTCTCCTGAAAGTTTTCCCTTCGATATGGCACCCCTAAGCTCAGAATGACCGGTGCCCCCAGAGCACCCGGTGCTGCCCTTGGTGCGGGAGGTGGGCAGGCCCTGGCTGGTGGGCATCACACTGGAGTTGGAAAGACATCAGTTGGGAAAGGTAACGGGTCCATGGGGTCTGTTTTATGGTCACAGCAGCACTGCATCTACAACATCTCACACCGTAACCTCAGTTTAAAAGCCCTGCGTGCTCCGGGCCATCTGAGCTCCATGGCTGAGTGCCATCTCGTGCACCAGGAGGTCGCGGTTTGATTCTGGGTCAGGGCACAGGCCAGGGTGTGGGCTCCATCCCCCTGGGGGCGTGCAGGAGGCAGCCGATAGGTGTTTCTCTGTCATCCATCTTTCTCTCTCTCCTCTCCTTTCCTCTCTCTCCAAATTAATAAAAATAGATTTGAAATCGTTTAAAAAGCAACTAAATAAGATAAAAACCCACCCCTTCCTGAGCAGAACCCCAGGTGCCTGGGCTGTGGGGTGTTGCTCACCCGGGCGTCGAGTCACCTGTAGCGTCTGAGGGACAGAACCCATCACCTCCCCTCCGTTTGGGTTTTCTTTGCTGAACAGTGATGCCACAGCCCTCACCTGCCAGCCCTCTCCCTCCTCTTCCTCTGCTTCCTCCCTCTGAGCGGAGGCGAGCTTCCTGGGAGCCCGGTTCTGGGGCTTGTACTCCCAGGAGCCCAGGGTCTGGCAGAGCCAAGGAGATGACATGGCGGAGCACAGGCCCGTCCCCACCCTCAGGCTCCCCTGGCCCAGGCCTGTCCCCACCCGCAGGCTCCGTGGCCATGGGCTCTGGTGCAAAGTAGTGAAGTCAGGATGCCAGCCCCTGGGGAGGCGGAGACACCTGCTGCCCTACCCAGCCTTCCAGGTCCTGGCAGAGCCTCCTGGGATCCACCCAGACCAGATCTTGGGGTGTGTTCTGTCCCCCCCATTCCAGGTAGAGCCGCCCTGAGCGCAGCACCTTCTTCACACCACTGTCCCTTCTCCGTGTGGGGCCCCCCCTTCAGTGTCAAGGCCGCGTGCTGGCCCCTAAGGCACCGAGGACAGACCAGGCTTGGCCCACTGCTGCGGCGGGCGATCAGCTCTGACTAGAAGCTGAACTCTCATTACCAACCGCACCCCTGCCCCCCTCCGCCCCCACTTCCCCCAGTGAAAAACACTGAAGTAGAAACAGCAGGAAATGAGAGGTGCCCGCCTCCCAGCTGCCAGCTGTGGAGCGGGAACCAGGGCCCGAACCCCACGGTTCGCTCCGTGACGGCCCTGGCGGTTCCTGCTGCTGTGCCAAGGCGGCTGGTTCTGCCGGAGTCTGTGGCACTGGCAGCTGGTCCTTCAGCGGGCGCAGGGCCTTCCGTGACCCATCTGCCTGACCCCGGGGAACGGCCTCTGCACCTGGGCCTGGGGCCTGGGGGCTCCTGGGTCACCGGCCAGATGCTTCCAAACCCACTGAGAGGAAGAGCGTCTATCTGAGCTCAACAAAGACAGAGCCTGCAGAGGCGGACAGTCTCAGGACAGCCAGCGAGCTCACCTGCCGGCCCGCACAAGAAGCAGGGCAAATGTCTAGGTCCCAAAGCCCATGCAAGTGCCCGGGACGTGCATGCACGCTTCCTGGTCAATTACCAAGTCAGCTCTGCTCTGAGTTGTTTTTTAAATACATTTTTATTGATTTTAAATATTTTTTAACTGATTTCAGAGAGGGAGGGAAAGGAGAGAGAAAGAAACATTAATGATGAGAGAGAATTCTTGATTGCTGCCTCCTGCACGCCACCCGCTGGGGACTGAGCCCACAACCCAGGGCGGGAACAGAGGTGCGTTCCCACAGCCACTCAGGCAAGTGCCCTGAACAGGAATCGAACCCTGGTTCCTGGGTCCTGGCTGGACCGTGGAGCCATGCCACCGGGCTGCTCTGAGTTCTTATGGCACATGAACCCACGGGACCCACTGGCACCTCCAGGTAAGCGGACTGCTCGGCGTCACACCTCCTACCTGCAAAGCCAGTTACTGTCCGGACCTGTACCCCCAGACAAAAGCCCTGAATTAGAACAGTGGGGACCTCAGGACAGGACGGTGGAGTTTGGATGCATAAAAACAGGGCACTTCTCGTGTGATGAAGTGACCTGTGAATGCACTGTGATTTCTGTCGTATTTTCTATTGCAGGCGTGGCGGCTCCACCTGCCACCACTAGAGACAAAGGCAGCGATACAGCAAGAACCCTGAGGGCCACCTGAGCTGGCCCTGGAAGGCAGGATGGCAGCTGGAGCTAGGGCTGGCAGGACCTGCTGGGGGCCCATCTGCCCAAAGCTGAGGATCCTTGCCTCCTCTGAGCTCTGACATCCTGGCTTCCGACCACCCCCCCCTGCCCAGCAGGGGCCCAGCTGTGGCCTCCCTGCCCTGTCCTCCCAGGGTTTCCTCCAGGTGGCGCCAGGGGACTGGGTATGGGCAGCAACCTCAGTGTGGCCTTCTGGGCGGGGTGACTGCAGGGCACCGCTGGCCAGTGCAAATGGGGAAGGCAGTCGCCCGGTGGGCCCTGGGCAAGCCTGACTGGAGCCCCACAGCAACGTGCCCCCAACCTAGGCTGGCTCTGCTGTGCACCCCATGCTGCCCAACCCCACAGCGACAGGGACACAGCTGGCCCTGAGGCCCCTCCCCCTGCTGTCATGGCTTCTCCCTGCTCACCCCGTTAGACCTGCAGGCTGGGAGCTTCTCTGCCCCTCCGCCTCCTGAGATGGGATGGACTCTGAGCCCAGTTCCCAAATACCTGGGCCCGGCTGGCAGTTCTCTCAGCCCGCAGACCCTCCTCCAAATGCAAGTCCCCCTGTGTATATGGGAGCCCCCCAACACACATGGGGGGCTTTTCCCTCTGTTCTCCCAACAGAGGCCTGAGGTCTACTTTCTTCCCCCACCCACAACCAGGCCTCCCGGCCGCCCACAGCAAAGGTTCCAGGCCCCTGGGTGGGGGTGTGGCCGATGGCAGCTGGGCAGGCTGAGGAGAGGTGGCTGGCAGGCTGAGGGCGTGCAAGCTGAGGGCAGGCTGAGGGGAGGCTGTGGGCAGGCTGAGGGCAGGCGGTGGGCAGGAGGTGGGCAGATGGACATGCAGCTGAGGGCAGGCAGTGGGTGTGCAGGCTGAGGGGAGCCGCTCCAGTGGCAGCTGGGCACCCCTTAGGCGAGGCAGCACCCCAGGGAGTGGCTGGGAGCCCGGCAAAGGCCCCTGGGTCCTTCCCCCGTGTGGCCTGCACTTCGGGGCCTGGCCCCAGGAGTTCGTGTATTTGCCTTCCTCCCAGGTCACTGTTCGGCAGGGAGTGTGGGTGCCAGGTGGGCCCAGCTGCCACCGCCCGAGGCGGCCATTGTCTGAGCCGCGGTGGGCCCCTGGGCCCTCGTCCACCTCAGCCTTCTGGGTGAGGTTGGGAACGGAGGTGCTTTCCCTCAGCCCTTCACGCATCCCATGCCCACAGCCCACAGCCCACAGCGAGGGGTCGCGCAGGGGTCACCTCTAGTTTCTGTTCATTCTAGCCGCCCTCAGAGCCACCCCTCTGCTGGCCTCTTTTTTTAATGTATTAATGTATTTTTTATTGACTTCAGAGAGGAGAGGGGGTGAGAGGTAGAAACACCTATGATGAAAGAGAATCCTGGATCGGCTGCTTCCTGCACGCCCCACACTGGGGATCAAGACTGTGACCCAGGCAGGTGCCCTGACCGGAATCGAACCTGCAACCTCCTGGTTCCTAGGTTGATGCTCCACCACTGAGTCATGTGGGCCAGGCTCTGCTGGGTTCTTGATTCTCCAAAATGATACCAAGCCGACAAAGAGGGGGTTGGTTTCATTCCCCTGTGGGGTGACTACGTACGATGTTTGAATTCTCGCCCAGTGTCTCCCTGGGCCCTCCGGCTAGATGCTGCCCTGATTATGGACAAAGCCGGTTGCTCAGCTCTCGCCGGGAAGCATGCACTCACCACCAGGAACTGGAAGGTCCTTTTCTTCATCTAGTTCGACCCCCTCAGCCCAGGCTCCCGTGCCCTCCTCTCTGTCTCTCCACATGGTCCACCGGAGGCCCGGGGGGTGGGGGGAGGCTGGGTGCGCTGGGCCGGCGTGCTTAGGCTGCCATGTGGAGCGGACCCTTGAAGATGGAAAGGGGGTCTGCATGCCATCCAGCCGGCAGGCAGACAGGTCCCAAATCCCGGTGTTGAGCTCAGGGAAGTCCACACTCATCAGAGCCTCGGTTTAGACAGTGTAAAGTGGGCTCAATAGAGTCTACCAGCCACGCAATTCCAGGAGCAGAGACCATGGCCAAAGGAGCCTGGAAAGCCCAGGCCTGAGCTCGTGGGAGCATGTATCCTGGCCACGGCTGACCTCCTGGAGGCCGGCCGCACCCTCTGACCACCAGCAGCTCTGACTGCGTTTTGAATTGGATACAAAGGAATAGTTTAGTCTTCACATTCCAGATGAAACCATGGACAGACCTGTTCCTCCACCTCATTCCTGTTCCTGCAGCAAGACGGGAGACGGGGACCTGGACAGACGAGGACCTGGACAGACGGGGCCGCTCCCCGCTGGGGGGCTGGTGCAAAGGAGGCGAGTGCTCGGCTGGGCAGGAAGATATGGGGACAGGCTCTGGGGCCACTGATCACACACGCCATCCACACACATCATGCCATTCACACACATCATGCTATCCACATGCAACACGCCATCCATGCCCTTTGGACACTTCTCAGCCTGGTACTCTGTTGTGGGTGGGGTTGCCATTGGATCCCGGGTCCCAGGGATCCTAAACTGACCTTTGCACAAAGTAACCTGACCCTCCTGAGCCCCCATTTCCCCATCTGTAAAGTGAGGGAACTAATGACCTCATGGCTCAGCTCAGACCCGAAATGTTGGGGCCAGGCTGCCAGGGGTGGGGAGGAAGTAAAAGGTGGGAGGGGCTGGGACTTCCAGACTGTTCTCTAGTGCTTCGAGAACCCCGAGGCTCACTGACCCCTGGCTCAGGCCCCCGATGCCCCATGTTGGCACGAGAGGGGGTGCGGGGGAGGAGATTGCTTTGGCGACCGTTGAAATGAGCCTGGTGCTGCCCAGGAAGGGCTCACTGCGGCTAGGTCTCCCCGTGGCCAGCAGGTGAGGGGAGCTTTTGGTTGAGGCCTGATCTCATGGGCCCTCCTTCCTGCGGCCACCACTGTCCCTGCTCCGCTGGGTACATGCTTGCCCACCCGAAGCTACCTTCTGTGGCCGGCCTGTGGTTGGAAGGATCTCCACCACTCTCTGTGCTGCCCCACCAGGCGTGGGACAGAGGGCAGCCCCCATGCCCACTCATGCCCTTGGAGAGAGCTCATGCGTTACCCTGGGCCCCTCCTGCCAGCCCAGGTGCTTGGCCACCGGACACTTCAGAAGCCGGGGCTGAGGCCCTGCCCAGCACCAGGACTTGCTTCTCTGGAGGGCGGGCAGCTGGGCTCAGGGTGAGAGGGACCTGGGCCCCCACACACGTTTGCTGAATCTTTATTGCACTTCCATCACATTGCAACTATTCCACAACAATCACCGGGGTAGGGCCCGGGTGACACGGTCACACGGTCTCCATCGAAGCCTCGCCCTCGGCCGCCTCCCGGAAGGTCCCGGGCACCGGAGGGTCGCTGAGAAACAGCAGCTGGTCGTTTCGTCACTGAGAAACGTGAGTGTCCGCCAATCCACGCTGGCCTCAGAAGCCGGGGTCGCGGAGGGCCTCCCAGTGCGGCCGGGAAGGGGGGGAGGAGAGTTTTTGTTTTAAGTTAAGTTCACAGCGCGAGAGCCTCGGCGGGGAGCCTGGCGCAGGGCGGCTGTCCGTGAGTCTGGGGTCTGGTCTCTGTTTATAGACATATTGTCTGAGTATAAATACAAAACAGCAGGTAAAGGCTCCTTCCACACGAAAGGGTGGGCGCCTGCTGCTGGACCGCCCGTCCCTCAGCCGCGTGCTCCCTCCACAGCCTCTCCGTCCCGAAAGCCAATGGAACGGGTCCTGGGACCCACAGCTGGAGGACCTGCGGCCGGAGGACCCACGGCCGTCAGCTTGGGCATCCTGTCCGTCCCCGGCACCTGCCGGCGGCTGTGGTCACTACCTGTCGGCCAAGCCTCTGTGCCCAGGGTCCAGGGGGTGGAGGTCGTCCTGCACCACGTGGCCCAGCCCGTCCTTCTCCACGCAGGTGCCCACGGCCTGCAGCACCAGGCGCAGCCGCCGGTCCAGGGCCTGCAGGTGCGGCTGGAACAGCACGGGCGCCACCCGGTCCTGCCGCAGGGACTCGGCCATCAGCAGGCTCAGCTTGTACTCCTCCCTGGCCAGCAGCTGCAGCCGCAGGTAGGTGGACTTGCGGATTCTGTGGGAGGAGGGAGACCTCAGGCGGGGACGGCCCAGGGCAGGGGCCTCCCCAGCCCTCAGCGCGTGGCCTGCCTCCCAGAGGCACAACCAGGAGACAGGTGGTCCTGTGGGCCCTGCAGGCACCCATCACCCAGGCAGACGCCAGGGAAGCGGGACAGCCTGCTCATGGGGACAGAGGCCCCCTGGCCCAGCACACCGGGCTGCACAGGGCGGAGGGCCGTACCTGCAGCACTGCTGTAAAGGAACCAGAATGGAAAGCTCGTCATGGGAGTATTTTCCAAACCTGCAGGAAGGAAAGCAGATTGTCCAGGGCGGCCGCAGGAGGCCGTGTGCAGAGCCTGTGGCCCCAGCAGCCACGGGGACAGGAGCTGGGGTGAGCTGACACAGAGCCGAGGCGGCAGGAACCTGCCTTTTGGGCAGCGAGCCCCAGGTCCTAGGCAGGCTGAGTGGTCGGCGGGAGGTCAGCCGGGTCCACACAACAGCACCCCATTACAGCTGAGAACACACGGCCCCCATTTGGACCTCCAGGTGCCCAAAGCTGGCTGCTCTGAGGCATCAGGCACACATGGCCCTAGCCACCTGAACTGGGGTCCCCACGGCACACCCCTCCCCGTGCACCAGGGACTGCCTCTCACAGCCCCGACCGGGGAGAGCCGATGTCGCCGCTGCCGCCCCCGGTTCCTACGTGCTGAGCAGACGCCTGGCTGCTCCTCACAGCCCTGCCCTGGTGGCCAGATCTCTTGGGGCCTCAGTTTCCCCAGGACAATATGTGGTAGAGCAGAGCCAGCTAATGGAGAAGCAGGTGAGATAGGGTGACATCATACACCCTCCTGCCCACAGGCCTCCTCAGAGTGGGCCTTGGGAGGGCCGGTCCCTCCATCAGGCGGGGCTCCAGGAGGCGGGGGTGGGGGGTGTCCAGGAGGCGGGGCTCCGGGGGCGGGGCAGGAGGCGGGAGGCGGAGGTGGCAGCCTCACCCTCTCCCGTTGTCCAGGTGGACGATGAAGGTGTCGTTCCCAAACTTCTCAAAAGTCTCATAGTGATGGCGGTCCATGTTCCCTGCGGAGGAGAGCAGCTAGGTCACGTCCGCCGCGGCTCCGAGGTGGCCTCCCCCCCTCCCCCCACACAGCCGACCCCACACCCTCAGCACGAGCAGCAGCGTCCCCGCGGCCCAGCCCACAGCTCTGGGCATCGTCCGGGGGTGGACGGACAGCCTGGACAGCCCGTGGCGGGACGCACCCATGAGGAAGTCAAAGATGGTCATGTCCATGATGTCCAGGATGCGGTGGCTGCGGTCGTATGGGGGTGTCTGCTTCACCGCGGTGCAGTAGTCGGGGTCCACTTCCCACCTGCAGGGAGCCCGTGTGAGCAGCGCCCGGCTTGGGGCGGAGGGGCCCACAAAGGCTGGGCTTGGAGGAATGATGTCACTACAAAACGAAGCATCTTCGACTGACCCCCTTTCCCCCCCAGGCTGAGGCTGTCTCACAGGCGGCGGCAGGGAGGTGATGATGCCACACCACCCCCCTGGATTGGCCGCCCCAGAGATGACCTCGGCCCAGGTGCCAGGCTTCTGGAGGGCACTCTTAGAAAGAGCCTGGGCACCTCACCCACAGGCCTCGGTGGCTAAGAAGACAGGATGTCTCTCCAGCAGGACAAGCGGAGCAGGAGGGACGGACGCCATGTCTGGACACTGAGGGCCGTGGTTCCAGAGCCCCAGAGGCCACAGCTCATTCTGAGGAAGGACGCCCCTCCCGACCACCCAGCACGCAGTGGCCATCACACATGGGCAGAAGCCCGGCCCCTCTGAGCTTGTCTTCCTGCTGCCAGTGGAGAGCAGCAAGCCCTCCCGGGGGCCTGGCCCAGGGCTGCCACGGCCACGCTCCGCCCACACTCACTCCGCCTTCTTGCGTTTGTGGTACGAGCGTCGCCACGGGTTCCGCCACGTCTTCCTCTTGGCCAGGGACAGGTCCGGCAGGAAGGCCGCCAGCGAGCCCTCGATCTGGTCCGGCTTCCCGCACAGGGCGTGCTCCGTGGAGCAGTAGTAGGAGCACTCCCCGTAGAAGCACACGTTGTTGGCTGGCGGCAGAGAGTGCTGGTTAGTGGGTCCCGGGAGCCGGGCCTCCCCTGCACTCTCAGGTGCATCTCAGCAAACCCTCCAACCCCGGGTTACAGAAAAGGAGGCTCAGAGAGGGCAGCACACCTGCCCGAGGCCACACAGCTGTGAGCGTGAGTTAGGGTCTGAACCCGGTTCTTTCTGCTCACCCTCAACACTGAGGGACTGGAGTGAATGGGAATCCTGCAGTCCATGTTCAAGAGCTTAAAAAGGCATTCGTACTATTGAGAACGTGAGGGGACAGTCCCCGGAGCGGGGAGAATGTTTGCAAACCACACATCGGATCAGGACCTAGTATTTATCACATACAAATAACTCGTGCAGCTCGACATTAAAACGAAAAATAACCCAATTAATCTGTGGACCAAGGAGTTCAGTGGGTGTTTCTCCAAAGAAGACCCACAGATGGCCAGCGAGACGGGAGATCTCAGCATCGGCCACTAGAGAAACCAATCATGTCCACGCAGTGAGGCCCACTTCACACCCACGCGATCCCAGTGACCATCAGAACAGGTAACAGGCATCCTGGGACGTGGAGACATTAGCACCTGACACGGGGCTGGTGGGAACATGAAACAGAGCAGCCGCTGGGAACGCAGTAGTATGTTTCCTCAAAACGTGAGACACGGAGTACCCACCAGATCTAGCATTGCCACCCCCGGGCACACGCCCCGAGAAGTGAACACAGGCATGCACACAGCATGTAGCTGGCATCCATGGCAGCTCTTTTCCCAGCAGCGTAGACTGGAAACACACCACGTCCATCACGTGATGATCGGATATACACAGGTTGTCCATCCACGCCATGGAGCAGCAGGTGACCTCACACCTGCACCACATGCTGAGGCCACGCAGCTGTGTGTGCGTGAGGATCTGAATCCAGGTTTCTCCGGGCACCTTCACCACTAAGGGACCAGAGCCTGTGGACATCCCAGTCAGTGAGCCGGGACCTTATAAGGGGTGAGGCTCACACACTCAGTACACGTGAATGAACTGGAATGCATGGGACCCAGCAAGCGAAGTCAGACGCAGAGGGGCCGCACATTGTGTGACTATTTATGTGAAATGTCCAGGACAAGCAGATCCAGAAATACTGATGGGGGGAGGGGGCAGCTGAGGTGACAGGCAGGGCTTCCTTCCGAGGGAGGGAAACAGTCTAAAACTGGATTGTAGGGATGGTGTACAACACAGTGAATGTTTTAAAAACCTCTGAATGGTGCACTTCAAAATGGAGAAGTTTACAACATGTGAATCATCTATATATATAAAAGCCTAAGCAACCGTTCAACTGGTAGCTATGACATGCACTCACCACCAGGGGGCAGATGCTCAATGCACAGGCATGGGAACAAGAAACAGACTGATGAATTTCAGAGGGAAAGGGGGAGGGGGAAAGGGAGAAGAGATTAACTAAAGATCTATATGCATACTAGAGGCCTGGTGCATGGATTTGGCAGGGTATCTCAGACTGGTCTGCAGGGACTGGGCCGAAACGGACAGTCCGACATCCCCAGAGGGACTCTGGATTGCGAGAGGGCACAGGCCAGGCCGAGGGCCCCCACCGGTGCATGGACCCGTGCACCAGGCCTCTCATGTCTCAGTAAAGACAAGTCATTTAGAAACTGCACTTGGCTTGTTGCCCAGACCCGCTCGCTGCCACAGCTCTCGGCGTAGCATCTCTGATCTTGCTGACCGCGCCCACTAGCCTGTGTATTCCCTCACGGGCCGTGCTCATGACTCATCACTTTGTGGAGAAACTCAGGGGCCTGGGGTGTGTGGAAACGTGGGAGCCAGAGCCCGAGCACCCTGAACCCAACACCCACGGCACATTCTCGGCACCTCTGACCCTTCTCGGCCGACCCTGGGACAGCCCCAGTGCATCTGAGGTGAGAGGCCAACGGAACAGAGACCACGGCTGCCGGGGAAGGAAGAGGCCAACGGCTGAACTAAGGGACGCCACACGGAACTGATGTTACTGCCTTAAGTTGTGAAACTTTAAAATGTGTCACTAGAAACATCGCAATAAAAATC
Organism: Pipistrellus nathusii; assembly: GCA_963693515.1. Lineage (NCBI taxonomy): Eukaryota > Metazoa > Chordata > Mammalia > Chiroptera > Vespertilionidae > Pipistrellus > Pipistrellus nathusii. Next base: position 97,168,692 of record OY882862.1, read on the forward strand.
GCACAAGGAAGTGGCCAGGAGCAGCCACACAGCCTGGGCAGTGGAGACAGGTGTCCCAGGAGTGGCCCGGCCTGGCCCCTGGCTGCAATATGGGGAGGAGATTTCGGGAGCCGGGGGCTTTTCCAGAACAAATTCCTTCTGCCTTTGAACAAAGCATGTGGCAGATGTCACCGCTATGCCTGCCAGAAGGCAGATGGAACAGGAAAGCACGGGGAAGGGCCCAGGTGGGGTCAGAGGGCACTGCCGGCTGGAGGCCGTCCTCGGCACAGCCTGTCACGGGCACGGAGCCGTCCCATGCAGCCAGCCGGGCTTCCCGGGCACGTACCTGGGGAGATGAAGAAGGTTCTCCACAGCTTCTTGTCCCGCGTGACGTCCCGGATCTCCCGGGTCATGTTGACCATCCTGCCGGCCACAGGGGGCACACGGCGGAAGTCCAGGATCCTGCGGGAAGGGCACAGGGGGGTGTTGTCTGTGCCCGTGGCTGCCCCAGGGGGCACCGAGGGAATATGTCTGTCTCTGCCTCGGGCCCAGGTGTCCACCTGGTCTGCAGAGGATTCTGCGTTGTCACCAGCCTGGGTGTCGTCACGCTGGTGCTCCAGAGGACTGGGGAGGGGAGATCCTCTGGACCCTGTGGCTGACCCCAAAGCCAGGACCACGAGTTGCCCCTGGGGGCACTGATCGTCCATCCCACATGGCCCTACATTGGCCGCCTGTCCAGCTCCCTGCAGCCAGGGGCCACGTGGAGCCCAGAGGAACCCGTGCTGCGGAGGAGGCTGCCCCCAGGACAGGTGACCCCGCAGGGGGCTGCTGTGAGACGTGGTCCCTCATCCCATCTCACCTCCCAGACACACGCACACCTGCAATTCCTTGTGCATCACTCAGCTCCCGGCGCCCCTCCCCCTCCCTCTTCCCTCTTCCTCCTTCCCTCTTCCCGGTGCCCACCGCCCCCCCCCCCCCACCCAGGAGCTTGGCACCATGGCACCAGACCAGCGCTGTTCTGGTGTGGGAAGGAGCACGTCCACCTGGGCTGTGACCTGAGGGCAGGGAGTACTCTCTCCTGGGAGAGGCGTGGTTCTGAGCGTGAGCAATCGGATGCCCACAGTGCCCGTGCTCCCTCTGGATGCGGGTGCAGGTGGGGCAGCTCACCTGTCCAGGTGGAAGGCAGCGATCTCCGCATTGTGCCTCTCGTAGTCCGAGAAATAGAAAAAGTCAGGGGGTGTCTCCTGCTCTCTCGTTTGCCTGGAAAAAGGGGACAAAACAGAACAGACACTGAGAAACTCTGGGGAGGGCGCGTGCTGCTCCTACGCTCTAACTGGGCTCTGGGGCCCGGCTCCCCACCATCACTCCTTCTCACCCGCTCCTTGGTCCCTCCCCGACCCAGGACTGTCAGATACTCCTGGTGACCCCCACCCTGCCTTCTCCTGCCCCCTGCCGCACTGGTGTCACGAACCCTCAGCAGCCTTGCCCGTCTCTACACGCTGCCTGTGCTGGGCCCTGCACCCCCTCAGCCCTGCCTTGACCCTCGTGCCTTCCTGGCAGCCAGCGAGAAGCTTCTCCTCTGAGGAGCTTGGCACCATTGCATTAGACCACTGCATGGAGCGCCGGGCAGGAGTGCCAGCCAACACCTGCTGTCCATCAGGTGTGTAATAAGCAGATGCACAGAGGAGGGACTGATGAAGAAGCACAGGGAAGAGGCATAAGCCTATTTACAATGTCTAGCTCTTTTCACTGTTATTTCTTCAATTTCCATCATTACCACTACCTCCACTATCATCATCACCACCATCATCATCATCACCACCATCATCATCGTCACCATCACCATCACTATCACCATTACCATCATCACCATCATCAATTACCACGATCACTATCACCATCATCATCACCATCACCATCACCACCACCACCATTACAACCACCCTCATTACCTCCATGGCCATCGTCCCTAACACCCCTAACACACATTGACCTCTTATTGCCTGATGTGCAGTGGCAACATCTGTGATGCTAAAAAGCGAGCATTTCTATCTGGCAATGCTTTGACCTTTGTTCCTGCCTCCCTCTGAGGAGCCACAACCTGGATGGCAGGTGGCTCTGAGCTCTGTTGCTGGGAAGAGTGCAGCCACTTCTTATGCCTGTGACCAGGTTCCAGGAAAGTTCCTGGTTGCCTCCCTCCTCCTGCCTCGGGGCTTCCTTCCGTCCTGGGCAGTTCCCAGAAAGGCAGCTCTGTCCCAGCCCCAAGGCTACACGGGCGGCTGGCCGGCTGTTCTGGCTTCCCAGTGCCCCTTTCCCGAAAGGCCCCGAAGTGCAAAGAAGTGGCTGTGAATGCTTTTCTGTCTGCCTTCACTACAGGGGCCATGAGGTGCTCTAGGTTCCCAGCTTGCTGAGCACATTCCACCCCATAGGAAGCTTGTGCGTGGTTTGAAGACTTCTCAGACTGGGAGCTCCTTGGGACAGGGACCCACGTTACCCTGTGAGGCCCCCAGAGCTGAGCTGAGGAACACCCAAGGGGAGGACGCACACAGGTTGGACCCTGGTCAGCCTCCCATCCTGTTTTGGCAGACACCCATGGGTGAGAGCAGAGGCCGGGTGGGCAGGCCTGCTTCCAGCAAGAAGGTTGGGGTGAGCACCCTACCTTCTTCGCCCGTTTCCCAGTTGTAAAACACATCATTTCTCATCTCATCCTCACAAGATGCTCAGGCAGGGCTCTGGGGTGTGGCTGGCTGGTACGGCCCTTCCTGTCCTCAGAGTCAGTCCCCCCCTCTCCCTCTACACACACACACACTCATTTGGGGAGCAGCAAGGAGGAAAGGCTGGGACGGATTTGTAAGGCCCAGTCGGGGAGGGGGGGCGCTGACAAGGGTCGTGCACACTTGTAGCATGTCCTGCAGGGAAGGAAGGAAGGAAGGAAGGAAGGAAGGAAGGAAGGAAGGAAGGAAGGAAGGAAGGAAGGAAGGAAGGAAGGAAGGAAGCAGCCCCCAGGAGCGTCCCCCACAGTGTCGGCCTCCACGCGCTCTCTGCTCAGCTCCGGCAGCTGTCCCTGCGTCCATCCATGCCGGGGAACTCAGGGCCCAGCTTCCGAGCAGGGACTCATGGGGACACGTGGGGTGTCCATACCCCCCTCACCCCCACCTCCCGGGCCGCCCTTGGACCAGGTGGTGCGTCGCCAACTCTGCCGTCGGGGAAAACACTTTGGAAAAGTACTGAACCCACTGCCCTGGGCAGGAGACTGGACTTGGCTGATCCTGGTAACCTGGCAACCACTCCTTCCGCCAGGTGTCCTGGCTGAAGGTGTGCCCAGGTGCGGAAGACAGGCCGGCCCAGGGCATGGTCCGCCCAGCAGGGCTTCTCCTTGGGGAGGGGGGATGGATACGGGGGAGGTGGTGCCAGGCGCTGGGGTCGGCGGAGCTCCGAGCTGGCACTTGCCCGGCGTAGCAGGGAGACCAGAGGCTAGACAAACATTTCCTGGAGCAGCACCCAGGAGCCCAGGGCCCCAAGTCAGCGTCTTCCCTCCGAGACAATGAGGAGCTGCCCTTCGTGCCAAAGACTCGCTGCTGGTTCCCTGTGGCTGCTGACGGATGCCCGCAAGGCTGGTGCCTGAGGCAGCCTGGGGAAGCGTGTGACCTCAATCTGTTTCCTCCAGCTCTGGGCACGTCACCTCACAGGAAACGCATCACATCTAAGAAATGACAGGGTCTTGTGGGGAAGTACCTGTTTCCACAGAAGCCAGAGGCAGCACCTGGTAGATGCTGGGCCATCCCTGGCTGCACGATCAGGCCTGGGGCCCTCTGGTTCTGACCCAGGCCCCTGCCTTACGACACAGAGGTCGGAGGTGGAGAAAGAGGAAGGCGTGTGTGCAGAACCAGAGGATGGACATGCAGGTCCCGGTAGGAGCAGGTTTCTTTGACCCAGGTCTGCGCTCCTGCTCTGAAGTGGGTTCAGTACTTTTCCAAAGTGTTTTCCCCGACGATGCTGCAGGTGAGGATCCTAGTCTCTGAGCAGCACAGGCTCCACGGCCCAGAGCTGGGCATGCGTGGCCTGAAGTGCCGGCCGCCAGCTCAGGGGGCACAGGAAGGGCCGGGTCTGGCCACAGGTTCAGTCTTGGGTCAGAGAGAGGCCCTGCTCTGTGGGGGGACCCGTGAATGACCGGGCTCCGTGGGAGGACGGTCACCACAGAGCCCCAACAGCTAGGCCCCGCACTCACCAGCCCCTCAACCTTCCATATGTCACCCCCCACACAGTCCCCACCGTTACTGTCAACATTTCAATGTCTTTGAATCTGTGCAAACCTCAGAACTCACATTTGTGTTAAAAACAGAGGAAATGGCCCTGACAGGTTGCTCTGTGGTTAGAGCATTGGCCTGGGACTAAAGGGTCTTGGGTTCGATTATGGTCAAGGGCATGTACCTCGGATGCAGGCTTTGTCCTTGCCCTGGTCAGGGTGCATGTGGGAGGCATGTGTGTCTCTCACATCGATGTGTCTCTCTCACATCAATGTTTCTTTCTGTCTCTCCCCCTCCTTTCCACTCTTTCTAAAAATCAATGGAAAAACATCCTTGGGTGAAGATTAACAAAAAAGAAAAAGAAAAAGAAAAAGAAAAACAAGAGGAAACTGGCAGCATGCTCCCAAGGCCTGAGGGGAATAAAAGCCGATGTTATCTGGCTCCTGCCAGGAGCGGCATGCCCACTGAGCAGTTCCGTGACTGCCTTCCTGAGTCCTCGCCACCTGACATGGCCCCACCCCCAGGCAGGGAGACGGCCAGCCGGAGGGCTCAGCCCAGAGGCCCGGCAAGGCCCTGCTTCAGCCACGGGCACCAGGCTCCCAACACCCTCTGCGGGAGCGACTCAGGAGTGAAGTTAAAGAGAAGCGAGTGAGCCTTCCCCAGAGGCCTGAGGGCACAGGGCTCTGCTGTCCCTAAGCCCTGGGGTGCATCGTTTTATTTACATGTGAATGCACTTCCTCTGGGTGCTGAGAGCTCAGCTGGCAGGCACAGCAAGCTGCGTGCTGAAGGGGGGCACCTGGATCCCAGGGAAGGTCTGCATGGCCCCAGGAGCGAAGGGGAGAGGACCCCCACGAAGGCTCTGCCATGCTGTCCCCCAGCAGCAGCCCCGGAGCCGGCGAGCCTCTGCCCCACTTTGCTGCTCCTGCTCGCGCCTCCTCAAGCTCCTGTGGTGCAGCTGGTCCTCGCGGTGGAGGACTCAGGGCGGATGCCAGGCAGGGGGCAGGGGGCAGGGGGCAGGGGGCAGGAGGCAGGGGCGCGAGGGTCATCGGCCAGCCTGCTGCTGAGTGCGGGAGGCTCAGGGGTCACTGTCCAAGGCTGTGACAGGCCGTTGATTTGTTTCTCAATGAAAAAGTCCAGTTTCTTCTGAAAAAATGACCCATGAATGTGTAGACAAGCCGTGTCCCACAGCTGGGAGTCTGGGGGTAAGTGAGCCTGTTTGCTGGGTGTGGGTGGGGCTCCACGTGGCCACTCCCCCCCTCCTCTGCGGACTGGGGCCCAGCCAGAGGCCTTGCCAGGCCCAGGACACCTCTGCCTGAATCCCCTCCAGGACTCAGCTGCTGACACGTGTGTTTATCTGTGTGCATGGCTGCCGACTCACTGAGAATGGAAGCTCCTCCTGGGGCCTGGTCACTCTGAGTGCTTGATGTCACGCCAGGTCTGAGTGGCCACTGATGACCGTGCCAGGGATGAACCCGCGTGCCAGAAAGTGTAAGGGGAGGCCCATCTCGGCCGGGCCCACAGCTCTGACCCAAGCACTGCCGGCCGGGGGGCACGGCTCGGGAGCTTCCTATGAGCGCACGAGGTCTGGCCGAGGAACCTGGCACGGGCCCCACGAGGACACTGAGCTCCTGAGTCAGGCGGGTGGGGGCTTGGAGGCCGGCCCGAGCTGAGTGTGGACACAAAAGGGTCCTTGTCCACCTCCGGCCAGGCCCGGCCGCCGCGGGCTCCACACCCTGTGACAGGCTGTTGGGCAATGTGTTTGCCTCTGGGCTGAGTGAGGGCCGCAGAGCAGAGAAACTAGTTATTTATCAGAACAACTCGAATATGTGCCCACTCCTAACAGCGCCACCCCGGGCCTCTCACCCACACTGCCTCCCGCTTCCCGTGTGGATCCTGTGCCAAAGCCTTCCTGCCCGGAGACGATTCCTACCCACTGGGCAACACCAGCTCCACGATCTCCGGGGCCACCAAGCGTCCAGAGCGCCTTCCTCCCATCCGGCCCCGGGCAGCCTCACCTGAGTCCTGCTTCTCTCGTGCCACGTCTGTCCTCCCGCCCCTGAGCTCTGAGCGCCCGCACGTGAGCACAGGACCAGAACCGGCATCCCGAGTTGCCCGCTCTCCGCCTGCGCCTCCACCTCCTCCTTGCTGTGCTCTGGTCAGAGCAGGAGGGGCTCACATTTCTGATTTAGAAGCATCTTCCCCACAAGGTTTCTGCAGCCGCTTATGCATCTGTGTCCCAGGGCTGGCCTCCAGACAGCTGCCAGAGATGGTTTATCTCTGAAATGCACACACACATACACACATGTGCACATGCACAGGCACACACATGTCACACACACACACACACACACACACACACACACACACGCCCGGCGGAATCCCAGCCTTAGCCACTGGGCCGGGCCCGGCAGAGAACCAGGTCAAGGTGGACCGGGCACGCTGGGCTGGAGCCCCACCCGGTGCACCACAAACAGCAAACAGGAGGCAACCGGAATATTTAGGCCCCTGTGCCAGGTGAGGGCCCAAGGTCTGTGCCCACTCCTCGTTTATGTCACTCTCTGACCCGTGTCTCCCCCTGGAAGGAGAGGGCAGGAGAGGAGGTTGTGAAACCTGCTCTGTGACAGGGAAGGTCGGTGACTTGAGGAGCCACCAGCCCCGCCACCTGCCACGCCCGGAGCAGCCGCCGCCCAGTCCTGACAACAACATGGAGCCCGGAAGCAGCTCGAGGGGTGGTGTGCGTGCAGGGTCACAACCAGCAGAGCGGCCTGAGTTCGGAAGGAAAAGGAGGGAAGGAGGGGCAGGCACTAGGCAGCCACATGCCCTCTGTGGCCACCGGCCGCCAGCACATGTCGGTACGCAAAAGACTTGGACCCAAGGCCACAGAAAGGCTGCCTGGCCCCCGCACTTGGCGGGGACACCATACCAAAGGACAGCCACACAGTCACCTGCCCTGCTACCTACGGGCACATGCTTACACACAACACCTGCGCCACTACCTACAGACACACGCTTATACATGGCACCTGCACCACTACCTACAGACACACACTTACACACGGCACCTGCGCCACTACCTACAGACACACGCTTATACATGGCACCTGCACCACTACCTACAGACACACACTTACACACGGCACCTGCGCCACTACCTACAGACACACGCTTATACATGGCACCTGCACCATTACCTACAGACACACACTTACACACGGCACCTGTGCCACTACCTACAGACACACGCTTACACAAAGCACCTGCACCACTACCTACAGGTACATGCTTACACACGACACATGAGCCGCTATCTACAGATACACTTTTATACATGGCACCTGCGCCACTATCTACAGATACACACTTATACACGGCGCCTGCACTGTTACATACAGATACACACTTACACACGGTGCCTGCACTGCTACCTATTTTTCAATATCAAAACTGGTGTGTTAAATGTTACACCAAAATCACAAGGAACAACAAAATAGGTAAATGGACATCCTGAAAATTAGAAAGGACAGCACACAGGTGTCTGAAATACATGACGAACTCTCACAGCCGCTTAACAACAACTAAGAAAAAGAGACCTCAACAGACGGTTCTGCAAAGAAGACAGAGACGGCACCATGGCATGGAAGCACTGCACGTCGTCATCGCCGTTGGAGACGCCAGGCAGCCCACAGACGCCCCGCCCGCTGGGATGGCTGGAATCAGGGCTCAGTAATCACCAGTGTCTCCGGAGCTAGGGCTGGTAACTGCTGTGGAGGGCAGCCGCAGTTCTGAGCAGGTCAAGGTAGCTATTACATGCCCGGCGCTTGCCTTCCCGGGCATTTACTCAGAAGAAATGACAACACACGTCCACCCAAACCTGGTATGTGGATGTTCCCAGCAGCGTTATTTTTAAGGCCAACCAGTGGGAAGAGCCCAAGTGCCCTTGGGGCAGAGGTATGAACTGTGACCCGGCCACACGATGGAATACTGTTCCACCTTAAAAAGGCTTCAGGCCCGGCGGGCATGGCTCAGTGGTTAAGCATCGACCTATGAACCAGGAGGTCACAGTTTAACTCCCCAGGTTGCGGGCTCGATCCCCAGTAGGGGGCGTGCAGGAGGCAGCCGATCCATGATTCTCTCTAATCATGGATGTTTCTATCTCTCCCTCTCCCTTCTCTGAAATCAATAAAAATAAATATTTTTAAGAAATAGGAGCTAGGGCCTGGCAATTGCCACAATTCAAGGAGCCTCGAGGGAGAGAAGCCATTAGAGAGCACTACAAACCACTAGTGGCTGCTGGTCCCGATTGCCCCTGAGGGCTTCTCCACCTCCCCCTGCTCCTGAGGGGAGATAGAGGCAGCAGCCGCTGCTGGCCCAGCCCCAATCGCTCCGCCATCAGTGGGTGTGAGCGGGGCTGGTGCTGTCAGCCTGTGGGAGCAGCGCGGTGGGAGCAGGGCTGCTGGCAGACAAGAGACCGGGCACCAGGGTGGGGCACAGAGGATGGGCGGAGACCTTGAGGCCCACAGTTCCTTTCAAGGTGCAGGAATTCGTGCACTGGGCCCATAGTATCTTGATAAAGCTATTAAAAAAATCTTATAATATTTAGGAACTCCTGGGCTAAGGTGTTAATTATAAGCTTCTCGGTGCCTATTAAAAATATATGATCCACCCGGCCAGCATGGCTCAGTTGTTGGATCTTCAAACTGAGCACCAGAGGGCCTTGGGTTTGATTCCCAGTCAAAGCATGTACCTGGGTTGCAGGTCCGGTCCTAGCCCCCCAGTTGGAGTGCCTGTGGGAGGCAACCAGGCAATGTGATTTTCTCACATCAATGTTTCTCTCTCTCCCCCTCCCTTCTGCTATTTAAAAAAAAATCAATGGGAAAATACCCTCACTTCTCCTGGATGTATATATCCCTTAAGCTTTCACGTCAGCCACAAGTCACACCAACTACACATCCCAGACCCCACGCTCCACCTCTCCTAATCCAAGTGGTTCAGAGCATTCTGCCAAGTTTACAAGGATACAGTCACAAAAGGCAGTTGTTCATTAGACTGTTTGTCGTGGATTTAACCGTTTAATGGGTCCCCTTGGGGCGGCCAGGTGGCCACAGGTCTGCAGGGCCGTTCGGTGCCCACGTTCACATGGTGGCAGTGGTCCCATTTCCGGGAGCAGGATAAGCCACAGCCATGGGGCGACAGCTGAAGCTGGAGCACAGCCAGGCCCTTCGGGACGGGCAGCGCCGAGCGGCTGGACACAGACCATGTGGCCTGCAAACCCCAACTCGCTCACCCTGGCCCTACATGGCACTGCTGACCCTGAGGCGTGCGGGACTAGGGTCCTGCCTCCAAGGGGCAGAAGGAGCAGCAGTGGGTTTCCCGCTGGGCAACAGGGATGAGGGTGGGACAGCAGGCAGTGGGGAGAAAGCCGGGAGCAGTCGCTGAGGTCATCCCAAAACACTACAGGAGGATACAGTGCACCTTCCACCAACCCTGGTGCCTGTGGACAGCCCCAGCCCAGCCCAGTTCCACTCTGCACCCCTCCACACCCCTGCTGCACCTCGTGCCCCCTCTGCACCCCTCCGCACCCCCTCTGCACCTCGTGCCCCCTCTTCACCCCCTATACACCCCCTCTGCACCCCCTGTACACTCCCTCTGCACCTCGTGCCCCCTCTGCACCCCCTATACACCCCCTCTGCACCCCCTGTACAATCCCTCTGCACCTCGTGCCCCCTCTGCACCCTGTGTACACCCCCTCTGCACCCCGTGTACACCCCCTCTGCACCCCCTATACACCCCCTCTGCACCCCCTGTACACTTCCTCTGCACCTCGTGCCCCCTCTGCACCCCCTGTACACCCCCTCTGCACCCCCTGTACACCCCCTCTGCACCTCGTGCCCCCTCTGCACCCCCTATACACCCCCTCTGCACCCCCTGTACACCCCCTCTGCACCTCGTGCCCCCTCTGCACCCCCTGCACCTCGTGCCCCCTCTGCACCCCCTCTACACCCCCTCTGCACCTCATGTCCCCTCCCGCTCGCGCCCCATTGCCACCGGTGCCCACACTTACTTCATGGGCTTGAATAGGGCTTGCCCGTAGTTCTGGAACGTCATGATGAGCTTGAGCTGAGTGCCCCCCGACTTCATGGCTGCAGGGAAGCAAAGATACAGGGTCACCTGCTGCCCAGCCCTCTGCTCCCCACACAGACCTCACAGCCCGGGCCTTGGGCACGGCCTGGGCCCCCGTTCTGCCTGGAAGTTTGGGGTTCCTCATGCCGACATGCCCTCCTCCCCATTCAGATGTCGGGCAGAACCTCTCTCCAGGCCAACCCACAGACAGAGGGACCAGCTTCTGGAATGGCTGGTGCACACACCTGCCAGCAGTGCCGCCTGCCCCAGACACACCCCTCACACCTGACACCCACACACACCTACTCACACCTACTCCCAGACACTGAGGTTTTTTTCGATCTGTCATTGTTGATCATGAATTTGGTTGACACTTCTATTATAGAGAAAGGGCGAGTAGTAAAGTTAAAATATTCCTTCTAATTAATTTCCTTTCAATGTGCATGAACCCATACTCCAGGACACTAGTTAGAAGTTAAAAGGCGTTCGACTCCACTGAGGACTCCAGAAATGCCGGCCATCACCCCATCCCGAACACCACCTTCCTCTCCTTTGGGGCTGCCTTTCCATGGCATCCACCTCTTACGTGGCCATGCTAGGGCCACGAGGAAAGACATTTCAAATTCTGCTCTGAAATCAGGTATTGTCTCCCTACAAACCACACCTCACTGCCTGGTGTCCTGGCAAAGGCTGGCTGGGCAGAGACAGGTGCCCAGGAGCCTGTGCCCAGATGGGCAGCCCGCTCTCCCTGGCAGGTTGGGCCCCGGGAGGTGGCTGGGCTGAGGGCCACAGCAGCGGAGCTGGGCACAGACTGGTGTGAGGAGGATGGGTGGGTGGGTTTGGGGTTTCCTCTTGCAGACAGACCTGGGGGGTCTGGTGACTTCAGGAAACCTTGTCCTGGAGAGCAGAGGCCAATGCCAGAGGGAGCCAGATGTGCGGGCAAAGGCCGGGGGCGGAGCTGCGAGGGCCCTCACAGGGGTGGGCTCCAGGGCCCCGTGGACAGCGGTCTCAGCCCTGGGGACTGAAGGGCCCCCCAAGGACAGGCCAGGCACATCCCACAGCCATGGCCCAAGCAGTCGCTCTTGCTGACCACTCCTCATCACCTGCTACCTGCTCTTCATCTCCCAGCCTCCATCCAGCTGCCAGCAAACAGGGCACCCGGGCATCCAGGCCGGCTCTTCCTCACCCACCCTCAGCCACCCCTTCGCGTTGCTCCTGTGTGCGCCCTGCTCTCCAGTCCTTTGGCCTCGGACCATCCGTCCAGCACAGTCATTCCTGGTAACCCTCAGGTCACATCCCCAACCGCGTGCAACACGTTAGCAATTAACATGGATTGATGGTCATCAACACACATCATTAATGGTACATATTAATACGCATTCATAGGTCTCACGATGCTTTGCAATTCATGGCTCACCGGCACCGAGGTGCAGTGACCACTAACCAACCTGGACCTGCCAGTGCTGCTGACTTTAGGCACCACCGCCCCTTGGAAGGCGGAGCCGAAATCACTGCCATCTGGCGTCCACTTTCCTGGAAGGTGTCTTACTGTTGTTCTAAAAACTTTTTACCTAAAGGAAACTGAGAGCACTGCCGGGTGGAAACCAGTTCCTCCCTGGATCCGAGGAACAACTAGAACACCCCCCCTTCCACCCCCACCCCCACCCCCACCCCCACCCTCCTGCTGCGTTCAGGGCCACAGCTGCCGTCTGCGCTAACGGAGCGAGCAGGTGCAGGGCGGGGACGCCCGGTCAGCGCCGTCAGGGTTTTTTTGTTCTTTTTGTTGTTTTAAACGTATTTGTGTTTATTTAAGAGAGGATAGGAGAGGGAGAGAGACAGAAACATCAATGAGTGAGAATCAAGGATCAGCTGCCTCCTGCTTGCCCCTCACTGGGAATCAAGCCCCCAACCTGGGCATGTGCCCTGACCAGGAATCGAACCATGACCTCCTGGTTCATAAGTCAATGCTCAACCCCTGGGCCAATGCCGGCCAGGCTGGGCATTTGTTCTTGACTGTGTACCAGAGGCTGGAGGGCGCTGAGGGGCTCCGCTAGTTGCTGCCTTCTCCATGTTCAGCTCAGTCACCTCGCGGACGATCTACGGGCCTCCGCGCTGGGCCTGGGGGGTCTGGCTCTAGGCCCCAGGGCTCACGGCAGCCTTTCACTGGGGACTGGAGGCGTCCTGTGGCCTGCCTGGTGCTGGAAGGAGGCACCCAGGGCAGCAGCTGTCCCCGACACAGCCCATTCCTCTAGCCGTTTAGCCCTGACTCCGCTGCCTCCACCAGCGCCCAGGACTGGGGGGCATTCTCCATGGTCAGGGACCAGCGAGGGCTTGTCCTGACCCATCGGCATTTCCAGCAAGAGGCCGCTCCAGTCCCCTCCGGCCACGCGGCTTCTCCTTTCTACGTCATTCCAAGATCAGAGCATTAACTGTGTCATTAATCCTTCGCATCCGTGCCCATGCAGGGCGGCGATTTCTTTCGCGCTGACGGGAGGTGCTGCACGCCAAGTCCAAGCTGAACAGAGACGATGTCTTGAGCCTTCGAAGGCGGCCATGCTGCCTGGAGCCAGGAGCCTGGCCACGAACACAGCCCACGGGCCTCACGAGCCTCTGAAGCGGTCAGTGGCTCTCCGTGGGCGACTTTGGGGGTCCTGGGTGAGAAAGTGTCACGGACGTCACAGGAATCACTCCCCCAAAGAACACGGGGTTCAGGAGTAATAACGTGAATGCGGGACGATCGGAATGACTGCCTGCTGCACACAGGGATGTCCATCCTCAGGTCGCCCCCTCCCGGAGGCTCTTTCCCGACCTGCAGGGCGGCAGCCAGAGGCTGGGTTTCTTGATCTTTAAACCGAGGTCCTTTCTCCACCCGCACTGAGGTCCCTGGGACTGGCTTCCTGTCCTTCCACTTCCTGTCCTTCCCCAGGAGGACGGGGATTCAAACCTTAAATCCCGGCAGGCTCTGGACTCCCATAAAGGAGGTGCCACCAGGATCCCCATGGGGCCTCCAAGCCACAGCCCCCTCGGCCACAGCAATGCCGGGCGGCCCCAGCAGCAGGCAGCCCCCACCCAGACACCCTCACATCCGGGGACCCCATCTCCACACCTGCCCGGCAAGACCCGCTATGTGAGGGCCCGGACAGGGCTTGTCTCAAGCATCTTGGTTTTCCAAATGTCCAGTGGATGGGGGGGCGACTTCCCAGGAAGGGTGGGGTCATGAAAGACACCTGCCACTGGCCCTGGGCAGCTCCTCTCTGCTCCCTGCAGAGGCAGCCTGGACCCCTGGTCTCTGGACCCTGGTCTCTGGACCCCTGGGTGCTGCTCCCTCTGCTCACAGGGGGAGGACTCTGCTTCCTCGGGCGCAGGGGGCTTTTCACAAACAGGAACCCACCTGGGAACACCTCCAGGCCCAGGCAGCAGGGGCGGCGGGGGGGGGGGGCAAGTTTCTGGCCGAGGCCCTTCCCCAGGGCGGTCCTGGGTGAGGGGTCAGGCCCCGCACAGAGATCACTCCACGAGACCTGCCTCGCAGGGACTTGGCCCAGCTGTTCTCATCTATCCTTTCCTCATGGGCCTCGCGATGACCCCGTGATGTATGTTCCATGGATTCAAGTCCTTCACCATCTCTCAGGCAGACGTGTTTGTGCTCGGGATTTCGGAAATTTCAGCTGCCTGGGTCTGGGCAGAGCCAAGATGCACCCTGACCACACTGCGCGTGAGACAACATCTCATCAGCTCTGGCTCCAGCTTTCCCCACGGTCAGTCTGAGCCAGGCCTTTGCTGTCCATGAGCTGCTTGGATTTCACATCTGCCAGCTGGAAGTTACGGCCCAGGTTATCACCACCCGGTGTGCCCAAACTACTGTGGCTGGCGACTGGCAGAACCGGACCCATGTTCTGCTGGGGGCAGGGCACCCAGTCCCATTGGTGACACCTGTGGACCAATTAGCACCTGCAGAGTGACCCTGACTGACCCGCCCCGGCTCCGACGGACCCACTGCCCCAGGAACAGACAGGGGAGGACCAGCTGGTTCATGTAGTTGGGGTGAGTAGATCAGCTCAGACAGCCCAGGACCCCGACGGGCAGGGACTCACTCTCCCCAGGGTACCCTCAGCCAGAACCCTGGGGCGGGGGCACCCCAAGGCCAGGGCCTGCAGGGATAAGAGGAGGAGGGTGCCCAGGGTCAGCAAAGCTTCCTGTGAGCCTTGGAGGTGCCCCCACCCAGCAGTGCCCCTATCACAGCTGCCCCTTCTCCCCCGCAGCTGCCCTTGGCTTTGGAACCCTGCCCTCTGCACCAGGCGTGTCCAGTGAGGGCTGGGAGGTGTCTGCTCTCTGAGGCTGAGGTGGCCCAGCCTCTGCACCCTCGCAGCCCTGACCCTGACCCTGACCTGCATTTGCCCTAGACACGGTGGGCCACCAGGATGGGCCTGAATGCAGGTGGCGCCCACGGAAGTCTGAGAAGTAGATGGAGGAGGTGACAGGACACTGGTCGTCTCCCCAACAGCCACTCCTCTTAGAGGGACGAGCACCCGGTGGAGGCGCACCCCGACAATCCCCACCATTGCTTCGCTGCTGCCCAGCAAGGTCGAGCCCTGACCGGCAGGGTCAGCAGGGAGGCAGGGCGGCGCTGGGCACGGGAGTGGCTCTAGGGTTCCTCCAGGCAGCACGCTAAGAAAGGAGACCACTGCTTGCTCAGGGTGAGCCTCTCATGCTGGGAGGAGCCGCTCTGCTGCCTCCCCTTAGCAAGCAGCTCAGGCCGGGCAGAGTCGGAACAGATCCAGAGAACGTGGGGCTCACCTGACTGTCTCAGAGGCCGCACCTAACTGCCCGGTCAGCAACAGGACAGCCCCCGGCGACGGGCGCCCTTCCAGCACTGGGACTGCTGCCTGTGCACAGCGTGGAGACCTCACTCACAGCCCTAGGCTGGCACCCGCCAGGACAGTGCTCCCGCCCAGGGATCCGCCCAGCCCCCTGCAGACACTGGGCCTTGTCGAGGCCGAGATCAAAGGCTCAGACCTCCGCACGGCAGACACCACTGCTGACACGCTTTCCCGGAACCAGAAACTGCTGCCCTTTCTGTCCGATTCAGCAGATCCCCAGGTGCTCAGGGCGGCTGCCTGCCAACCAGAGTGCAGGGCTGCACCTGCACCACGGAGCCCGGATCACCATCCATACGGAAGGGCAGAGCATGGCTAAGCTCGGGAGCCTCCCAACCCAGGCAGCGCTGGGTGCTCCTGAGCCCCCACGTGGAGGGAGGGGCACAGCCCCTGAGGTGTCCCTTCTTTGCTGGTGAGGGGAGCTGTGCCCTCCTCAGCGGAGGAAGGCTGAGTGCACGTCCCCTCACCTGCCCGTGGCCTGACGCCACCTGTCCCTCCTCCGGACCTGCCGGTGGGGATGCTGCAACCGGGCACAGCCCCTAGCCCGTCGCATGCCAATCATGCGCCCGTAGCACGCACGGCAAGGCACCTACCCACACTGGTTATCTTCTGGGTGCCCAGGTCCCGCAGCAGGGCATCGACCGCAGGGCTGTCCCTGGAGTACAGCTCGTACCGGTTGATGCCGATGTGGAACTTGAGCCAGTTGGGGTAGCTGTCCACAGCCGCCTCCCCCGTGGGTGCGAAGTCCTCGCCCTCGGGGCCGGCGTGCGGCCTACGGAGATGAAGGACCCCAGTCAGCAGGGAGCAGGCGGGCAGCCAGGGGGGTCGGCCGCTGCTGCCAAGGTGTTAACTTTGGGTCTGAACCAACGCAGCTTCTGTGCCAGCGGCCGGGCCAGGTCTGTGTTTTCCTGTGGCTGCCGTTCTGAGGACTAATCACATCTCTGGAGGCCATAATTCCTACTTACCCCGAGCCCCACAGACAGTTGTAACTAAGGCAGAAGCAACCAAAAGCTCGGCGCGAGGCCCCAGCATGTCTGTCCTGGGGTCACCAAGGCCGCCAGACAGCATGACGTCAGCTTGGGGTGCAAGGGGCCTTGCTCCTGGGTCGGTGGCGGGGGAGACAGAGCTCATTGCTGACCACAGACTGTGCAAGTCTGACACGCCCAGCCCGTCAGAAACTTTCCCTGGGAACTCTGCTCTGGCTCCAGCAACCAGGGCTAAGGCTGACGCAACCGACTAAATTTATTTTAACGAGGGCAGCAGTGGGTGGAGAGAGAGGAAGGAGGCAGGACCTGCCACCCACGAGGCTGTCCTTACTCGCCTGGGGAGAGCGGACCCCACTTCCTGCTGGGCTGGAGGAAAGGTGGACTCCTCTCCCAGGTCTAATTCACCTGCCCCAAGTCCCCACCACAGTGGACACGAAGGGTGGGACTCCCCCGACCACTGGCTCTGGACTCTCCCCTGACGGCCCCCAAGCATGCACGGAGGGCGCGGGGTGTTCAGACACCACACACGCCTGGCCACGTTTCCGAGGAGAAGGCTCTTCTGAGAGGTCTGGGCTCCTGGCCGTGGAGGCTTGAGTAAGCTCCCCAGGTAGCTGTTTATTCGGCAGCGCTGCTGGTTAATATTTCACCACCCTGCTGGCAGCATCTGCTCAGCTTGCTCTTTGCCGCTGAGGAGGGCCTTGGGGGAGGGTTTAGACCAGGACAGTTTAAAGAGATGCTTCTGGCGATGCTTCTCCTGGTTTCTTGAAGCTGTCACCCCGTGAAGCTGTCACCCCGGCTGCCCCACGCAGCCGGCACTGGCACAGCAACTGGGAGAGCCCTTCCTTAGCCACTGGAGCCCGCACACCAGCTGCTAGCTAATGGATCTCAGGGACAAGTTTGCACAGAGCAGGCTTGGCTCCCAGGCAGGGGCAGGGACAAGGGGGCTCTCCCTCCTTCCACCCGCAGCTCGTCCTTCATTCATGGCCTGAGCCCACTTCCCAAGCCCAGGACCAGGGCCTGGAGGACCCTCTGGCTCCCCTGCCCAGAGCCCAGGCGCAGACAGGAGCAGCTCCACATCTGCCCCTTCCCTTCCAGAGACAAAGACAGCGGGGACAAGAGGCGGGGTGGCGGGTGGCCGTGGACTCCGCACACAGTGCCCGGACGGGAAGGGCCTTTTTTTGGGGGGGGGGGGGGCGAGGAGGAAGGCACCGGTGGGTCTTTATTCTCAAAGGGCGCGTGGCTGCCTGAGGGCCAGCCTGCCCACGCCCACCCTGGCCCTGGACCCGCTCACCAGTTGGGGTTCTCCGCCGCCGCCGCCGCCTTGGGGTTGAACCTGATGTCGCTGTTCACGTTGAAGAGGACGTCGTCCTCAGTCAGCGGGGGCACGGCCACCCGGTACAGCGGGTGCTCGAACAGCCGGGCCAGGAGCGAGCCGTCCCCGCTGGGGCCGGGCAGCGGCGCGGGCCGCCGGGGGCCGGGGTCTCGAAGCGGAGGCCGGTGGGCCGGGCCGCGGGGTCGGGGCACCCTGGGGTCCTGGCCCCGCACGGCGCCCTCGGCCGGCTCGGCGGGCGGCAGCTTCTCCAGCGAGTGGGACGTGAGGTTGGAGGCCGGGTCGGAGCTGAAGTCCTGCAGGATGCGCAGCGTGTGCTTGTGCGGCCAGCCCGGGTCCCCAGCGGCGGAGGGCTCCCCGGGGCGGCCGCGCGCCTGGGCCCAGCCGGCCGCCGCCTCACCCGGCTGCGCGCAGGAGCAGCCGGGCTCCCCCGGGGGCCGCGCGCGCCTCTCCAGCCGCGGCAGCAGGTCCAGCGCGATGTGCAGCGCGCAGGCCACGAGGAACACCATCAGCACGAGCACGCGGAACCGGCGCACCTGGATCATCTTCCCGGCGCCTTCTAGGCTCGGCTCGGCACGGACCAGGCGCCGCGCGGATCAAGGTCCATCCGGCTTCCGGCAGCTACCCGCTCCGGGGATGCTCCCAGGCCCGCGCCACGTGGGAAGCGCCCACCGCCCGAGCGCGCGCTGGCCGGGCCATCCCAAGGTCCTGGTCCGCGGAGCCGGGGCCCAGGCGAGTGACCGGCTCTGCGCCGCCGCGCTCATCCGGAACGCGGGGCCCCCGAGCGGCGCCCCATGCCTGCCGGGCGCGCGGCTGGGGGTGGCGGTGGCGACCAGGAGCAATCCGATCCGGCTCCGCTGGCCGCGCCGCGCCGGCGGCGGAGAAAGGCGGCTCTTCGGGCTGGGCTGGGCCCTCTCGCTGCGGCCTGGAGGCGGGATCCAGGGAGGCGGAGCGGCGGGGGGCACACCGAGCGGCGGGCGATCCCGGCAGGTGCAGCGCCGAGCCGAGCGCAGTGCCCACGGCGGAGCCTCGCGATGCCCGCGCCGGGCGGGCAGATATCCGAACGCCCGGAGCCGCCCCCCGCGTCAGCGTCCGCAGATTGGCGGAGCCGCGGCCCCGCGAGTCGCCGCCGCCCGGCCGCTCGGCTCCCTCTCCTCTCTCCACCCCCGGCCGCGCCCCGATGCCGCTGCAGCGCCGGGCCCGCGGGAGAGGGCGCCTCCCGCCGCGTTCGCCCGGGGTACGCCGCTCGGGAGGGGACGGAGGCGGAACGCGGCTTGGCTCCGGCGGGAACGGGTGCCCTCGCCGCGCTGTCCCCACGGGCCCAGGGCCGGCTCGCTGCCCCGGACCAGTGCCCGCCCCGAGCCGACCGCTAGCTCAGCTCCGCGCCTCCGCCCTCGCGGGGCCAGGCCCGGCCAAGTCCCTCCCCGGAGCCGCTGGGCGTCTGCGCCGCCAGACGGCGACCTTGCGCCCCCCCCCTCCCCGCCCCCGCCGCGGCGAGGGGAAGGGGGGTGAGGCTGTCGCCGGAAAGAACGGAGGAGCGTGGTTTTTTACCCAAATCTCCAGCCCCGGGAGGGCCCTACCCTCCCCCCAATCCCCCACCCCCACCCTCAAACTCCCTCTGGGGACGCGCCTGAGACTTCACTCAGGCGCCAGAGCCCAAGCGGCTCTCAGGGCACAGAGGGTGCCCGGTGTGTGCTGCTCAGAGGAGCAGTGTGTGTGTGTGTGTGTGTGTGTGTGTGTGTGTGTGTGTCTGTCTGTCTGTCTGTTTGTCTGTCTCACCCTCATTTGCCTCCCAGAAGCACAGAATCAGCTCGCACACTCAGGGCCCGTTTCTGCTATCTCTGGCCTCTCCCGAGCCCACCCAGCCTCTGGACCCGCAACCCCACGGGGAAGTGTGACTGTGAATGTCACCCCAAAGTCACAGGGAGGAAGGCAGGAGCCTGGCAGGAAGAGGGGCCCCTCCCTGCGGAGGCCTCGGTGGTGTCTAAAGCCGGTGGATAGTGCCTGGCCACAGCCTCTCCTGCCAGAGGAGAGGGGATGGGGACCAGGCACCCCCATTGCTCACTGTGCTCCTGGAACACCACCACCCTGCCAGAACCTCAGCTTTCCCTTGGTGGGTTCAGGGTGCATTATCCCTGCCACTCGCCTGAGTCTCACGCCTGCCAGTGCCTGAGGTCAGCAGGCCCACTGGACACTGAGTGAAGGGGAGTCCCTGCTAACCTGGGGGAACGAGAGGGCTGGACTAGGGGGGGGGCAGGAGGGATGGAATTGACCAGGAGGTGGACGCAGACAGCTTCTTCCTGGACGCTGAGTCCCCCCCCCCCCCCCTACTTACTGGCATTCCCTTTGGGTGCACAAGAGGCTACTCCACCTGGGGGCGGGGGAGGGGAGCAAAGACAAGTCCCCTGGCATGGAGGGGCTGAGGTCTGTGGTCACTCAGCCTAGCCGTGGGGGTCCTGGCCTCCACACCCCACCAGCCACATGGCAGTGTCCTCATCGTGGGTGTGAGTGGGCCCATCCCATACACCAGGGCAGCAGGTGTGGCTCCACTGGGGCTCGCCGTAGGAGCCGAGATGGTATTTGGACTCTCCCATGACCCTGCATGGCTCCCTCGCACAATGTCACTGGGTCCCCCTACCCACCCCTCTCTTTTCCTGGGCAGCCATTGCGGTCTGAGAATCTGTCTCCTGCTCTTTGTTTGTTTGTTTGTTTGTTTGCTTTAAATATATTTGTATTGATTTCAGAGAGGGAGAGAGAAAATACCAATGATGAGAGAATCATGGATTGGCTGCCCCCTACTGTGGACTGAGCCCACAACCTGGGCTCCTGCCCTTGACCGGAATCAAACCCTGGACCCTTCAGTCCGCATGCCAACACGCTATCCACTGAGCCAAACCAGCTGGGGCTCTCCTGTTCTTATGTTCACACCCAGGCCTTGTTCAAGCTCTGCCCTGAGGCCAAGCAGGTGGGTCAAAGAATAGACACCAGCCCCCATCCAGCCCGGAGCCAGCGGTCACAGGTTAAGGTGATGCTGGTGAAAGAGACTTTGAGAACGGCACACCCACAGGAGGACAGAGAATAGAGAACCCTGGGCCTTTCCTTTATACTCTGTCCGAGGAGTAATTCGATATGGTCCAATGGATCCATCCATGGAAATTACAAAACACAAACACACACAGATGCACACAAATGTACATACAGACAATGCACAGGCACACTAACATAGATACCCTGACACACGGTATGTACAGACACTTGCATGCACACACACACACACACACACACACACAAGAAACCCCCTCCGGCCTCGGCCTCGCTGTTGAGCAGAGCTGGGCCGGGCAGGGCTGGCCGCGGAGGGCACTGGGGGCTGACATGCTGCTCCCTGGAGACCAGGGAGCGATTCTGGGGTTTTCCTCCCAAAGCAGCGTCCCAACGCTAGTGTGCACTGTGTCGGGGTGACGGGAAGTGGGGAAGACTGCAGCCGGGAGGGACTCAGACATCCTGGGGCAGTGACTGGAACAGAAGCTGGACCGCGAGGGAACAGGAACGCCGAGGTCTGTGGGACTCTGTTCTGAGCACTGGGACCTAAAATGCCCAGACCCTGGGTAGGGCCCAGAAGCACATGAGGGCCTTGAAGTTTGGGTGGAGGGAGGAAGGGGCTGGAACATTTTAGAGGGGGGCGCAGCACAGCCCGTGCACTGGCGGGTCTCTTCCTCTGCAACACCCCCTTCTGCCTCCCCCCCCCCATGCACCCCCTTCTGCTGGACATAGAGGGGCCAGGGGGCCTGCCCAACGCTCAGGGCCCAGTGCCCACACCTCTCGGGTTCTGCAGAGTTTCCCTCAGGATTACTCATCTGACTCCTGGGCTGTGACCACAGGCTATTCTGGGAGCCGAGTGGGCAGCTGGGCTGCCAGGCGGGCCTGTGCTCGCGGCAGCAGGAGAGGAGGGTCGTGGTTGCTGGGGCCTGTGGCTGAGCCTGGTCCGGTGGCACAGAGACATGGTAGGATTCGTAGCCTCCCCCTTGCCTGGGCCGTGGCCCACAGCATGTAGCTGATGGCAGTGGGCCTGGACAGCAGGATTTACACGGGATGGGACATAAAACCAGAGTCCTCTGTGCCTGTGGGGAGAGGGGCACCGTTCTGGGGACAAAGGTGGCCTCATCCTTGAGCCGCCTGCACTGACCTTCTTGCATGTCCATCCCCTTGCTGGTCTCTGGTCCTTTCATTCCACAGTTGCAGCCGCAGCCCCAGCTGGGTGGGAGGAGTGTCTTCAAAAAATAGAGCCTCTTTGTTGTCATTTAAGACGACAGATCAAGAAATCCCAAAACAAATTAATAAAACAATAAAAAGCTTGATGTTGCTCTAGCCAGTTTGGCTCAGTGGATAGAGTGTCGGCCTTTGGCCTAAAGGGTCCTGGGTTCAATTCTGAACAACGGCATGTGTCCTGGTTGTAGGCTCAAACCCCAGTAGGGGACAAGCAGGAAAACCATGATTCTCCATCATCATTGATGTTTCTCTCTTTTCCTCTTCCTTCCTCTCTGAAATCATTAAAAAACTATATATTTTAAAAGCTTGAAATTATTTTCCTATGTATTGTATCATTCAAGTACATAATTTATATTATTTTCAATCACACATTAAATAGCCACAAAAACTACTGGCCATAAGGAACATGTCAGGAATTCCAAAGGCAGACATCCCAAGGCTGTACATACAGATATCTGTACACATGTACACACACACATGTCTGCACACATACAGACACACGTGCATCTACAATCTGCAATCTTTGCTGAATACAGTGCAGTTCAATAAAACATAAGCTAAGTTTGGAAAATATTTCTACTTGGGAACTAATACCACAAATAAAAATACCCTTATGTATAATTTGGGGTTTGAAGGAAACGAAAGGGACATCACAGACTTTAAAATGAACACAAATGCGAACGGCACCTCTGGAAACCCACAGGCACCACCCAAGGGGCTCAAGCAGGTGGGAGTGACAGCAGTTTATTCGCAGACAATCGTGCCTGAAACTGAGGGAGCTGAGCTCTCTGCCCGAGAAGCCAAGGAAAGAACAATCGCCCAGATAAAGAAGGATGGATCCGTGCAGAACAAACAAGAGCAAACGCGGAGGGAGGAAGGTGGCAGAGCTGGCTAATCCTCGGAACCTAAGCGGGGAGAGGAAAAAGGAGACAAGGTGAGTGCCTGTAGGAGTGAGAGTGGCCTGAGGCCTGGAAAGGGGTAAGGTTTACCATCCTATCTGATGGTGCAAATGAAAAGTGAATTTTTAAAGAAAAATTCAATTGACCCACGAAACACCAGAACATGGAGCTGGACCACTCCTCACAGGGGAACGTAAAAGGGTCCATATTTATCCCTGAAAGCAGAGACAGGGCCAGTTTTCCCAGGCAGCTTCCTCGGACATCCTCTATAATAAAAGCCTAATATGCAAATTGCCCTTCACTCGCTTTGACTTGTGCTGACCACCAGGGGGCGGTGTGGACATGGCAGAAGTTGGTGATGCAGTGACCAGGCAGAAGGCTATGACCTCTCACTGGCTACCTGAGGGCAGGGGTGACGGTGAGAACGTGAGGTGTCTGTTGAGCTCACTCTCACTCCCCCTGCTACCCTACCCTAGACGCCAGGGCTCCTGTGCAGGGAATCCCCACTCAGCTCCACACCCCCCCCCCCCCACACACACACACTCAGGTACCAGGCACCAGTGAGGAGCCCTCCCCCGCTGCACAGCCTCTTCTGGGTGAGCCAGGCTGCAGCCACTGGGACCACAGGGGCCGGTCAGGCTCCAGGTGGGTTTCCGTAGGAGCAATGTGCTGCCCACTCGGCTTCCCTGTGGCACCGCTGGGCGGCCCAGAGGCCCACGCTGCGCCCTGAGCCCTGCTCACCACATCTCCAGGTGGGGACTTGGGCGCCATGACTCAGGCAGAGGGGGCGCAGGGTGGGGGCAGTGCCCAGGGCCCAGAGGTCAGCGGGACCTGCCCTCCACATCAGACGCTCGCACTTTGATCGCCAGCTGGGCCCCAGGACCACCCATCACAAATACCACGCGCCAGGCCGGGCGTCGAGTTCAAGAAGAACACCCTGCTTGATCCTGACCCTGCTGCAAAGTTGAGGGAGGAGGAGATTTCTGCCGAGGCCCCCATGGTGTCCGCCGTCCGCCGTCCACCCGGTGAGCTGCCCCGCTGAGGCCCCGTCACCTGGAAGCAGAGATCATCACGGGCTCCACAGGCAAAGAGAAAACCTCTGACTAATCCATAGGTGCTGAAAGCACTTTGTAACATTCCGCTCATTCCTGTTAGAAAGTGAGCAACCCATGAACAGCAGGGAATTGTCTGACTGGGTCCCCAGGGCTGCCTGCCGGGAGTTCTGTCTCTCCCTGAGGAGAGGGGAGTAATTTTAGAAGGTGGCATTTTGTAACATTCAAACACATTCACCAAGCATTATTTTATGCATGAATATAACCTATAGGCTTGTGATTAGAGTGAAATGTGAAAGTTAAGAAGTAAGATTCAGGATTTGGAGATCAGTGCGAGGTTCAAATGAGAGGCTATTACAGCAAAACACCTTGCTCAGAACAAAAACATTCATGTGGATGAGTCAGGGTGGGGGATGTGGGGCCACCCCAGGGTTGCAGCTGTGCTGAGGGACAGGGGTCCCCTGCGGCTTTGGGGGTGCAGCCACGCTGAGGCTGAGGACAGATGCCACCTGTGTCTCCCCCTGCAGGTCAGTGCTCCATAGGCTCCAGGCTCTGCCCTGGGCTGTGACCAGGAGGGTGTCTGCCCTCCTTCTTCCTGTTAGCACAGACCACACGGACAGGACATATGTGTACCACATATACATACAGCCACACACCCCTCTTCACTTGAGCAGGAAGCAGGTTGCAAACCCTGAGTGTGCACAGAAGCTCAGCAGATAGGACAGCGGTTATGACGTTCATGCCCAAGAAGTCCAGGAACGCATTGTCTGTCGTAGCTCGGGCTGACGCAGAACGGGCCTCAGGAGTAGCTTATAAAGACGAAAACTTGAACACACCACCACCGGCTCCATAGCACGCTTGTGCATCCCGCGGGCCGGTGTCCTCACCTCCGACACGACCCAGGGTACCCAGCCTCCTCTGGGTGCTGGGGGATCCCCATCTTCTCCACCCCTTTGCAAGGGACAGGCATGGCTCAGGGGAACAGGGAACAGAGAGGTGTGCCTGGACATGCTGGCTCCCCACAGCACAGCCAGGCAAAGGACACCCAAACGACCTGCAGAACTATTTAGGCTGGAGCAGCTTTCCGACTTCCCCCCTCAAAAAAGACAGAAACTCAGAAACTTCCCTGTGGGCCAAGGGGACGCTCGCTAAGGACAAAGGCAACCGATGATCATTTATCACCGCCAGCAAGAGGGCGCTGGAAGCCGGTGCCGTCCTCCTGGCTCAAGGTCAGAAGCGTCCGCTTTCCCTCATTATTTCTATTTTTAACAATCGTGTTCAGGCCTTTTGCAAAAATAGCAAGAGGTGAGAACATTTCAGGCGCTAACATGCCCCCTTTTGTCAGGAAACCACAGGGAGGCAGGGAAAACCGGCCAGCACGCAGACAGCCTCTCCTCCCGTGGAGCGGCCGCGGCCCTGGCAGTGCTCTGACCCACCGCGCAGCTCCCATGGGTAAACTGAGGGCGTCCAGGGTCAGCACATGCCCAAGGTCACATAGGGGGTGAGGCCCCAGAGCCACGAGAACAGGCCCCTCCGAAGCGCAGGCCCAGGTGCCGCAGAGTGCCAGGGTCCCGGGAGCAGTGGGCACAGGCCATCCACATGCTGGTCCCCGACCTCCCCAAAAGTCACAACATGGACACTGTGTTCACTTTCGTCTCAGGAGGTTTGGAAAAGCCCTTTGGGAGGGAGCTGAGGGATGGAAAATGCACCTGGGTCAGACATGTGTGCATTATACTAGAGCATGCATATGTATGCAAGAGTCAGTGTGTGTATACATGTATGCACAAGTCCGCGTGTGCATGTGTGTGCTAGTACGTATGTGCATGTGCTCAGCCGCCCCTCAGGCTGGAGGACAGAGCTGCTCTGTGGGGTTGGAAGCCTGCCGGCTCTTCCCCACCTGGAGCCTGGGTGTCAGCGCCCACTCTGGAGCAGTGGGCTCTGCAAAGCCTAGAAGGGCTACTCCCCCGATCCCCCACCCCACCATGCTCCCCACACTGCACTTCTCCTTCCTCATCTGCATCTAAAATACACCCCTGGGTCCAGGCTGAGCCCACTGGTGCCCTGAGAAGAGAATGAGAAATGGCTAACTGGCCAGGCCGCTGGTTAGCCTCTGGGCCCGGGAGGTGAGGAGACACCCCAGACGCCTGCATGGCTCAGCCCGGACGCAGGGAAAACCCTTGGCTGCGTCCGCAAGGGAGAGAGGGCCGTGCGCAATCATGGCCTGAACGGTAAGTGGCATGACTAGTGGGCAGGGCTGGGTCTGACCTGTGCCTGTCCTGCCTTTCAGACCCCGTGTCCCCTTTGCAGACTGAGACCCACAGAGTGAAGCCAGGCCGAGTGACCAAGAGAACATGATGGCTGAAACTCACTCGTGTGTGTCAGACCCCAAGCGCCTCTGTCAGTGAGCAGGGAGGGGTTGTCATGTCTAAGGTGGCCGGAGGTGCCCCTTTGGGTCCACTGGCGGCCTCCCCTGCCTGGCCGCGTCCTGGCCTCTGGAGGCTTCCGCCTCGTGCTGGGCCATCAGCCTCTCGCTTGGAGTCCAGGCTGCTGGGCGTGCTCTGCCCCTTGGAACAGGGGTCACAAAGAGGTTGTCCCCACTCAGAAACACAAGCCTGCTGTCCGCAGCAGCCTGAGGGGCCCGGCCCACCGGTCCCTTTGGGACCTTGGCCCTTTATGGACTGAAGCTCACGTTGAGCTCCTGCATCCTTGGCCATGCACCTTCTTCCATGGCAGAGCCAGAAGCCCCAGCGCCAGCGCCCTCTGTTCACTGTGCCTCTTGCTCCCTTGCTGGAGGCTCCCAGTGGTCACCAGAGGGAGGCAGGGAGAGCGGTGGCTGGAGACGCACAGGCTTTGTTAGGGAAATGTTTCACGCTCTCAGGCGGTCACGGAGCTGACAGTCAAAGACTACAGTTCCCGGAAAAATGTTTAATAACAGCGTTGCCGACCTCTCAGACCTCACGGATCACCCACGGTCCGTGGACCACGGTTGGCGACTGCTAGTCATGAGACATGTCGCTTGTGCCTCTTGCTCCAGGGACGCGAATTGTGCAATTGTTCCCAGAATCCTGGTTCCTCCTCTGGTTAGGTCACCCGCCTGCAGGGAGAAGGAACCGGCTGGTTAATCAGACCCGGAAACCACAGACCGAGCACTCAGCCTGTCCCGTGACTCCTGACCCCTCACCCCCAGTCTTTGTTTTGAAACCTGATGAAAACCACCAGGGAGCTCCAGTTTTGAACACCCGCTCCATCTCCCATGTTAGCGCCAATAAACTCATTTCTCCTCTGCAAAATGTGGCGTTCAGCAAAACGTGGTATTCCCTTCACTAGCTAGAGACATTCTTTTCCTCGGTAATTAGTTTATCTCATAGTTGAAGGAGAATGCAAACCTCTTTGATCTTTGTTTCTTTAATCAGAATAAATCCTAATAGGAGGCTCCCAGAGGCTGGTGTTTTCCCTGCGTCGGGCTGAGCCATGCTGGTAGCCAGTGGGCAGAATGCTTTAGGTTCTTGACGCTGCCCCTCATAGGGACCTGCTGTGATGGGGGCCTGGAGCTGGCCAGACACACCTGACCCCAGAGTTTCTCACCTGCTCCAGCCAATGGGTGTTCTCCATTCATTCCTAATCCTCTAACCCCACGTCTCTTCCCCTACCCTTCAGGAAGTGCCTGCAGTGGAGCTGTCCAGAGGGGCGTCAGTTTTGCTCCAGCATCTGCTGTGGAGATCATAGATGAGGAGACAGGTCAGAGGTGAGGAGACAGGTCAGAGGTGAGGAGGGTACTGGCCTCTGGGAACCTCCTATTAGAATTTATCCTGAGTAAAGAAACAAAGATCAATGAGGTTAGCATTCTCCTTCAATGAGGAGAAACTAACTACTGAGGAAAAGAATGTCTCTAGCGAAGGGAATGCACTGAGTCCATGTAAAAATTCTCACCTTTGCATCAGCTGTGATCAGAAAAGCCAGTGCCTGAGCTCATCAGGATGCTCATCCCCGCCCGCGCCCCATCCTCCACCCCCAGTCTGGCCATTACTCAGCCGGGCTTGCAGGCCAGTCACCCATCATCCGGGTCATTTTATGGCCTGTTAGGCGGTGAAGACACCATTACTGCATCTGGCATTGCGAGGTTTTTAATGTGCACTGCTAATGACGCTGGAATCAGCCGAGGCCGGAGCGAGCATTAGTGCAAGTCTTCGAGCATTAATGGAATTCCAACCCATTTCCTCCTCCTGGGGATGGTGTGGGTACCGGAACTGGCATAGGAGAAACTGGCAGAGGCAAGAGGGTTGCCTAATGCATGGTCCCCGGGTGAGAAAGGACAGAGACACCTGTGTTCTCAGGGCTCAGGCCAGAGGCAGAACTGACTTAGTGGTGTTTTTCTTTTCTTTCTTTCTTTCTTTCTTTCTTTCTTTCTTTCTTTCTTTCTTTCTTTCTTTCTTTCTTTCTTTCTTCTTTCTTTCTTTCTTTCTTTCTTTCTTTCTTTCTTTCTTTCTTTTTTCTTTCTTTCCTTCTTTCTTTCTTTCTTTCTTTCTTTCTTTCTTTCTTTCTTTCTTTCTTTCTTTCTTTCTCTTTTTTAAGCAAAGTCTCCATTTGAAGATTTCATAAGCAGCCGAAACCGGTTTGGCTCAGTGGTAGAGCGTTCGATTCCAGTCAGGGGCATGTATGTTGGTTGCGGGCACATCCCCGGTAGGGGGTGTGCAAGAGGCAGCTGGTCGATGTTTCTCTCTCATCAACGTTTCTAGCTCTCTATCTCTCTCCCTTCCTCTCTGTTAAAAATAAAATAATTAAAGATTAAAAAATTTAAATAAAGATTTCATAAGCAGAGTCTTCCCTGAGGCAGAGCAGCTTACACTCATTCTCCCTCTGAAGTCATCTTCTTGATTTTTTAACATCAAAACATTGTTTTAGAATCAATGCCTTTATACTCTATTTTTAAATCATTTTAAATATGTTTCTATTTTTTTAAGAGAGACAGGAAGGGAGATGAGACAGAGAGAGAGGAGAGAGAGAGGAGAGAGAGAGATTGGCTGCCTCCTGTACTCCCTACTGGGAGTCGTGCCCACAACCCAGGCATGTGTCCTGACCGAGAATCGAACCATGACCTCCGGTTCCAGGTTGACACTCAACCACTGAGCCACACCGGCCGGGCTCACCCCTAGGCTAGTGGCACCGAGAACACCCAGCGCTGTGGGATCTGAGGGCCCGTGACAGACCAGAGCCTGTAGACTGGGAACACCCAGCCCTGGAAGTAGATTCTGACTTGGGAGGCAGGTGAGTCACGCCATTTCGCAGTGGATGCCGCCTTGTTAATGAAGATAGCAGCCTGCCTGTCAAGAACCTGGGCTTTCCTGCCCAGCTCCCTCTGAACCCTCCAGCCGGTGACTGTGAGTCCCATTCCCACATCTGCATGGCACTGGCTGCGTGAGGACACAGACCCGAGCAGGCGGGGCCTCAGCCTGCCCCTAGGTGCCCGTCCTTCCTGCAGGGCCCACGGGGACCATACCAGGCGGCTGCAGGAGAAGGATTCACCGAGCAGCCTGTACTCTGTGAAATCAAAACAAGAAGTCGTGGCCCTTGTTTGCAGGAAGATAAAGAAATCATAGTTATCAAAGGCAACAAAGCGCTCATTAAGCCGACACGAGCCTGTGTTTACCTGTCTGAAGGTCCTGACGGAAGCTCGCCAAGGGCACGTCTCTAAGCTGCTCTTGTTGGCCAGCCGAGTAGAAGCTGACATTTACCTTGAAGAAGGTCAGGGTTCACATGCACAGGAGTGCTGTGGGGAGCCCTGTGCTAGGGCGCATGAGCTGGGCGCATGAGCTGCTCTCTCCTAACACAGCCCTTCACCTGGCCATCCTGGGGGCCGCCTCACTCACCCCAGTACTGGTTTCATTAGCACCATGTCAACTTTGAAGGGAGGCTGATTTCTCTTGTTCGGGGAGTGGGTCTGGTCACTGGCCCGGCATCTTACTCAGATTGTCCCCTCCCTTTGCCAGGACCCATCCCTATGTGCTCTGAGCAAACACTTTGTCAATGTTGACCCAGGCGTTTCTTGGCAAATGCACACCTCTCGATGCTGTTCTTGAGCCATGGTCGCTACCCAGGGCCTGGGTCTCCAGAGCAACGCTGGGTGAACCCAAGTCCTCTGTGAGTGCACTGAGTCATCAGTTCTCAGTTTAAGCCTCTGACTGAAGTCACGGGTGTGAGTAGTAGATCAGCTCGCAGGAAACTGCTCTCGCCTCTGGCCAGAGGCAGAGCTGGGTTTCTGAACTGCTGGCTTGTGCTGCAAAGAACTCTTAGGTCTGGGACCTGCATTCGTCTTCTGGATTTGATCCTGTGGCCGGACAGCCTGCCTGTGCCCCCACAGAACCTGCGTCCCTGAGGAGCTGGAGGGACAAGGGCTCCACATGGCCTCTGATGGCCCATCCCCTCCTCACCTGTCACCTCTAGAGGAGAGAACACATCGGCAGGGAGCTGAGATCTGGGTCCTCTCTGCCACCACTTCGCCTGACAGGCCAGTGTCACCACAGCCCAGGGCTCTTGGGCTCCCCTTGGTGGGTCCCTCAGGACCGCAGGATATGACATGGCTACGCAGTTCTCTCCACAGGCTCGTCTGGGAGCACCCAGGGCCATGGCAAGTGGGGTAGCCGATGCCTTTCCCACCGTCATGTCAGACCAAAGAGTGCCAAGGCCACCCCGTGTGCTCCCGCCTTGGCCCTTGGACTGTTCACAGCCAAGTCCGCAGCCTGCAGACTCAGCGGCTTTGGCAGCAGCTCCCGATCCTCTTCTTTCCTCTTTGTTAGAGCAAGTGCCTCGTCCTCACATCCAGTTTCCAGGCCACAGCCCCAGGGTGTCCTCGCCACCTGGGAGAGTGGGGGCTGGGACAGGGGAGGGGCAGCATTTCACACACACACACACACACACACACACACACACACACACACACACGAGGCACCAGCGGGAGGTCTGTGACCCCAGGCCCCGTGTGGCTGCCTATGTGACACGTCCTGGTTACTGACTTGCTAACCAGGTGCCCTTTGCCCTGAGCCCTGCTCCCTGCAGTCTCGCCCCTGTGGTCACCGCTGGCAGCCACCCTGAGTACTGCTACACCTCACGTCCATCCCCTGCAGGCCCTGTGGTTCCCAGTCGTCCACCTGGGCCCTCCTCCTTGGCCTCACCTTTCCGCCAGGTCTCCTCATGGTGTGACTGTGGCTGCCCCTCACCCCCCACCCCACCCCCGCCGCCCAAAGACTGTTAGCAGCTAAGCCCACGAAGAACTCACTACTTTATTTAAAACAACAACATTATTTTTACTGATTTCAGAGAGGAAGGGAGATAGATACATCAATGATGAGAATCATGGATTGGCTGCCTCCTGCATGCCCCCCTGGGGATCGAGCCTGCAACCCTGGCCTGTGCCCTGACAGGGAATCGAACCCTGATCTCCTCGTTCATAGATCAACACTCACCACGGAGCCTCACCAGCCAGCTCTGCTTTCTTCCCTGTCACGCTCCTCCTCCCCCAGTTCCAGACCTACGGGCTTCCCCAGGCCCTGCACTTCCCATACAGCTGGGCGGGGTCAGCCTCGGTCTTGGTCCTACCACACTACCCCCAGGCACCAGCCACACTCCGAGGTCGTCACCTGTGCTCTGATTGGGCAGATGTCAGATGTCCATGACCCTCCACCCCAGTATGTTCACTGGTTTGTTATATAAAAGTGAGGTGATGGAGGTGGAGATGCACATGGGTGAGGTTCAGAGGGGACTGGGGCACAGCAGCTCCTGTGCCCGTGGAGCAGGGTCCCCCTCTCCCCTTCTTCTCCCCTCCCTCCCACAGACGCTTGTCTCAGCCACTCGCTTCAAGGCTTGCTGACCTGCGATTCCTCTGCGCTCTAGGGATCACAATCGCTGTGGGGGCTTCATCATCAAACACAGCCAGGCCCAGCTCCATGCCCAGCCCTCCTCCTTCTGGAGGTGAACTTTCTAAGCCTTTTTGGTCTTTGGTGACTAGTCCCTAACCTGAAGCGATCCAGACCCACTGAGTCGCCCCAGTGTACTGGGCACTCCCATCACTGGGAGAGGCCAAGGAGCCGTCAGGAGCGGGGTCCCAGGCCAGACATTAAAACGAGCTGCTCATGCCCCCTCAACACGCAGAAAGCACAAAGGTTGCAGGAGCTCTTGGCTCGAGCTGGGACAGAGTTAAATACGTATCATTATATCCCAGAATCCCACCAGGATCGCCTCCTCTCATCTTCTTTAGCGACAGTTCTCCCGACCTCTGGGTGGACACAGGGTCACCTGAACGATGGATGCATTTCCCAGACTTCCCTGTAGTCAGTGTAGGTGGGACATAAGCAGAACAGTGTCTGGGAGCCTCAGGAAACCTCCTCAGAAGCCAGGGAGCGGACAGATGTGAAGGCTGGCCCAGCAGCCTCATGGGGAGGGAGTATGGAGCCACAGCAGCTGGATTGGCACATCCTGGTTCCTAGTGACCCCACTGTGGATGTCACATAAGCTGGGAATGTCCACCTCCATGTTTCCTTTAAGTGACAAAAATGCACTATGTCTCATCCCAGCCACAGCTATTCTGGGTTTCTGTTTATGCAGCTGAGCTTAACCACAGGGACAAACATGCTGTCCACACCTGTGGTTACCGCCAGCATTTCTCCCTCAGGACGGCACTGGGCACAGCCTTCCTCAGCCCCGGTCCCCAGAGAGGACCTGGGATTCCTCTGGTCCCAGAGGAAGTGTGTGGGGGGAGAGGAGTGGGTGCTCAGGAGGCAGCTCTTACATCGCGGGGCGTCCACAGCACCCCTTCTGGTTCCGACTCCATGTCCCCGGACTGGGTTCGTCTCTCACTCACAAGTGTCCCTCCCCAGGGAACCTCAAGTCCTACCTTTCCGACTTTGTTGGCTGTGGAAAAGTCAGTGAGTAACCTGGTTCAACACTTGCTCACCTGTTCCAGTCGGCGAGCCATGGGCGTGCTCACCGGGTAAGGGGTCCTGGCCTGGGGTTTTCTGTGCTGCAGACCACGCTCCCATCACAGCCTGTGGGCTGCCCGTGGCCCTGAGATGCAGAAGGAGAACTGGGCAGGTGGAAGTCTTCAGAGAGGCCTGGAGGACAGACACTGCAGCTGCCACCTGCATGGGGACCTGGTTTGTGGAGGCTCTTTCCATGTGGCCCCTGCTATCACCCCAGCTTTGGAGGTAAAAGGTCAGGCAACAGGTGACAGCAGCTCTGTCCACCTCTGACCTGTTCTTTAAAGCACCGCTATATGCAAACCATTGTGCAGCCCATGCTCAGGTGTTGCTGCAAACTGCACATGTGCCTGCAACCTGTTACTGTACACGAGGCCCTGAGTTCGAAGCGGGGCAGGAGGCAGGGGGCAGGGAGTATAGGTGACAGAACCCCTGGCCCAGCCTAGGCACCTGACCTGCTTGCCGAACAGGCAGCCACACAGCCACTGCCCAGGTCAAACAGAATGCAGAGAAGTCTTGCAGAGAAGGCAGGTCCGGAATGTTCCAGAGCACTGGGCTGGCAGCAGGACGTGAAGGATAACAAAACAAGAGGCTGCCAAGAAAATCCGTGTTCTCAGACCAGCATTTTCTGGAGAAATGCCAGGTAATCTTCCTAGACCTTTTGTGTCTCAACAATTAAGCATCTGGTTTATGAACCATTCAGCTGACTGTGCTCGCTGGTGATACTGTAGGTTTTGTGGAAATTCATAAACTGGCCCATCTTTCCTCAGTGAGGGCTTATCCATCATGTTTGCAGCTTCAGCAGAGGTTGTGAGTGGTGTGTCCTGTGCCATCTCTGGCCGTGTGCAATTTCACTTTAATTACGCCCTGAGAGACACCTGAGGGGCCCTGGAGGGTGTTTTCCAGAAAAAGTAACAATGAAACAACCCACTGTAGCTGCCACCATGACACCGAAGCTGGATCTGTTTGAGTGATTTGTCCAAAAATCAGCAATCATT
Organism: Pipistrellus nathusii; assembly: GCA_963693515.1. Classification (NCBI taxonomy): domain Eukaryota; kingdom Metazoa; phylum Chordata; class Mammalia; order Chiroptera; family Vespertilionidae; genus Pipistrellus; species Pipistrellus nathusii. Next base: position 97,202,412 of record OY882862.1, read on the forward strand.
CATGGTGATCAATGAAAGGTAGCAGTGTAAACGTAAATCAGTGAGTGCGGCATGATCCTAAGGTAGGAATGGCCAGTATAAGGAAGAGTGTTTGCTCTTGTGTCCCCTGACTCAGGTGGACATAGTCTTCACATTTCAGAGGAGCTTTGCTTGTGGTTCCTGAACCAAGTCTGTCCTCAGACTCACAACATAAAGTGACCATCTGATAGGAGATGGGGGAAGGGGGGGGGGGAGGGAGGCGCGGGACCAGGGGCACTAACCACACCCTGAAGGGTCAGGCCCGTGCAGATTAATGTTACAAAGTTGTAACAAAGTAACAAAGTATCAGCTACTCTGCTGCTAGTGTGGGAGGGTGGGCGGAGCCCTGCGGCTGTGGGGTGGTTTCCAGTTGCTCCTGCCCTGGGCTGCTCCCTCCCGTGCCCTCTTCCTCTCTGCTCCTCATCTGCCAAAGCCTCTCTCTAATGCTGAACTCTAAAGCAGCCTTTCTTGGTAAAACCCAATTATTCCAAAGCTCTTAGGCAATGTTATAAATATTGCTTTAAAACATTAGCCAGAGGATTATTGATAAAATAGACACAATTTCCTGAAGTAATTTCATTGGAGAATATGCCAGTCTCCACTCTCACTTTCCTTTAGTGGAGCTGTCAGAGGGAATTCTGGGACCTGAGTTTTTTATTTCTCTTTCATGTCATTCCCAGGAATCACTCAAGAACAGACGGTGGGTAGGGGATCTTTGACTACAGAGGGGAGTTGTCTATAAAGAAATGTGAATATAAACAGAGCCTCCAAGGTGGGGAAATCGTCTTCTGCATAAATAATTCAGACAAACCAGGACAAGAGCTGTGCTGGGACCAAGCCATTGGGGGGGAGGGTCGATATTGCTGGTGAAGCTGGAAAGGACCACAGTGAGGGAGTCTGGAGCTGTTTCATTACGTCTGTCACACATCCCTTGATCTCTGAAAGCCTCCCAGCTCCCCAGAGCCGAGTTGGAAGGTTTACTGTAGAGGCAGTTTATTGACTGGGCCACTTCACTTAACTCCAAAGTTAACAAAGCACTCAATTTCACTCTCCATTTGCAGCAGTTAAAATGGCATAATGCCATTGTTAAATATCCCAGAATTATAATTAACCAAGTGGCCCAGTGCACGAATTTGTGCACATTGAAACAAAGTAATTAGAAGAAATATTTTAATATTGCTATTCGCCCTTTCTCTATAATAGAAATGTCAGACATTAAATAAAATTACTAAAATGTATATAAAATAATAAATCAACAATAACATGATATAACAACAAAGACATGATAGAAAAAGAACAAAAACATGATATAAGAACATTGATAAAAACAATGACTGAGCCCTCACTGGTTTGGCTTAGTTGGACTGAGGGGTTCCAGGTTTGATTCCAGTCAAGGGCACATGCCTGGGTTTCAGGCTCGATCCCCAGTGTAGAATGCAGCTGATCCATTTTTTTCTCTCATTGTTGATGTTTCTATTTCTCTCTCCTCCCTTCCTCTCTGAAATCAATAAAAAAAAAATATATATATATATATATATATATATATATATATATATATATATATATGTTTAAGAAACAAGTGATAAATTGATTAAACTTATTCTTACACTAAGGCCAGTGTCAGGGACAATTCCATTCTTGGAATCAGAACCTCCCCTCCACAGATCCTGTTAATACCCCAGCTTCGATTATGTCAGGTCGCAATCTTGTGATGATAAATCTAGTGCCATTCCAAAGATCCCACTTACTATTAAGATTTCTCAGTGGCATGATGATTGCAACTACTTTCAATTCTAATTTATGATATGGCATTCCTGAAGGAGCTATACTGCTAAGAAATTCGATGGGAAAATTTTCCTTTTCGGCATCATCCGTTGAATCTAATATTATTGTCAATTACACTGTCATATCTGAGTGTTAATACAGTATATATTCCCCAGCCTTCTCACCATGAAGATATCCGTCGTTAAATCTAATGTAGGAAACAGGATACTTATTTGTTTCATTTTAGTGGCATTTGGATTATTGGGATCTGGTTTACAGTGACTGAGCAAGTCCCTTTCAAAAGGAGGTCCTCCACTCTTCGTTTCTGAATATGACGGCAACTTTGGTTACACGGGAATAATTATATCTACCTTGATCACTGTTATAATCATATTTAATTGCCATTGTTATATCCGTGTGCCACCGCCGCCACTCTTTCAGCTTCAGAACGTCAACAAAAACAACCAAATCGATCGACAATGACAGATCTAAACATGCACATGTGATTTGCGTCAGCAAGAGCTTTGTATCGAGCATGTGTGCATCAACGATGAAGAACAAACTTGCTTAATTAGCTGTTTTCTTAAGTAGCTAAACTTTTTCCAGCCCAGTGAAGCACCCCAACTTCTCTTTCAGGTAATTGTCAGCAACACAGCAGGAACTATCAACACAAAGCAGATTATTACTGTAGATTACACAGGGAGAACAAAGAGTGAAATATTTAACTGCAGCAGTGTCTGACTATATTCTGTGTAGTATAGAATGACAAAAAACCTGAAGTCATTTTCAATGTCTACCACTTCTTACTTCTTTTCAGTCAAGTTTCTAAACTTTCTAAATCTCCATTTTCCAGCTAATGAAAAGAAAATAGGATTCCACCGAGTCTCCCATCTCCTGTTCCAGGACTCCTGCTCCAGGACTTCTGTGAGGATCAAATGAGATGAGGCACATGAAAACACATAAAGTGTTTCCACCTGAAGCTAGTCATCTCTAGGGAGAGGAAGCCAGGTGTTGGTACTTGACATCATTAACCAGACGGTTGGGCCTTTTATAAAGATAGACTAGAGGCCTGGTGCATGAAATTCATGCATTGTGTGTGTGTGTGTGTGTGTGTGTGTGGAGGGGGGTCCCTCAGCCTGAATTGCAAGAGGGCGCAGGCCAGGCCGAGGGACCACCAGTTCAGGATTGCGGCCAGGGAGGGACATGGGAGGTTGGCCAGCCAAGGAGGGACCATGGGAGGGCTCCAGAGCATGTCCTGCCCTTCTCAGTCCCAATCGGCCAGACTAACAGAGTGTCTGCCCCCTGTTAGTCAGTGCACATCATAGCAAGCGATTGAGTGGCCTTAGCACATCATTAGTATATTACTCTTTCCTTGGTTGAATGGCCAACCAGACAATTGGACACTTAGCATATTAGGCTTTTATTATATAGGGTTGTAATTAGCCAATAAAATCTCAGTACAGTAAAAACTTGATTAACCAGACTGAAATAGCCAGAATTTCCCTGCTGTAATTTTTTTTTTAAAGTAGAGATCAAGCAGAAATGTAATCTAAAATCCTACATAATAAAAGCCTAATATGCAAATTTCCCCCTTGACTGGGCGTTTGACCAGGGGGTGGAGCTGGTGGTTGTAGGTGGCGAGGAGGAGGGGGGAGGCACCCCAGACAGCAGCCGCTAGGGACCCTACCCATGCACAAATTCTGTGCACTGGGCCTCTAGTCAAGTTAGAATACAAAATGCCAGACAATATCCTGGGATTGGCACACATTTAACTTGGTCTAACATTTTCCTTACCTGTATCGTGGCACACATCCAAATGTGCCCCTGGGACCCTATTTTTGATTGGCTCCTCCACCCTTCCCACCTCGGGGAGCAGGTCCTGACCTCTCTCCTGGAGACCCTGCCAGCCAGCCTACATTCCAGCCTGGGCCCAGCCTGCTTCTCCTCATCTCAAATACAGAGCCCCTGGCCATGCTTCCTTCACCTGTTTTTATTGTCTTGTACCAGTACACCACTGCTGCCCGAGAGGACAGATATGCTTCCCACCGGCCCACACCCCAATACCACAGCCCCTCCAAATCTCAAGGAACACAACTGGTGACAGGTGTGTGTATGTGGGAGGTGAGTGGGAGCTAGAGGGCACCTACCACTGGGCAGAGCCTGGACAGGACCCTCTGAGATCCCACCCCGCCCACCTCCCACCAAAGGGGAAAGGAGGCTGCACTGACAGCATGGAGCTCGCGAGATGGGGTTCCCTCTGCACCCAGGGCTGACACTTTCACCCTGAACTCTGGTGTGCAACCCCCCACCGCCCTCCCAGCCGATGTCCAGGGCCCCCTGTCCCACCTTAAAGTCTCTTATGTGCTAAGTTCATTGGGGTCCCAGCCCACCCCCTGGGCCCAACCCCCTCCCCCATCCCCCCCCCCCCAGAGCAGCCTCCCCTGTACCCCCCCCCCCCCCCTCCAGGAGAGCCCACCCCGCAGGATCCCAGGCTGCACTGAGGCCCAGCGCTAGGTCAGCTGCTGGCAGACCCTCTGGGAGAAATGGCTGCTCCCCGAAACCAGGCGGAGGGGATACCCGCCGCCGGAAGGTACCGAGGCCACGGGCCACTACAGCGATGACCATCCCAAGTACGTACAAGATCATTAGTTTTTATTAGAAAAGCGCACTTCTCATGCCGCCCTTTGAACACAGAGACCTTAGCTAAAAACGAAAAGGGCGAGCACTTTGTATCCGCGTGGCAGCCCCAGGCACCGGACCCCACGTGGCCACCAGCCTGGGCCGGTCCAGAGGGCCTGGCCCGCAACCCGGCGCACGCGCAGAGCGCCACCCACTCCCCCTGAAGTCGAGGCAAAGCCAGGACCCCTGCGCACGCGCAGTGCGTCCCCCGACCCAAGGCTGGGGAGCCCCGCGACTTGGCCGCCCGCAGGTTGGGGGCGGCGAGGTGGCTCCAGCGAGAGGCTCCCGAGGGCGCGGATGAAGGTGGTGGTCGGCGAGCGCCTCAGCCCTCCGCCCGCCTCGCGGGCCTCCGCGGGCGCCTCCCGCACGTGCTCGTAGGGGACGGACCCCGCCCCCCGAAACCTGCCACCTTCACGCGGCGCGTCTGGGTGACGCCATCGGGAGGCGACCGGAAGCCCCCCGCGTCCCACCCCAGCCAGGTCGCCTTGGCTCTCCGTCCACTTCCGGTACAGGCCCCGCCCCTCCCGGCACAGGCCCCGCTCCCGCCGCAGGAACGTGGCTCCCCCGCCCCTGTGCGCAGCGGGGACTCGGGCTGTCACGGCCCCTCCGGGCGCTCCTCTCGCGTCGGCGGTTCCGGGACGCTGCCTGCGCTCGCGGGTCTGTGCCGAGAACCCCTGTCTGCCTTCCCGGTCCGACCTCCAGCACAGGAGTCTCAATAATCGGCCACCAGCACCCCCTACCGGAGACAATATTCCTGGGGAGCAATATTCCTGTTCCCAAGGCCGCCGGCGGGCCACCGGTTAATTCCCGCCTCTGGGAGCTCAGCCAAGCCCAGGAACAGCCTGCATCCAAAATAGAGCAGCGCCCGCAGGTGTGGTCAACGGTGGAGCACCCAGAGGTAACCAAGAGGTCATGGCCAGTCAGGGCACGTGCCCCAGGTTGCAGCTGATCTATGTTTCTCATCGACGTTTCTTTCTCCTTGCTCTCTCTCAAAATAAATGAGAGAGAGAGAGAGAAGCGTCTGCAGCCCATTCATGGCCTTTCAAGAACACCAAAAGGTTGCAGGTTCGATCCCCAGTGCGAGGCAACCTATGGATGTTTCTCATATCGGTATCTCTCTCCCTCCCTCCCTTCCTCCCTCTCTCTCTAAAATAAATAAAAACATACCCTTAGATGAGGATTGAAAGAAAAAAAGCCGAAGGGAAAGTGTATCCCTGGAACTTTGTTCCCCTCTCCTCATTCCCTCTTCTCCCAGCTGCTCCTGGAACTACATGGGTGCAGACACCTGGCTCAGTCTTTCTGTGTAGATTTAGCCTCTTGGCTTCTTACTCATCTTCAGTTCTCCAGGACCTAGTTCATCAAGGCAAAGGGGACCCGGCTCCCACTTCCTCCCGCTCCAGGCAGGCGAGCTGTGGGCCATGAGTCAGGATGGGTACGGCTGCAGACATTTCTGTGAAATAAGCATGTCTAAACATAGAGCTAGCTGTATGTGTTTGCTTTATATTTTCCCTTCACCTATGGTTTTTGCAATTCTTTGTTCTGAGTATTTGGTGTGCTGCACACCAGAATTCCCTGAAGTTAATAGGTAAGTCAAACGCATAAGAAAAAAGCTAGGCATCGCTTCTCGGCCTTTTGGCTAAGATCAAGTGAAGAAAAAAGCTAGGCAGGGAGAGGGACACAGGGCAGTGCTTTTGGGATGCGTGATCTAAAAATATATCCAGAACAGCATTTCTTACCACCTCCCCCAGGTAATTAACATATATCTTCTGGGAGAGGCTTTCAGGCTCTGCCAATATCCTGTTTCTCCTCTGATCATTGGCCAGAAACAATTATTACGGCGTTGTTTGCCTAATGGTTATGTTCTATTTCCTTCGACATTTATTAAGAACTTTTCTGTAGGCAAACACTGTCCCTTTCCACACATTTATCTATCTACTTGAATATTTATTCATATCTAAATGGACTCAGACATTTTATTCTGTGTCTGATCACAATACTGTCAGTGCTCATTTCTCCCTCAGTCATTCCACTCTTGGACATGTTTGTTCCATGAAATCCTTAAGCCACCCTTCTTCCGGAAGAGTTTCAGTATCCTGCTTTTACAGCTGGGGAAACTCAGTCTGGGAGCCACAGCACTTCAGCTGGGTTCACACAGCTTAGGAGGAGGAGAACCAGGGAAGGCATTTCCCGGACCAGCACTCACACTTACCTGGAGCAACACTCACACTCGGACCAGCACTCACTGGACCAGCACCCACATTCGGCCTGGGCAGAGCAGGCTTGCTCACATGTATTTTTAAAAATGGCACTCCATACGTGGAGGCTTGAGCAGTTTATAAAAGAAGGACTTGTCTGCATCAGCACCATCACAGCTACCTCCACTCCCAGTGGTGCTGAAAATAATCACATTTTCTGTTTTATTCAGAAAAGAGGAAATGTGCAGTTTATTTTGTAACATTTACTATTTTTGAGAACCTGACTTTCCCCACATGTGTAATTACAATGTCCTTGGAGGTGTCCTTGGGGAGAAGAGAATGTTGTTTTCACGTGGTCCCTGAATTTCCTAATCCCGACCTTCAGCAAAGGACAGAGGCAGATACTGCACGGGGGCAGGAAACCTGTTTCCAGCACGTGGCCAAGCAGTGCCTCCAACAGGTCCTGGCTCAGGAGGAAGGCCAGTTCCTATGGGGCAGCCCAGGCCAGGTCTCCATGGGGCCTGCTCCCAGGCAGGGGAGGCGAGTTGTCCTGCACCCTGGCTGTAAGAGGCTGGGCTCTGTGGTCTGGAGGTGTGAGCAGGGGACCACAGTCGGGCTCAGCACCCAGAGCCTCCCAAGGAAGGAGGGGAGGCACCTGTGGGCGGCTTTCCTTGAAGGTGTGTTTGCTCCCCGGTGGGAGGGTCTCCATTGTTTTTAAGGGTCCCCGAGAGAGGACCAGAGCCAGTGGTGTTCACTGCTGTTCCCTGCCCTTTCTTCTCACTGAAATAGTAGTAAGTTTTAAAAATATAAAGAACAAAGAAAAAGAGACACAAATTGCCCAGAACACAGGAAGCTGGGGATGCGGGTGAGTAATCGTGTGACCATGGGTATTTCCGGTCAGGAAGGAGCAGAAGGACCGTGGGTGGACAAGACCGCACAGAGCATTCCTACCACTCCAGGTTACCTCAGGCAGGGCTGCTGGACAGCGGCCACCATGCTAGACCCCCCGCCCCCTTGGCTGTGGCTCTAGCGATCCAGCCTGGACTTGCAGCAAAGCCAGGACTTGAAGATGTGAGCAAAATCATTGGGGATGGAGGGCCCGGGGCAGGGAGGGAACACGTGGTAGAAATGTGTGAGGACAATGGCAACACAAGTGCATAAGACAAAGACATTTCCTACAGAAAGTTGTTAGCGATTTAGTCGTTAGTGATGGGAAGGTTGGTCTCACTGAGGATGCAGACAGTCTGTGGGGATACACTCATCACCTGAGAGCATAGGCTGAACAGTCCGGCAAGTTCTCCTGGGCTTTGCACATGAGTCAGAGCAAAATTATAGCTGGAGCTTTCCAACCTGCTAATGTGATCCAAAAGCTTCTGGAAGAATAAGCAAACACGAAAACCACAGGCATTTTAGGAGAACAACAAGGGCAGAGATTTCATGTCAGATGGTAAGCACGGCACATCAGTGAGAGATGGGCTTTAAGATGCTCATTGTTAAGGATTTGCCATCTTTCACCATTTTGGCTTCAGCTGTTGAGTTGCTTCATCGGTAGGCAGGCCCCACCTCTGGCCTCTGCAATAGCCACAGGTGAGGATGGCTCCCCGCATCCAGCAGGAGCCGGGGAGGTACAGGAATAGAATGCACAACTTAACGGGTTCCCACAGGTCCTGTCATTCGCTGCATTCAAATGCCAGATTGATTCCCAAGAGGGAGGCTGGATGAGTGCCCCACAGAGCACATGTGGCCACCAACCTCCTCTGAGTGTGGGGAGGGCTCCCTGTGGGAGGGGATCCAGCGGAGTCAGGCTCCACGTGTGGGCTCAGTCATGCCTTCTCTCTGCCTCATTCCCTTTGGGGTTCGCCCAGGATGGGACTGTTCTCAGCACCCCCTCCCAGCAGACCTATCCGAGCCATGTAGAGGCATGTAGCTGGTTGTGAGAACTGCTCAGAGTGCGGAGAAAGGGCTCCTCGTGTTTGTTCTTCAGATCAGCATGGACCAGACCCCCTGCCGCGCTGAACGTGTTCTGGGGGCTCATGTCGCCCAGGTCATGGGGGCCCAGTTATCCTCCAAGGATGCGTTCGAATGCAAACGCCCTTTTCTCCTGTGGGTTTCTTTCCTCCGGGACAGGCACGTGGGCAATGACTTGTGACTCTCACAGACACACACACACACACACACACACACACACACACGGTGAGAGCAGGACGCTCACTCACAGAGCACATGGAGAGTTGCGCTGGGCCAGGGATGACATGCAGGAGCTTCCATAGAAACGTGGCCTAAAAAGTGCAGATGCCCTTGCCACGTGGGAGCAGGGAGCTCTGGATGCTCTTGAACGCTCTGGGACATGAGAGACAGACAGGTCAATCTGAGTCTTAAAAAAAGAACGTTAATCAGGACAACCTCAAAGAAAGTGAAAGAGAAGTTAAAAATTAGAAGATATTCACTAAGGACATACTAACAGAGGGTAAACATCAGGAATATGTAAAAAATGTCTATAAACCCTGGCTGTGTGGGTAGAGCATCAGCCTGTGGATGGTCCTGGGTTTGATTCCAGTCAAGGACACATGCCCAAGTTGTGGGCTTGATCCCCAGTAGGGGTGTGCAGGAGGCAGCCAGTCAATGATTCTCATCATTGATGTTTCTCTCTCTCTTTCTCCCTCTTTGAAACCAATAAAAAAATATTTAAAAATTTTTTTCTAGCCCTAACCAGTTTGGCTCAGTGGATAGAGCCTCAATCTGCAGACTGGGCATGTATCTTGGTTAATCCCCAGTAGAGGGTGTGCAAGAGGCAGCTAATTGATGTTTCTAACTCTATCCCTCTCCCTTCTCTGTAAAAAAACAATAAAATATATTTTAAAGAATTTATATAAATGACAAGAATGGGAAAAGGTCCAATAAAAACAGGCAGAAGATGCGAAGAGGCATTTCACACGAGGAGAAACAGACACCAGTGGAGGGTGTGCCCTGTGTCAGGTCTGCAGTGAGACTACCCTGAAATGCAAGGCTCCAGCCTCACGCCCCCCCCCCCCCCAGCCCCCACAGTCTGAGCATCAGTGGGGCTCTGGATGTGCCCACCAGTGCAAGCCCGAGGTGAGTGCTCAGGGCCCAGAGGCCCAGGACCAGCTCCTGGGGGCTCCTTCCTGTGTCCTCGACTGCCCTTGCCAGGAAATGGTCCCGCCAGCGCAGGCAGGGGGTGAGTCAGGCTGTGGGTCTGAGGTGTGGGCACTGTGCTCCCAGCAGTGAGGGTGGGAGGAGGAAATGACTCTGAGTCAGCAACCCGGCCCTGGGGGCTCCTTTTCCAGGATCTTGACCTCCCTGTGGCCCTGACAGAAAGCCAGACAGAGAAGGGCGAGGGCTGTGGCTTCTGGCTTCTGACTCGCGCGCGCACGCGCGCGCGCACACACACACACACACACACACACACACACTCTCTCCCTTGCATGGGTCCCAGAACCAAGGCTGGAGCTGGGCCCTGCAGGTTGTGCTGGGAGCATCTGGCAGGGGTAGTTCCCGGAGCAGCCCCCGCACGGCCTGCCCTCCTGCCCTCCAGGTCCCTCTGCTCCAGAAAAGCCAGTTAGGCTCCTGCTGTGGGTCTCCCAGCCCTGGGGAGAGGTCCACCCGATAATCTTCAAGAGTGGGGCTCTGAGAGCAGTGACATGGGGTCTGGGGGCTCTGCCCAGTGGAGAGTCTTCGGGGGCGACAGGCCAGAGCAGCTTCCTGCCGTCTGCCCGTTGCTCCACAGACGCAGCCCATCCTGTGAGCTCAGGGACTTCACTTCCTGTGTACCTAAAGAAAATGGTGGCATTTGCATTTTCTATCTCCCATGACGTCACATGCCAGTCAATCCCCAAGGCTTTCTGAGTCTAATTATTCTGTCTGGGCCGACGTGGAGAACCAGCGAACATAGGGACTGCCCCCTCCGTGGTCTCGGCCCCTGTGGCTTTGAGGGACAGGCGACAGGGCGGGGCTGGGTTTGGCAGAGCCTGGCTGGTTTCTGTGTCATCTGTCTTGTTTGCCTGAAGAAAGTGGGTCCTGTGGCTGATGAGCCGACCAGCCAGAGGTCCAACCTGAGGCTGCTGGGGTCAGGAGGAGCCACCCAGCCACCCCCATGAGACCAGCCTTACGTGGGGATGCTTGTTGAGTGGCAAGACTCAGGCTGAGGGCCAATGCTGGGGACCGGGCAGCTGGGCCCGCAGGACCCAGAGAAGCCGTGGGAGCTCAGGGCAGCAGGCACCCACCCTGCTCCTCCAGCCCACTCCCAGCCATGGGCATGGGGCCCTACTCGGACCCCCCACCCACCCCAGTGCAGACCTTAGAGGTCGAGAGCCAGCAGCTTCTCCAGGGACAAGGCCACACAGCAGAGAGAGAGCAGGATGGAACTATTGGGAGAGTAGCTGGTGATGGCTCGATGGTTTGTTGGTGGATGTGTTTCAGATGCAGAGCAAGCTCCAGGGAAGGTGCAGGACATCTGCCACCCACCAGCCAGGCCATCTGCCGCCCTCCCTGCCTTCCACCAGGTAGCTGGTGCCTCAGGGAATGAGCATGTCAGCAGGGAGAGAGAGGCAGAGAAATGACTTCCTGGATTTGATAGGAACGCCCAGGCCCTCAGTAGATAAAACCAAAGAGGGGTTAGGGAGAAAGTGTGTTCAGTGAGAGCCAGGACTGGTCTGAAAGCCTGTGTGGTCTGTGCCAGGGCAATTTGCTGGGCTGTCCCTCCTGCAGGTCAGGGGCTGCCAGGTGGGGGGACACGTGTGATCACCCAGATACTGCCAGGTTCCCCTGACCAGCTGGGCCCAAAGGACGCTCTGCTACACACACACACTGCAGGATGAGACCTGACTGCAGGAAGAAGTGGGGGACCCTCTGCCTCTGTACGTGGGGGTGTGAACACAACCAACTCATGAGGTGAAATGGGCATAGGACTGCTCAGGACCAGAACTGGGGGGCGGGGGGGTGGGAGATGCTGAAGACCTCTCATAGGTGTGTGAGAAGCACAGGCCTCTCCCTCCTCTCTAAGGCTGGCCTGCCCCTAGCCTTTGCTGTGTGGGGTGATGTGGACAATTGGGGTTACACCGTCAGGATGGCAGAACCACCCATGCCTGGGAAGCTGAGCCACTTTTCCTACAAGGGTCACTCAAGGGCCGTCCAGTGTCACTGTCAAGCTTGAGGTCTCAAGTCCAGACTTGGGTCAGGTGGACCTTCCACTGGCTGTGGATGGTGGGCAGGTGCTTCCCCTGAAGCCCGTGTCCAACTGATTTCCCCTTCGTGGTTCCTGGTGACATGTTCTTACTGACAACAAGGTGTGGGGATCCCAGGAGGTCCAGGCTCCTCCATGGGCTCTGGGACTTTTCCTGGCCAGGTTTCCTCCTGACCCCATGAGCCTCGAGTCCACTGAATGGAGGTGAAGTCGCCAAACATGAGCTGCCCATTTCCATGGGAAACCACAGCTGGGTGGGCACTGGCCCTTCCGTTCCCCAGCGTCTCTGCCGACTCCAGCCTCTGTATCCCGCTCTGGGAGCACCCGGAAGGCCGTCCAGTTCAGGCCACTCCTGCCCAGCTCATCAGGCTGAGGAGGGGAAGGCTTGGGACAGAGGGTCCCGCTGCCCTTTCGATCCCTCGGAGCAGCTTCACCTGCAGGGCCTGCAGGGGGCACCTCGTTGCTGCCAGGGACACAGCTGTTGAAGGGGATGGGCAGCTGAGAGCCAGCGCCTGTGTCCTCAGTCACAGAGCCTTTGCAGAAGCATAAGAACAGCGAGCTCAACTAAGAAGCACTCTTTTCTTGGGAATCATGGCTGTGAGGCCGGAGAGCAGAACCCTCCAGGCCTCGGCGCATGTGGCTCGGGGTGGCCAGCACCGCAAAGCCGGAGCTTCCTGCTTCTGGTGTGCAGAGCCTGGGCTCCCGGTTCCGGCTCAAAGTCAGGCCTGCGTGTTATCAGGTTTCTATTGGGGGCCCCCTGGCCCTCCCCCGCACAGCCCCTGGGACCCTCTGAGGTAACAGAGTGGCAGCCCTGACAGCAGGGGGGACCCTGCCCACACAGCACCCCCCTGACCTGTCTGCAGGCCTGTTTGCCCCTGAGCAGTGCCCAGCCAGGCCTGGGAACCAGGGACACAGGACACTGGTGGAAAACAGGTTATTGAGCTCCTGCTGGGAGTAGGTAGGTTGCCTGGGCAGAGCCAGGGGCCTTCTGGGAGCAGGCCTGGCAGTGCTAGGACGTACCCCATTGGTAGATGCCCCTCCAGCTCCCCTTTGAAGGTTCCACGGGAGGCATGAGCTGGCCCCAGCTATGCCCCGTGCACACAGGGCAGGTCCCCGGGTGTGTCCCCATGAGGGAAGGTATGTCTGAGCGAGAGTGGTGGCATGCTTCTCTGTGAGTGACTGTGGGTGTGACTGGGCTGCAGGAAACCACAGTATCAGCTTGGCCTGGGCTTTCTCCTTCTGAGCTGACCATCGGCCTCGGTTCCCCTTCTGTGCTGGGGGAGGGGATGAGGGGTGGGTGAGGCCTGGACGTGTGCAAAGCTCAGGACAGGTGTCACCCCAGCCACCACAGGCCCCTGCATTTCCTCCGGGCAGATGTCCAGCACCCTGGGCCACACAGCAGCCTCATCTCCCAAAAGCACCCCCTAGGGCAGCCACACCCACACCCGCTTCCGGCAGCCAGCTCTGTGCCGCACCCCCCAACCCCAGCCCCTCTCATCCTCTGGTCTACGCTCCTCGGCCTCACTCTGGTCCTGTCCTTACCGCTTCTCCTCTGCTGGTGGAGAATATTCTTTCTCCTGCCACGCTCTGCTACATTGTCATGCAATATTAAGTCCTAAGCGGTTTCAGTCACTCCCAATCCCAGACAAGTTTTTAAATAGTGACAGGATTAACATCCCCCTTCCCAGCCGAGGCGGGGAGGGACTCTGGGGGTTCCTAATGCATCTGCCATTTGCAAACCTGTAACCAAATCCCACAGGGCAGAGGAAATTGCTGATCTATTTCAGCTTGCGATGGGCCCACTTCCCTTTGGAACGGCCAGAGCTCCGCACAGACTCCGCTGGTCCTGCCCCTCCTGCTGAAATTAAACCTGTAAATCAGCCGTTGCCTTTATTGATCAAGAGCAAAAGTACAGATATGTCACCCTGGTGGGAGACACACTCTCCTCGGGATGGGGAGGGAAGCGTCTTGTCATCAATCATGCCTCCGTTAAAGGAGAGAGGAAGGCCATGTAGGGGAGGGGGCTCATGTTTCCATGGAAACCTCACTTCTCTCCAGTTCCTGGTGCCCTGACTGAGGTGCAGGAGGCAGGCAGGGTTCCTGCCGGGCTTGCCTCTCCCTGTGCTCACTTTCCACGTGGCTGGTGCCTGTCTCTTCAGTTGCCTGGCATCTCGCCCAGACTTCCCGTACCCCCATCTCTTCCTGGGCCGGCTCTAGCCGGCACAGACCAGTGGTGTGAGGGCCTGGACGGAGGAGGGAGGTCTGCACTGAGAAGGAAGGTGGGGGCATCCAGCCCTTTCCTGCAGCCTGTCTGTGGGAGCCTGGGCTTTCTGGTGGGAGAGGGATCCACATTCTTGAGCGGCTGTGAGCTTGGGGCCAGTCTTGCTCAGGGCTGTGTCTGGGACCTATCAGGTTTTGGAGAGCTGTCTGTGAGGTGCAGCTGAGGAGCCACAGGAAGGCTTCCTGGGCAGCTGGTTGTGGGTGGAAGCTGAGGACATGAGATAAAGGTGTGGCGGGCAGGGACACGAGGACAGCTATGTCCCTGCAGGGTCGGTGCTGGCAGTGCTTCTCCAGCAGGTCCCAGACCCAGCACATCCCGTTCCCTGTCCTGCTTGCCTGCTCTCTGGTCTGCCTGCTGCCCCCTGACCGGGGACACCTACGCAGCAGGACACCTGCCTCTCAGGAGGAAGGACTCTGGGAGCTTACTGCCTGCATGCATTCCTCCTCAAGGCATTCTGGGAAATCACAGCTACGTCTCCACACTCCTGAGCTCTAAAGAGAGTTTGCTGCCCTTTCTCAGACAGAGAACACTGCTTCAGTGGTTAGCATCCAGACAGAGGTGGGGTTGGTGGCACGAAGCCTTTATTAACATGGTGTCCGTCACCTCTGGGACCCGTGGCCAGGGTGCTGGGATGTGTGGAGACCGCGCTACTGCCTCGGTGTCTCCTCATTTTTGTCTTTCCTTCTGTATGGTTCTTTCACGACACCACCTCGGATTGCTTCTCCCTTCATCTGGATGTTAGTCCTCTCGGGGCAGAACCCCTGGGTCCTCACTGGGATATTAACTCCAACATCTTCATCATGTCAGTGATTATTGGGTTCAACTGTGAGAGTCCTGGGGGCTGTGGCCGTGTGGCTCACTCTCATGGTGGGCCCTGCAAGCCTGGGTTCCCTCTCTTCTGGAGTCCACGGCAGAGCAGGTTCTGCCTGGGGAATCCCTATCTCACATCGTCTCCTGGTCTGCTCACGGGGGTGACAGCACCACGTCACGAGGCTGGGGGCAGGTGATAGTATATTAATTGATAGAAGGCATATGAAGCAAAAGCGCTTGGTGCCCAAGAAATACTGCAAAATAATGTCCCTGTGAGGTCTAAGGTCAGACTGTGGGCAGCGTACCTACCACTCGTGCAGCCTGTGGCTCAGTGAGGAGGCAGGAGGATGAGGAAGTACAGGGCAAGCTGGCTCCTAGACTCTCCTTGCAGGCTGTCAGCCAGGAGGTTCCCCCGGGCCAGGCGGCCTCAGGGGAGGGGCCCGCAGCATCCCTGGAGGAAGTGCAAAGGAGGAGAGGAGCCATTTAGGCAAAGCGATCAGAAAGGGAACTTCCCCTTTGACTGACAGGAGGCCAGACCAGGTGAGCAAAGAAAGTGCTTCTGATGTTGTCAGCACAGTCACGATGATTACTCCTTTAAATTACCCCGTGTTTCCCACTAGTGATGTTTATTTATTTATTTAAAAACAGAAAATGACAACGGCTTTTTTGCTGAAGCTACTTTATTACACAGAGAAAGAGAATAAAGTGAAATTCACACCTGAAGAGGTGGGGACTGCTAACATTTGATGTATTTATCCTGCAGGCACCTCTGATGCAATTTCCTTTCTTCTGCTTCCTCTGAATTTAATTTACTGTTCTGGGTTCTTAATGTGAATGCAAAACCTGTGAATTTTCAGATTTTTACCCTTAATATGCAGATTTATTACTACATTTCCCCATGTTTTTTCATGTAGTATTTTTATTACTGTTCAGTTCAAATTATTTCTAGCTCCAATTGAGATTTACTGGTATTTTGGGGGTTATTATTTTTAAAATATATATATTTTATTGATTTTTTTTTTTTTTACAGAGAGGAAGGGAGAGGGATCGAGAGTTAGAAATATTGATCGGTTGCCTCTTGCACACTCCCCACTACCTGGGGATGTGCCCACTACCAAGGTTCATGCCCTTGACTGGAATCGAATCTGGGACCTTTCAGTCCACAGGCCAATGCTCTATCCACGGAGCCAAACCAGTTTTGGCTATTTCGGGGGTTATTTTGAAGTGTATTTTATATCTTTTAAATACAAGGACTTGCTAATTAAGTTTTACTACTTATTTCTAGATTAACTGCAATGAGAGCAAGAAACATACTTTATATAATTTCAATCCTTTGAAGTTTGTTGAAATGTTTTGAATTTTAAATCTTGTTCCAAGTGTGCTTTTCTGCTGCCATCTTGTGTGAATTTTGGGAATAACACCTCAGTGCTGTTCATGATGCATTTATTATATCCTTACTACATAATACAGGGTGGGATAAGTTGGTTTACAATTGTTTGTGTGGAAATAATTATATATATGTGACTAAGTCTCCGTTACAACCAAATGACTGGAATGACCAGAATGACTGGTTGCTATGATGCGCATTGACCACTAGGGGGCAGATGCTTAACGCAGGAGATGCCTCCAGTTTGCAGGGCCCCATTGCCGATGGGGCCTGCAGGCCAACCTCACAGTCACTCCCCTGATTGCCCAGGCAGGGCCAGGTCCCAGCTGGTATGGAGAAATGGGGGTGGATGGTGGTGGATGCGGGAAGCAGGCAGCAAGGAAAGGAGGAGGGTGAGAGGCAGGGAGGGGAAGAGGCGAGAAGGCGGGGAACCTGCCCTGCCCTGATCTCTGGCCAGGCCTAGGGACACCACTCATGCACAAATTTCATGCACTGGGCATCTAGCCGAATATAATGAATAGGTAATATACAAATTGACCATCATTCCAACACACAAGATGGCTACCCCTATGTGGTCAAAGATGGCTGCCACAAGATGGCCAGCTGGGGAGGGAAGTTGTGGGCGATCAAGCCAAAAGAGGAGGGTGATCAGGCAGCAGGGGGAGGGCAGTTGGGGGGGACCAGGCTTGAAGGGGAGGGCAGTTGTTAGAAATAAAGCCTGTAGAGGAAGGCAGTTGGGGGGGGGGGGGAGACCAGGCCTTCAGGTGACAGCAGGGGAGCAGTTAGGATTCAATCAGGATGTCAGGGGAATGGTTAGGGGGTGATCAGGCAGGCAGGTGAACAGTTGAGAGTGAGCAGTCCTGGATTGTGAGAGGGATGTCTGACTGCCCGTTTAGGCCCAGTCCCACTGGGATCAGTCCTAAATGGGCAGTCAGACATCTCTTGAGGTGTCCTAGATTGGAGAGGATGCAGGCTGGGCTGAGGAACCCCCCTCCTCCCATGCATGAATTTCGTGCACCGGGACTCTAGTAGTTAATAATGCAACAGTAAACTATAGGGCACAGGCTATGTGGAAGGGTTGACTCTACCTTCTGCAGTAACAGAAACTGGTCAGCAGAGGGCAACAACCTCTATCACCTCCCAAGGCAGGTGGTTGGGCAGAAACCACACCTGGTTACCTTTCAGTAGGGCTCAGTGGGAGGCTGAACAATGAATTTGGGGCCTGTGCCACCTGCCATTCTGCAGAAGGGACCCTCTGGTGGCTGCATTGTGCAGGCCGAACTTTCCAGGAGCTGGATGGCAGCATAGACTTGGTGCTCACAGCATTTGGGAGCGATAGGTTGGGGGGCGGGGGAGGGTGTGCAGGAGTGCCCCCCAGGTGTCTGCACCCTTCTAAGGGGTCAACTCACCCGCCCCTCCAAGACTGGTTTGAAGACTCTGGGGCGGCAGGCAGGACTTGGGGACAAGTGACAGGCTGGGGCCCGGACTCAGCAGGTCCCTGGAGCTGCAGGGGAGCGCTGAGGGTGCTGTGCTCTGAATGGGGATTCCAGGGGATGAGAGAGGCTGTCATGGAGATGGGTGGCATCAGAAACTTGGACCAGGCAGTATCAGAACAGAGCCACATCTCACAGAGCGAATGCAGGAAGTCAGCTCGTTTGCAGACCCTGAATCAATTTCTTTTCACGGTGAAACCAAATCTGCCAGGGGAGACGGGCAGCAGAAGCCAGACATAGGAAAAGTAATGGCACTTTGTGATCTAAGGCACAGATGGGGAAGGGAGGTGGGGCATTCTCCACATAGGCCCTTGCCCAATGCAGCACGACCACACAAGGTTACCATCTTGGAGGGACTGAGAGACAGAGAGCTGCCGCCCAGAGGCACTGGTGCAAGGTCAGGACCCCTGTCTACTATGGGTGGAGGAGTGGGTAGGGAAGAGTGAAGCCCATCAGAGCAAATGGTCACAGGGTGAGAGGCAGCTTACCCAGAGGTCAGAGGTAAAGGAGACACAGGCTGAGAGCAGCTCAGGGATCAATTTTTAGCTCTGCCCTTTTCCTGTTGTGTGCCCTCAAGGACGGTGCTTGCGCTCTTTGAACTGCAGTAGCTTCACCTGTACAATGGCACACAGCTGCTCCTCACAGGAGGCCTGGGAGGAGGCACATCAGGAGGCAGAGGAATTAGGGTCTCAGGAGGACCCTGTCCTGGGGCCGCCTGACCGTGGCTGCAGGGTCACAGCCTGGGTGTGAGGATTGGAGAGCAGAGTCCCTTCCCAAGGACCTGGATCTTCCAGTGCCTCATCAGTTTTCCTTCGATTCTCAAGAAAAAGTTATTTTTGTCTCTGTTCTTTGGAGCTTTCACTGCAGAGGAGACTGTTTAAACCACTGATGCCCTCTGGCCGGTGTGGCTCCGTGGTTGAGCTTTGACCTACGAACCAGAAGATTGTGCGGTTCCATTCCTGGTCAAGGCACATGCCAGGTTGTGGGCTTCATCACCAGAGTGGAGTGTGCAGGAGGCAGCCAATGGAAGGTTTTCTCTAATCATTGGTGTTTCTCTCTCTCTCCCTCTCCCTCCCCCTCTGAGATCCATAGCATATTAAAAAAACATACAAACAAAACTTTCTTAAAGCCTGGTAAGCAAAATGGCAAGTGCACATATGTGCACTTTGATACTTATGCGTATATGCAATTTCATATGTATGTGGTTTCATATGTATGCTATTTTGAATAAACAATCTTCAAATCTTCATGTCATATTTTCTGAAGGCGTTAACATCATAGATATTTTCACAACTAAAAATGTCCAGTTTAATGCCAAAAAGAAGAGCCTTTGCTGGAAGTTTTAGTTCATTACTAATAACTCCATCTGTGCGGGGGCGGGGGGGGGGGGAATCGCCATTATTAATCGATATACCACTTGTGTTCTTAGGTCGCCGCCTTGTGGACATCTCTGGAATTGCGTCGTTTAAACTTTTTTTTTTTTTTATTAAAGCCATCCCAAAGCAAAACTACAGTAAAGTAACAAGTATAGCACTGAGACGTGTCTTCATGAGAAATCTGAAATTACCCGTGTGATACCCCATGACCCCACAAATATTATAATTGTTTTTCTCCCGGACACCAGGGGCAATTTCCTCTAAACCAGGGCCTTCTCCAGCACAACTATCAGCATCGGGAAGTTCACTCTGATGCATCTCTGCAGTCCAGTCTTCTCACTGGATTGCAGTGTCGCCAGTTGTCCCAGGAATGCCCTCGGCAGGCGGCCAGAGACCCTGCTGACACCCCCTTCCCATGAGAGGCGCCCTTTGCATGGAGTCCTCACCCCTCCCAGTCCTCCTCCTGGAACCTTTTAGAATCTAGTGCTGTAATTCTGCTGAAGTGGCGGATACAAATGTCTGGAACCAGGGACCCCCCCAGAACGCGCCCAGAACCGGAGATGGAGCCAAGGCGTCGTGGACCCCAGAACCTCAAGAGATGGGGAGCTAGGGCGACCCCCCTGCACAGGAGTGGATCAAACCCATGCAAATGCAGTGTGAACCCTAAGCTAATGCGGTGTTAACAGAGTCAACAGCCCACAGTCAAGAAGTCTTTCTCTCCTGGGCAGTGATTCCACCTGGCTGCGCCTGGGCAGTGTGGCTCAGTGAGCTTTGACCTAGGAATCTGGAGGTCCCAGGTCCTATTCCTAGATTGAAGTTCTATCTCCCATGTGGTTGTGTAGGAGGTAGCTGGTCAGTGATTCTCATCTTGGATGTTTATCTTTATATTCCTCTCCCACCCTTAAATCAATTTCAAAATGAACTTTTTTTGTTGTTAAGGGAAATGCAGTGGCGGCTGTGCCTGCTTGCAGGGTTGTTGGTGGGTACGGCCTGTCAGGTGAGATGCAGTGTAAAAGGCTTGGGAGGAGGCACTTCAGGAGGCAGAGGCCTGCTGCTTCCTCCCACCCCAAGAGGTGGCTACCAGTATCTGTGGAGTCCTCAGCTGTGCCGACATTCCTTGTAGTGAGTAAGCTAAGGTCCACAAAGAGCTGTTGCACAACATGCCATGTTCCCTTGCATGTGTTAATTGTGTTGATGTGTATATAATGAGCCAGCATGACCTGCCTTCATCACCATTGTCATGATTCCATTCTTCTCCCCTCCATGATCCAAACAACATATGCTTGAAGTGCCATGGCTGCCTTTGCAATGTTTGTGCCTTTTGAAGCCATGTAGATGTGCCTGATTAAGTCCTTGGGGTGTTGCAGCCGAGTAAGTGCAGCTTTCTCTTCTTGAGTCTATACTGCTCAGTGTTGGGATCCCAAGGTGTCCCTCTAATGTCTGTGCTTTGCCCTGCTGGAAGTGGACTATGCACAGCCCATTTATTTCAGAATCTGGAGTTAGATGTTTAGTATGAGATCGTGTTAGCCTTTCTGCCCTCCCTCGACCACCTTGTGGGTTGGCTACTGTCAGCACCTTTGGTGGCCTCAGATTTTGAGTTAGGTTTAGTCCCTCAAGGTCTGTTGCTTAGAAAATCAAATTTATTGTCTCTTTTTGGCACATGCCCATGTTCTGAACCACCTGTACTTGCCCTGGGAATCCCTGTGACACCACAATATCCCTCCCTATTCAATGTCCTGATGAATACAAGTACATGCATGAAGCACTCATGTTGCATTTGCAAAAAACTTTCAAGCCATGCATCTTGAATCTTCTTGGGTGGTGCAGATAAGTGTAAAGTTTTTTCTTTGGAGTGTGCTGCTGAATGCTTCAATGAGGACAGTGTCTCAGTCCATGGTGTGGAAATCCTCCTAGCCCCCACTACCCTGGTGCATTTCAGTTGCTCCCTCCTCCAGTAATTTACTCTATGACACCCCTGCCTTTTCACTAGTGGTTTTTTTTTTTTGTTTGTTTTTGTTGTTGTTGTTGCTAGCTGGGGAGGAGTGAGTAGGGACCACTATTTCGAGGTGGTTTGTGAATTTGCAAATTTTGGTGTTTCCTAGTTATCTCTGTTGCCCTAGTTGTTTCTATTGCATGGCTGGCCATTGTTTTTGGCAGCAATAACCATCCTGTGAGCCATTGCAGCCCATGTTCATTTATACCCCCTCTGCAGTTTTTTTTTTTTTGCTTTCCTACTTGGTGTTCCCTCCCCCACCATGGGCCCTCCATTGAGAGCTTGTGGCCCCTTCCTCGCTACATCATTCTAAGTAGGACAGCCTGCTTGTGCCTGATGTGTTGTATCCTCATGTGGGTCCTCAAAGCTGAGCAGCTTCTAGCAAGGGCCTGGGAAAGTCAGTGTGTTTGGGTGTGTGGCTGTGCTGCCCAGCATGGGAACAGAAGCCCTCCAACTTGCTAGGCAGGCCTGACAGCTGATGCCGCTGTCCAGCATCTGAAATTATGAAATGACTGCTTTCATTTTTTTTTTTTTTTTTTTTTTTTTTTTTTTACTGCAGCCTAGCACTGTGTGGTTAGCATAGTGCTCATCTGTGTAGTTTGTCCACCAATGCATGTCATCTCTGTGTCCTGATGTTCTAGAGCCAATTTCTCCAGAAGTAGTGACCCTTCCTTCCCTTGTGGGTGCTGGACTCAAGAGGCCTGCTCATGTGTTTGAACCATCCCAGAAACATGTGTTTGTTGTGTGCTATCTCATGTCCAGCAATGGTGTTTGTGAAAATCTATTTTGTGGCCTGCATTGGCCTTGCCTGCTGCAATCTTCACTTGCTATACTATTGTCTTCCTGTCAAATTGGGGTGCCCTTGCAAGACCACTAAGGATGTTAGTTATGCGCTCCACGGAATTTGAAGCCGTGAGTTTGACATCCAGTCCTCAGGGTATTTGAGCCTTCCCCTGGTGATGAACAGAGGCTACCATGCTTGGTTCATTGTACACATTCCTGTTATGAGCCCATCCTTCCCCCCCTCCATGATTTCATGAACATAATGAAGTGTTCATGGATGTTTGCACCTGCAATGCCTACATATCAAGCCACACAGCTGTGAGGGTATTGGAAATCTTTGGGGTGTTGCAGCCCAAAGAAAGTGCAGTTTACTCTTAGCAGTTTATGCTGCTAAGTATTGGGATCCCAAGGTATCCCACCATGGTTTGCAGTTACTCTCATGGGAAACTCCTGGAACTGCACTATGTATAGACCATTTATTTCATGACTTGCACTTAAGATTTGCAGCATCAGATCTTGGCAGCACTCTGGCTGGTCACAGCCTTCCTGCTGTTAGTTGGCTGATATCAGCACCTGTGTTGGCCTCAGACGATCCCTAAAGAGCTGTTGGTTAGCATGTTAACTTTGTTTTTGCTATGTGTGCATGTTCTGAGCAATTGTTACTGGCCCTGGGAATGCCTGTGGCATGCCCACATTCTCTTTGTTCCATGGTCATACAGCTTTAAGCTCTTGGGGTGGTGCAGTTAAGTGGATGGCATCTTATTTGTACTCTTGGCTGATTGCTTGAATATGGGCTAACTGCAATGCCTCACTCCTGTGGACATCCTGCTAGGCCCCCTCGCCCCTTCCCCCCTTTGCATTTCTACTGTCCCTGTCCCTAATTGACTCCATCACACCCCTGCCTGTTCCCTAAGAGGTTATTTTTGGGTGGCTGCTGGGGAGCAGTCATTACTTATCACCGCTTCAAAGGTGGTGTGTGCCCTTGCAGATGGTGGCGATTGCTAGTTTTATATTTCCATTCTGTGGATTCCCATTGTTTTTGTTGCATGGCCACCTCATGGCCATTTGGCAACAGTGACCCCAGGAGTCCCTCCAGGTTATCCACTTAGTCCATGCGATTATTTTTGCTACCCCCGCCCCCATGTACACTCACATGAGTATAGTAGCCCCCCCCCCCCCCCCCGCCTCTGCTACATCATCCTGTGTAGCAGAGCCTGCTGGTGGTTGACCTGCATCCTCATGGGGTGGGGGGGGGGAAGGTCCACAAAACTTCAAAGCTGCAAGGCCCTGGGTAGTGTATTTGGCTGCATGGCTGTGCTGCCCAGCGTGGGAATAAAAGCCCTCTGCCTCCCTAGGCCTGACTGGCAGCTGCTGTCATTGTCCAGCACCTGAATTATGGCATCACCTTTACCATTTTCACTCAAGTCTATCAGTGTGTGTGTCAAGTGTTCATCTGTGTACTTTGTCCACCAATGCATGTTGTCTATGTCCCAACCTTCCAGAGCCTTTCTTCAAAAGTAGTCCCTCTTTCCCCTCCCTCCTTTGGGACGCTGCTATCACAGTCCCACATGTGCAACTTATCTCCAAACCTTGTGTCTGTTGTGTGCTGGCTCATGCATGTCCAACACTGGTGTATGGTCAATGCATTAGATGGTGTCCCACATACCACCCCCCGCTGCTGGACAGTCCTGTCTGTACTATAGTCTTCCTGTCAAAGTGGGAGGGTGGGCCCTTGTAAGACCCTTAAGGGATGTTTATCACACACACCTGACATTTGAAGCCATAACTTTTACTTCCAGTGTCCAGGGTGCCTGAATCTTCCATGTTGAGCAGAGGGTACCCAGGTTGCTTCATTATGCCCCTCCCTAGGACAATATTTTCCACCAATTTTTCCCCCACCAGGTTCATTCCATAATTCTTCCCTTAGTGCACTTGCTCCCTCCACCTACCCCATGGACTTTCATGTTATGTCGTGTGCCCGCCTGTTTAGTTTCTGGTTGTCAGAGCCCTTCCCTGGAATAAATGTGGGACAATGGTGTGCATTTTGGATGAGTCAAGTTCTGTGTCTTCATCCTTTATCTCGCAGTTGACCCGAATCTTTGGGGAGTTAAGAGGTGCCCCTTTGTTATAATGCAGTCTTCCGGTTTCCCTCCCCACCAGTCTTTGCTTTTATTACTACCATCTGTGTCCACCCTTCTCACATTTCCTTTTGTGCGCAATCATGGTCATTCTCAGTATAAGATCCCACCTAAGTATTGTTCTTATCACCCCATGGATGGAGCCAGGCACATATCAGTGGCATGAGTGTTTGTGCTCCCTCCCCTTAGGGTGGTGCCTCTTGGTTTGTATGTTTTCATGGGTGTTCCCTGTGGCCAGCAGACACCCACCTCCATCTATTTTTGTGAGGACGCCCATGCTATTGTGCCAAGTTGCCAGAGATATTGCTTCCATCTGGCACATTTGCCAGCTCATTGATTAGACCTTCCATCTGGCATGCATGCCAGTTCATTGTATACACCTGTTTACGTCTGGCACCTTTGCCAGCTCATTATATGTTGGCCCCATCCACACACCCAGCCACCCAGCCACCCATCCATCCAGCCACCCCCCCATCCACACCACCAGCTAGCCAGGCACACACCCATCCCACCCACTCACCCACCCGTGCAACCTTCCTCAGATCCCATTGTCTGAAATTCAATGTGGTGCCTACCCTTTCCCTTCCAGTGCCCACCTTGCCATGCATGGTAGTGCCCTCCCATGTGCCATGTTCGGAGTCGGCCATCTATGAAGCACGACACTCACAGGGTGGTGGGGTCTGGGGCAGGGGGACAGAAGGGGAACTGTGGTGCAAGGTGTGAGGGGGTCACGGGAGGTACATGCAGGGCAAGGGGTTGGGATGAGGTCAGCCTTTCAGGGGCTGTGCAGGGTGTCTGGTTTTTTTTTTTTTTTTTTTCCTATGGCTCATTTCCTGAGCTCCTGGGAAATGGGCATTATAAAGCAGTACAGCACTACCCCTCCCTCCTTGTCCATGGCACCCACCAGCTAGGGTGTTCAGCGGTGATTGCTGTGGTGTCTGAGCAAGACGCACCTCAATGGAACTTTCTCCAGTTATCTAGCAGTCCCCAGCAGCAGCAGCACGTAGTCTCCTGCACTTGTTTTTTCTGTGTATTTGTTAGGTGTTGTGTTACAGAGGTTGCCTTCCATGAAGTGCCTGCTTTGTTCCTCACAGTGCTCAAACTTTGAAACGCGTCTGTTGCAAGCTTGGGAGATCTTCATTGCACAACCTTCACCTATAGTTTCCCAATGCTATCTCTTTGGTTGAGTCCTTAAGTCCTCTTGTCCTTCAGTCCAATCCCCCTACAGTCACCAATTTACTGGGGTCTTTCACGTGCCTAATTGTTCTCAGGAAAACTGCCAGGGAGGTTTTATTCTTCCCCCTCCTCCACTGTACTCTTTATGTGAGTAAGCATCGCAACTTTGTAGGTACTCTTCACTAATGCCACTCAAGTTTCCTCTGAATGGTTCACCTTTTCCTGACCCCTGTCCCCTGCCTTCCCCTGTGCATGCTTCTTTGGTTTGAGCCCAGGGAGAAAAGGTGTTTTCTCTGCTGGGTGGGTGGAATGCATCCTCATCCAGCTCTCCTTTCTCCTCCTAGCGCCCCAACCCCATCACATCACTCCATCTAGAAACTTGCAACATCGCCCTCCCCCCAATCTCAGAGGTCTTTGTATGTCCCTTACACTGAGGGGATGCTTTATCTCTCCTTAGTGTTGACTATCCTCCCCCATCTGCAGTGAGAGGTAGGCACGTGCTCTAATTTGGTACTCACCTGTTAGTGCAGGTAGCAGGTCTTGTTTTCAGAGTGGCATGCTTTGCTTCATCCTCCTCTCCTGGGTGCATTTCCAGGGAAGGCATTCATCATCAACTCCGGGGAAGTCTTTTTATCCTCGGATATCCACCTTTTGGAAAGAAATACATCGTCATCAATGGCTATGTGGTGTGAAGTATTTTTTGGTCATGCCTGCTAACAGCTACGTGATGGCTGGCTGGCCGGCCATCTGCACTCGCGTTTCCAAGCTAGGAACATGTGCCAGTCCTGCATTTCCTTTCTGAGAAGTGCTGTTTCCTTATTGTGCCTGCTAAAAGGCACGACTAACACTTTCCGCATTTTTCTCTTTCTCCCTATGTCCCGTCACACCGGTGGGGAATGTTAGCAGAGGGAGCATGCAATTACTAGGTGGGGTAGGAGAATACAGAACGGATTTCATGCAGAGAGTGCAGAGTGCAGATGTGGAGCACAAGGTGGAGGGGTGGCAATGGAGCCTTTTCTGCTTATCCGTTTGTGGAGTCCTTCTTCGTTGGTGCTCCTGTGGAAGTTGTCTTCCCGGGTCTCCATTTGTTTCATGTGCACGTTAGCGTTCCACTTCTTTACTTCTTTGATTGTCTTCCTCATTTCAGGTGTGTACAAGGCGCGAGTTTGTGTTCCTCAAGCAAGCCTTGCCTCATTTTCACATTGCCTGCTGTATTTTGGGTGCACTATGTATCCTGTTCTTCAAGGATCATGGCTTAGTCACTCTTAACTCTATTCCATTAGCAATAATAATGTCATCATTGTCAGTATTCAGATTATTGTTGCTGTTTTTCTTAGGGGTGGGTCACTGTAGTCTGCCTGTACTTTTTAGGGATCTTATGGCATGCTTTCCCCAGTATGCTGATTCAGGGTCGAGCTCCGGGAGGGAGGGATTTCACTCTGGTACATGCCGTGTTTTCTCGCCTATCGGCGTGAAACAGTCGCCCTGTCTGGTGGAGCTGGCCTGCTAGGAGGCCTTATGGGCGCTCCGAGCAAGACCGTCACTTATGCCATGTGACGAATTTCCCCATGGGGGAGCATGCTGTGCCTCGGGGATGCCCTCACTGCTCTCCAAGACTTTCCGGGTCCCCTAAGGCCACCTGGGAGTCCCCCAGGAGGGAGTATGTGGAAGTTCCTTCTGGGAGCAGGCCTAGTTCGGCTCTTATTTCTGCGTGCCTGGCTTTCCTGCACCCTGGCTCATACATTCATTCACATTCATCAGCCACAGTTACGCACATGCCTCCACACATTTGTCTGGCTGCTTTTCCCCATTACTTTCTTTCTTTCTGCCCGATTATTTAATTCTGAAGCTAGCGAGTGAATTCTGGCACTCCACAGAAAAAAGGAATGCAGTACCTCCAGTAGGCAACTCACCCAGGTTCGCCGCAAGGGACGGAGGGTAGCCCACGGAGCGCAGTGGGCTCTATGCTGGATCCTGGCACCGAGTCCCAGTCCGCATGGTAATCCTGGGTGAGCTGCCTCAGAGTTTTCCCTCAATTGCAGGGAAGTGAGCGAGGCGTGCTTTACGGTCCTTGTACACTTTCCTGAGTTTCTGTAAGACGGTGTTTCCACATCAGGAGCTAATCCCCACGAGGAGGAACACGGCACGCTTAAAGGGGGTGGAGATTTCGCGCCCCTCTCTTATACCTCCCGTTCAAGGGGCAAGGGCGCCACTGGCTTCCCTGCCTTTCATTGGATGCCTGCGTTCGCGGGGTTGGACAGTGTCTCCGGTAGGGAAGGGAAGCCATTGGGTGCAGGGCCAGGTGATTGCTGGGTATTCTTTTCTCTGGCTAGGAGGGGTGCTGGATGATTGTCCCACCTGATGGCAGGAGATTGGCTTGATTGCCGTAACAAAGGGAGATTCCACCTGCGCCTTTTGTTCTGCACATTTTTCTGTCCTCAGGGCTCTTGAAGGAGGTAGGTCACCACTTGTCTAATATCTGAATTCAATGATGTTTGTTGAGAGTGAGAAATGACCCCTTGTTGTAGGTCTCTGAATTCAATGACCTTTGGTGATGGAGGGAAGTCACTACTTGCTGTAGAATATTTGAATGCAGTGAACTGTCTTGATAGAAGGCAATTGCTCAGCCCAGTCTTGAGGTTCACATCTGATAGTTACAGGGCAAGTCCCTGTCCTGATGACAGGCATGCGAACTGCATGATTCCAGCCCTTTCTGTGTGTTTATGGGGAGCAATGAGTCGTGCTCCGACTGTGTCTGCCATGCCTTCTTGGTGCAGCGCCTGAAGAGATGGGGTTGTTACTTTCCCAGAAGCCTACGTAGGGTTTGAGCATCGCGCTTGCATTCTTGGCTCCTGAGGTGAGTAGCGCGGGAGCCTGGGGAGGCTGGTTTACTGTGCTGTGGCATTTACAATGTTGAGTGCTTTGGCCACAGTTTCTGCTGTTTTGCCTGCTGTGCCTCATTTTGTGTATGCCAGTTCTGTGGCCTGTTGTTCACTAAGGTAGCAGAGGTCATTTGTAAGTATGAGGTGATGTGCATGCCTTTTGGGTTGTCCTGTTTCTTGCTTTCGGCTGATTCCTTTTGTTTTCTCGACTGCGATTTCACTTTACTTATAGGCACCCTTACTCAGAGATTTGGCTGTCTTTTCTTGACTGTATCGCTTGCATTTTCATTGCGATCCTGTGCTACAATCTTGAGGCCAATGTTGGAATTGATGCTTCTGTCTTTTCCACTTTCCATTGTGTGCATTTGACATGCGATGTAGTGCTGCAGCCTTGTGGACATCTTTTGAATTGCAAGCCATTTCATAGTTTTTATCCTGCGTTGCTTACATGTTCTTTAATATTACAGTGCAGTTTTTTTTTAAAATTCCCATGTGTGTAAAGGCCACATTCTAAAAATCACAGGTGGGAGCTGCTTTTGTTTTGACTACTGTGGTTGCTGGAAATAAATGTTGGCATCTTGCATGCGTTCTTTAGGAAAGATTAGGATTCTTTAGGGCAGTTAGGAAAGAGTCTTGGTGCGTGGTTGTCTTCTGGGCTCTAGGGATATTGTCCTCATTTATTTACTGTGTTGTGTTTGATGCTGCATCATTGTCTTTTTTTGCTTTTTTAAATTTCCTTTTACTTTGAAAAGGTTTTTACGAAGGGTGGGGGTGGGTAAGGGTTAGGGTCATGTAGGATGTCTGGGGTTAGTTGTTGTTGCCCTGTTCTCAGTATGAGGTCACGTGTTTCCACTTCTGTGTCTGCCATGTGGTGATTGTCGTCTGGTGTCCAATGCCTTCTTAGGGATGTCAGTTCACAGATGCGGATCTGAGTTTCGGTTGCAGTATGTTTTTTCTGCCGGTAAATTGTCTTAGGTGGTCTCTCGTCTGTTTGGGTGTTCTTGGTTTCCTTGCTTAGTTCCTGTGTGGGTTCCCCATGAAGGTATGGCATTAGGTCTTTGTGCAAAGCATGCTTTGTGATGTGGTGTCCAGTGTTTATGGTCAAAGAATTGCTTTGGGGTCGGGATTCCGTAAACTACTAGTTTCCCGGGCTGTGCAATTTCTCTTCCTGTGATCTGGTCTGTGTGCCCAGTCCTTGCCTTGGTATGTCCTCATGATGCAGTTCATAAAACTTGCCGGTGTGTGTGTGTTATGTATGTGCCAGGATAATTGCAGTCAATATCACGATCGAGTAGCCCCTGTGTTTTATTCTTGTGAGTTTGGTCTCCGTTATGTGCTGGCAGTCTTTTTAGGTTTGAGCCACATTTCCATTCCTATATTAATTACAGCCTGTGAGTGTTTGGAAGTTGTTGAAGGGCTGAGGATAGACCAGGAAACAAGTGACTTATGCAATGTCCACGCACCGTGGAAGGGGTCGTCATGAGTGTGTGGTCACATAAAGACCTGCAACCACATTCTCTATCCCCTTTTTACTTGCTGGGAAAGGGTACAGTGGTTTTTGTGTGCGTGTCCGGGAAAGGCCTTGATCGCTACTTAGTGCCGCTGTTCTGCGCAGTCAGTGCGGCTACAGCGCTTTTCTTCCGAAGGGATGAATGTCTGCAGTAGAATATCGTATCCCTGCTCCTTTCCTGGACAGGGGGCTGCATTTTGGGAGGCTGCAAATTAGCTGTTGGTTATTCCCTCTGTGTTACACTTCATCTTTTAAGACAGTGTGGTTATGGTTTTTCTGTTTTCAGGAGATGGGTGAAGAGGGACATAGGTGGATATATAGGAGTACTCATGGTGAGAGGGGGCCATGGACTTGATGGCTCCTGTACATTCCGTACAGGTAGCCAGTCTTAAAACTTGGTATGTGTGTCCTAATTGTAGTCGATTCCCGGATCCCTCAGTCCACAGGCTAGCACTGTACACGCACAGTCACGACGTTTAGGTAGGGCTCCATTCCAATGTCTTTTAAAAATGTGTGAAAGTGTCCTTCATGAGCATTATCAGGTAACGTAAGGGCTAAGCCGGAAATCTTTTCCCTGAAGGAGGTGTGCATTCAGGTTGGAACGAGGGGCGGGGCCCGCTTGGATGCTGGAGCCAGTGTTGCACTTGGGGGCGTGGCCTCTGTATCCCCAGCCAAAGCCATTCACGCGTGAGCGGGGAAATGCGGAGAGAGGCGGGAAATGCGGAGAGAGGCGGGAAATGCGGAGAGAGGCGGGAACTGCCGAGAGCGGCGGGAAGTGAGCCTGAGGGTCCAATTTCGTGAGGTCTCTGCTGGGTCCGTACGTGTTCTGGGTCCGTACGTGTTCTGTGACGAGGTGTGCAGTGCGGTCCTGAGGCGAGTGGCCGGCTGTGGCTTGGCCTTGAGGTGTGAGGCGAGCGCCTCAGGGAGAGGCAGCGGCCAAGCGGCTGAAGCTGAGGTGAGCCCCGTGGAGGCCGTGAGGAGAGGCCGCTGTGTGAGGCGTGAGGTGACATAGCGGTGGGGGCTACGCATCAGGCTGCTCTTTCTCCGCTTCCCTTCCAGCCGCAGCAGCGTGGCTGGCCCCGGAACTCGGTAGTTCCTGTAGCAGACAAGGCTGTGGCTTTCCCTTTATGTTGGTTTTTGTCTCTGTTGTTTCTGTGAATCGTGCGTCCTCTGTATCCTGTTAGCTCAGTGAGCCTTAAAAGGGGGAGTGTTTTAATGCCTCAAGATTGGTACCTCAGCTTCATGGTGCAGGGTGTTTTTTTTTTCTTTTTTTTTTTTTCCCCTGTCTAAAGGTGGGGATGTTCAGGTGGGCTTCAGAAAGGCACCACACGTAGTCCTAAGACATTTATGTGCGAATGCCTTTTTGGGAGGGAGCATTACCCTGATGGAGTGTGGTTCAGTAGTTATGGATGCAAACAGGGAACCTGTTGCATTTCAGAGTTCGCTTTTGTCTGCCTCTGTTCCCCGCCCCCCTGGCAGCTCCTGCAAGTAGGAAGCCAGAGAGAGATATTATTCGTTATGGGAATGAGCTCTTTCTTATGGAGTGCCCTTCTTTATGTCTATCTATGCCTTTTGCTTTTAAGTGCCCTGTTTTATATTGTTTTGAATTTCTTATTTTTGCTTAATATATATTTCCCATTTTTTAACTGTATCTCTTTGTCCCCTTAAGTGCCAGGTCCCTTTTAGGATCTGTGGTGCCTATGAGGGTGATGGATTCATTTATGTTGGACATTTTGTCTATGTTCTGTTACTCCATTGGCATTTATTGTAATAGTACTGCATTACTCCGAGTTCCAGGTGACATGTCTGTCATGCAATGTTTCCATTTTCCATCGAGTTCATTAGTGGTGTTTCCATTCTGTTCAGTCCACTTTCATATTTACAGAACATGCACTGCTTTTTGTTTCACTTGGTGGTTACTTTGTTTGTATATATATATATATATATATATATATATATATATATATATATATATATGTTTTTTCTTAGTGGATGGATTGATTTATTAAATTTTTTTTGCTGGTGTCCCCTTACTTCGTCTTACAGAGAGGGCAGGTGAGGCATACATAGGGAGAAGCATCCTTGAAAAATAACAAGTGATCAGCTGATTTGTGCATGCCTCCTACTGGGTATGTGCCTGAAAGGAAAGTCTATGCCCTTGCATGGAATCCTGCCTGACTGGGACTGTCCAGTCTTCAGGCTGATGCTACACAAACTGATTTAAACCAGTTAGGGCAATGATTGTCCAAGTTATGACTCAAGAGAACAGTGTGACAGTTGGTGTTCTCTTTCAGATGTA
Source organism: Pipistrellus nathusii (assembly GCA_963693515.1). NCBI lineage: Eukaryota > Metazoa > Chordata > Mammalia > Chiroptera > Vespertilionidae > Pipistrellus > Pipistrellus nathusii. The sequence continues at coordinate 97,234,396 of OY882862.1, forward strand.
AGGTCTGTAATATTCCAGTTACTGCACTGTTTTCCCTGGAAAATATACTTGCATAGGTTGTGGTGTTTTGTGTAAGAGCCATACTTTGGTTGAAAGACTCACATGTGGCTCACGAGCCACAGTTTGCCAGCTACTCATTGAGGTCATTAGCACAGTGTTTTAATGCCTGTATCATTATAGCAGCAATGCATTATTCTATCTGGTCAATTTATTTCTGATCGAGCATACAATCTGTGTATGTGTTTTGTTTGGGAATGTATAGTTATTTTGTTCAGGCTGACAGGATTTTTTGGGCCTGTAGTTTTGAGATTACTTACCCAACAAGCATCTACATGATGTGCGTTCTGACAAATTTCTTCCTTGATGTCAGCTATTTATCAACCTTAATCCAACTCTATGGTTCTCCATTATCCAAAATTTTCTGTTGCCATCATTGTCATTCCTCAGTGTGTGAGTTTTCCTGGTGTTTCTGTTCAATGTAGAGAATCTCATGTTAATTTGATCATGTTACTTTGGTAATTATCCTAGAGATTACAGTGCATGAGGTATGATGCCAATTATTTTCCCCCCCAACTTTTCAACAGAGAAGAAGGGATGCCTGCAGCCACTTTCTGCTAACTTCTCATTCTGGTTCAGCCGAGATATGATGGACATCTGTCAGCAAAGGTAAGCGTGCTGCCTTTTTTGCAATCTGGGACCCTTCTAGGAATGTTAAAGTGCCCGTTCATGCCCGATCTCGCCATGATTAGGTCAAACGGGTATTTGGACATCCCTATCACAATGCAGGGTAGACTGCTAGCCCCAAACTTATTGCCTGCCATCCTGATTGCCCTTGACCGCTTTTGACTGTCATGTTGATCACACCCTACCTTTTACCATGCTAGCATGATTGATTTGTAACTGTTCCCCTGCTAGCCTGTTTGTCCTCAGATTTTATTCTGTGCTGGCCTGCCAATCCACAATTGTACCTTCCTACAGGGTGGATTGTCTCTGGCTTTTTCCCTTGCAGGCCAGGTGCCTTCCCAACTTCCCTCCCCTGTTGGCCATCTTGTGTTGCCTTTTTCTTTTCTCCACAGATACAGGGCCTTCGACCATATGTTGCCATCCATCTTGTGTGTTGCAGCGATGGTCAACGTATATGTTGCTCTTACATTTGATAGCATGCAGGCGTGGTGTACAGGTGGGGGCCAGCTGGTTTGTCCTGCAGGGGTTCCCTGATCAGGGTGGGGGTTCCCTGGTACCTTGGGATAGCTTTGTGGAGTCGCCATTGGTTGTTTGCAAGCCAGCCACAGCCACATGACAGCCACAGTTACACCAGCTGGTGACCCAAGTGGAGGCCCGGGTATCTGCACTTTAATAATTTTTTATGACTGAACCATTGTGACATGGAGTGGACCCTAGCTTTCTGCTTGATTTCCAGATACTGCCACTCATGTTTGTTTTTATGCATCTCCTATAATTGAAAAAAAATTGTTTTTGGGTCCAAGATGCCTACCTAGGTTGCTTTGGTTGTGTTGGAAGCTTGGCTTAATCTCTCTCTCTCTCTCTCTCTCTCTCTCTCTCTCTCTCTCTCTCTTTAAAATATATTTTATTGATTTCGTACAGAGAGGAAGGGAGAGAGATAGAGAGTTAGAAACATCGATGAGAGAGAGTCATCGATCAGTTGCCTCTTGCACACCCCCTACTGGGGATCTGCCCACAACCAAGGTACATGCCCTTGACTGGAATCGAACCCGGGTCCCTTCAGTCCCCAAGCCAACGCTCTATCCATTGAGCTAAACCGGTTTTGGCTTGGCTTACTCTCTTGAAAGCCTACCCTCTGTATTTCTTTCTGTGGCTGCAGTCATTGTGGTTGTGGTTGGTTTGCATGCTGTCTATGTGTGGCTGGAGGCGTGCTGGCTTAGTGTGGATGCTTGGTGTGGCAGGTTTTTGTTGCTTTTGAGCGGGGCTGTTGGGTGTGTTTGCTGGGCATGGGTGGTGGGCATGGCTGCTGGTGTGCTTACTTGAGCTGTGTGATGGTTGATTTAAATTTTGCTCTTGGACATAGTAGGATGGGTTAGGGTTTCACATGTAATACCATGACTGTCTGTGGTTGTTCTTTTGCTTAGTTTCAGAAAACTTGTCCTGGGTTCTGTATGGACCTGATTGTATTACTTGTTGAGATTCTGGTGTATATGATGTGGTCTTGATAATCTGCTGTCAGTCTATGGCATCTGCTTAATTTCTCTTTCTTGCTGCACTAGATGCTGCACTTAGGGGAATGCTTTGGGATGTGAGTGCTGGTTTTGTTCCTGCATTCCTGGTTTGTTTCTGTGCATGTTGTGGGGTGTAAGTTCTGCACTCCAGTGTGTGTGTGTGTGTATGTGTCTGTCACCCATTTTTTGAAAAAGATGGACATTGTGTTGAGTTAACCACAATTACTCTATTGATCCTGCTTGTGTAGACTTTAACAATCATGGCAGATATTGAGGATTTTGGCAGGTTATGAGCAAGTTGGGAAAATTCCTTGGAAGGTTGAATTAGAAATCTGGCACTACCTGTGTGTAAGCATTAGTAGGCTCTACTGATGAATCATGAGTATGTATCTTCTTTAGGCTTGCATGCTTATCAGCGACTTGGTTATGCAGTGCAGACCATGTCTGTGCATGTCTCCATTTGAATAATCCACTTTACCATGGTATTTGTTAGAGTGATGATGGATACAGAGTGTCCATCATCACTACTTGTGCTACTTGCAATTTGGATCATTCCTCTGATAGGTGGTGGTTGGTTTCTTGAGACATTGTGATAACACTTCGCTTGAATTCATAGTCTTT
>OY882863.1:0-2500 GCA_963693515.1 Pipistrellus nathusii
ACCCTAACCCTAACCCTAACCCTAACCCTAACCCTAACCCTAACCCTAACCCTAACCCTAACCCTAACCCTAACCCTAACCCTAACCCTAACCCTAACCCTAACCCTAACCCTAACCCTAACCCTAACCCTAACCCTAACCCTAACCCTAACCCTAACCCTAACCCTAACCCTAACCCTAACCCTAACCCTAACCCTAACCCTAACCCTAACCCTAACCCTAACCCTAACCCTAACCCTAACCCTAACCCTAACCCTAACCCTAACCCTAACCCTAACCCTAACCCTAACCCTAACCCTAACCCTAACCCTAACCCTAACCCTAACCCTAACCCTAACCCTAACCCTAACCCTAACCCTAACCCTAACCCTAACCCTAACCCTAACCCTAACCCTAACCCTAACCCTAACCCTAACCCTAACCCTAACCCTAACCCTAACCCTAACCCTAACCCTAACCCTAACCCTAACCCTAACCCTAACCCTAACCCTAACCCTAACCCTAACCCTAACCCTAACCCTAACCCTAACCCTAACCCTAACCCTAACCCTAACCCTAACCCTAACCCTAACCCTAACCCTAACCCTAACCCTAACCCTAACCCTAACCCTAACCCTAACCCTAACCCTAACCCTAACCCTAACCCTAACCCTAACCCTAACCCTAACCCTAACCCTAACCCTAACCCTAACCCTAACCCTAACCCTAACCCTAACCCTAACCCTAACCCTAACCCTAACCCTAACCCTAACCCTAACCCTAACCCTAACCCTAACCCTAACCCTAACCCTAACCCTAACCCTAACCCTAACCCTAACCCTAACCCTAACCCTAACCCTAACCCTAACCCTAACCCTAACCCTAACCCTAACCCTAACCCTAACCCTAACCCTAACCCTAACCCTAACCCTAACCCTAACCCTAACCCTAACCCTAACCCTAACCCTAACCCTAACCCTAACCCTAACCCTAACCCTAACCCTAACCCTAACCCTAACCCTAACCCTAACCCTAACCCTAACCCTAACCCAACCCTAACCCTAACCCTAACCCTAACCCTAACCCTAACCCTAACCCTAACCCTAACCCTAACCCTAACCCTAACCCTAACCCTAACCCTAACCCTAACCCTAACCCTAACCCTAACCCTAACCCTAACCCTAACCCTAACCCTAACCCTAACCCTAACCCTAACCCTAACCCTAACCCTAACCCTAACCCTAACCCTAACCCTAACCCTAACCCTAACCCTAACCCTAACCCTAACCCTAACCCTAACCCTAACCCTAACCCTAACCCTAACCCTAACCCTAACCCTAACCCTAACCCTAACCCTAACCCTAACCCTAACCCTAACCCTAACCCTAACCCTAACCCTAACCCTAACCCTAACCCTAACCCTAACCCTAACCCTAACCCTAACCCTAACCCTAACCCTAACCCTAACCCTAACCCTAACCCTAACCCTAACCCTAACCCTAACCCTAACCCTAACCCTAACCCTAACCCTAACCCTAACCCTAACCCTAACCCTAACCCTAACCCTAACCCTAACCCTAACCCTAACCCTAACCCTAACCCTAACCCTAACCCTAACCCTAACCCTAACCCTAACCCTAACCCTAACCCTAACCCTAACCCTAACCCTAACCCTAACCCTAACCCTAACCCTAACCCTAACCCTAACCCTAACCCTAACCCTAACCCTAACCCTAACCCTAACCCTAACCCTAACCCTAACCCTAACCCTAACCCTAACCCTAACCCTAACCCTAACCCTAACCCTAACCCTAACCCTAACCCTAACCCTAACCCTAACCCTAACCCTAACCCTAACCCTAACCCTAACCCTAACCCTAACCCTAACCCTAACCCTAACCCTAACCCTAACCCTAACCCTAACCCTAACCCTAACCCTAACCCTAACCCTAACCCTAACCCTAACCCTAACCCTAACCCTAACCCTAACCCTAACCCTAACCCTAACCCTAACCCTAACCCTAACCCTAACCCTAACCCTAACCCTAACCCTAACCCTAACCCTAACCCTAACCCTAACCCTAACCCTAACCCTAACCCTAACCCTAACCCTAACCCTAACCCTAACCCTAACCCTAACCCTAACCCTAACCCTAACCCTAACCCTAACCCTAACCCTAACCCTAACCCTAACCCTAACCCTAACCCTAACCCTAACCCTAACCCTAACCCTAACCCTAACCCTAACCCTAACCCTAACCCTAACCCTAACCCTAACCCTAACCCTAACCCTAACCCTAACCCTAACCCTAACCCTAACCCTAACCCTAACCCTAACCCTAACCCTAACCCTAACCCTAACCCTAACCCTAACCCTAACCCTAACCCTAACCCTAACCCTAACCCTAACCCTAACCCTAACCCTAACCCTAACCCTAACCCTAACCCTAACCCTAACCCTAACCCTAACCCTAACCCTAACCCTAACCCTAACCCTAACCCTAACCCTAACCCTAACCCT